>OX457127.1:22970405-23347186 GCA_949752895.1 Dendrolimus pini
AATCAACTACATACATTAAGGATTTCAAAAACCAGGTGTGGTAGCCATCCAGTTGAGCAAATGCCCTACCACCTGGCGTACACATACAATAATATATTCATACATATCCATATTTCTATAACTCACTATAAATGTGTAGTCTATTATAGAAATATGGATATGTATGAATATATTATTGTACGTGTATGCCAGGTGGTAGGGCATTTGCTCGACTGGATAGCTACCACCCCTGGGTTAGAGTAAGCTGCCATAACAACCTTCAGTTATGTTCCGGCATTAGTGGCCAGTTTCCAGTCTCCCTTAAGAGAGCAGCAGCGCATTTGTAGGACCTTTGGTGTTGCAAATGTCCATAGGCGATGGTAACCGCTTTACTTCAAGTGGACCGTCTGCCCTGTCTACTGAACTCAATCTATTAAAAAAAAAAAAAAATGAAATTTTGACCAGCACTAAGGCAAACGAATGCATTTGCCTTAGTGCTGGTTAAAATTAAGCATAAACTACATACAAGTAAATGTCAATATCTTATAGTAAGAAGGTTTTTTTTATTGCAAGAGTTCAGCAGACAGGCAGACGGCCCACTTGATAAAAAGCGGTTACCATCGCCTATGGACATTTGCAACACCAAAGGTGCTACAAATGTGCTGCTGCTCTCTTAAGGGAGACTGGAACCTGGTCACTAATGCCGGAACACAACTCAAGGCTGTTATGACGAAATACTCTTGACCAGGGGTGTTAGCCATCCAGTCGGGCAAATGCCCTACCACCTGGCTATGGGTTGTTTTGTCGCCTCTTACGATAGAGCGACCGGCCGCAAGAAATTGTATTCTTTCTCCGTTCCTGCACGGATAGGATAACTGTCAATTTTCTAATAGTAAGAAGGTAAAAGAAAGGTGCTACAAATGCGCTGCTGTTCTCTTAAGGAAGAGTAGAACCTGGCCACTAAAGCCGAAATACAATTCAAGGTTCTTATGGCGGCATACTCTAGACCAGCAGTGGTAGCCATCCAGACGGGCAAATAATCTACCAGCTGGCTGTGGGTTGTTTTGTCACCTCTTATAAAAAACAGAAACCCAGCAATACAAGTAACCAGCCATATTTTAATTAAAATAACAAGAATCAGCCTCCAAGCTAATCAGACTAAAAGAACATGCACCACACTAATTAATTAAAAATCCATGAAAAGCTAAAAAAGTACTGAAAAATTATTTTAAGAAAAAACATCACACCTAATTACTTATTTCGCAACACGGTGACAATGAGTTCAGCCGCCTGCAGTTATTGTACGACCCCTATATAGCTTTGTCTCTTTCTAACGGGGGCCTAGTGTAGGTCGATCAGTCGGGAAACTCTGTTTTACCCATCAGGACATTTAGGGCCTTACTTATAATTGTTTCTTAAATTTAAAGAAACTGCTCAGGAAAATCTTACCCATAAACTTCTCTTTAGCTAAATATTTTGGGTACAACCTACGTTAATCATTCAAATTTCGTTTATCTGTGCTCCTCTTAGGTAAATAACAGGTAATACACGTTTATAAGTGAAAAAAAAGATATTAATGGATTAGGGTCTGATTCTGATTCTTTTACTTAAGAGATTCCTAATCGTTTCTTAACGAGATTATTATAAGTAAGGCCGTTAGATTCTAAAATGGAAAATTCTTTATTGAACACAAAAAAGTAGTTACATCAGTATTAAACACATATATGTACTCACATTTATTTACTGAAATACTAAACTTAAATACTTTTTATTAAAATATACTTTTTTATTATTGTCTTTTGAATACGAAAGCTTTAGGCGAAGACTAACATAGCAAGATTTGGTTTTAATATTATGTATCAAAGTCTATGCATTATTATATCTAATTGGCATTTTATATAATACTAGCTTCTGCCCGCGACTTCGTCTGCATAGAATAGTAAAAAAGTAAATAAGTTAAGTAAACCCCCGATTTTGAAATATTTTTCACTGGTGCTCCGCTCCTATTTGTCTTAGCGTACTGATATACAGCCTACAGCTTTCCTCGGTAAATGGGCTATCTAACACTGAAAGAATTGTTCAAATCAGACCAGTAGTTCTTGAGATTACCGCGTTCGAACAAACAAACAAACAAAGTCTTCAGCTTTATATAATATAAGATGAGTTATTTTAAGTTATATATTCAGGTTGCTTTAATTATTCTTTTGCTGATCTATTTTATAATTCTAAATAGTAATTCAACGCCTCGCAACGAAATTGAATCAAAACATTCTAGTAGATATATAATTTAAAAAATACTACAGTTAAATTAAAATACAACATAAATCAATTAAAAGCCGTTATAATAAATCCACCTACTTAGAAGGATGTGTATTCTTAAACATTAATGCCCACGATTATCTTAGTGAAAACGTGTAACTTAAAATCAAAATTTGATATCAAAATATTTTTTATTTCTCGTCAATTGATTTAAATGAAAAAGTATCTGAACCACACTAATATCATATACGTTCAAATACATTTAAAATTGTTAAGTAAGACATCCCAATGTGTATAAGTTAAGCACTTACAAACAAATAATCTGCCTACTATAATTTAATCATTGGTATAAATCAATGAGCTTTTATAACACTGTTCACAGCAAAAGTTTTTATTATAGTTTTAATTCGAATAATTTAAATTTAGATATTTCTAGTGGCCCCGGCAGACGTTGTCCCGCTTTGAAAAAAAATATAAATCTGGGACCTGATCCCAGCTCCACCTACCGGTTCCAATTGTGGATTTAAACCATCCGGGGACCCACTCAAACACACAAAAACAAAATCACCAAAATCGGTCCAGGTGATTAGGATGATTCTAGAACCCGATCTCAGCGCCACCTACCGGTTCCAACGGGATAAAAAGTATCCTATAAACGTCTCCTGGTTCTGAGCTACCTCCCCGCCAATTTTCAGCCAAATCGGTAGAGCCGTTCTTGAGTTATAAATAGTGTAACTAATATGACTTTCTTTTATATATATAGATGTCATATTAGAAAAAAGTCGCTCACAATAATACATTATAATACCGAAAGCCTTTATTTTTTTTTCATTAATTCAATCAATCATTCCCTCTCCAACAAACGATACATAAGTAGTATGATGACTTTATTATAAGTATCTACGTCTAAATAAACGCTACTTAAGACATAAGTACGTACCTAGTACGATTTTAGCCAACAGCTTCCCCACTGTTTGATACTGTGGCCATATAGAAAAGGTTGGTCTAGCTAGTTAGTGCATTGGTAACTGGTGCCCCCTGCACAATGCCATGCCACCATAATGTCTACCCCGTTAATGCCCATTCGCCTCATCTTCCTATTTTAATTTTCTCAAATTTCCCATGACACCTCTGCCTACATACTGCTGTGGAATGAGAATTTTTTTATAGGCAAGTTGAACTAGCGTTCGATTGGATGATTTGTAAATATTTCACTTCGGCTGATTAACCTTTGTTAAACTCATGTTAACAGTTCTGATTTTCGAAAAGGTTGGCAATGGATATCCTTTTGCAATTTAGTTGGAAATACATTGTTCAACTTTTATCAATTTTTATATGTGTAAACATATATGTGTACAACTGTACACCTATGTATAATAGTGTTTACTTGTCATACTAATCAAATTTTAGTTTTTGTATGGTTTTAACACCGAGATACCAATGATTTTGCCAGTGTCTTGTTGCATTGAAAAGTCAGGTGTAATTTAGGAAAAAGAGGCTAAACTATGTAGTCATTTGGTTTATAATTTCTAAAAAAACTGCCAATCCGAAATACTATACGTAATAATAAATACTTGATTAGTTTAAAAAGTGAAAGACAAACTACTTAATAATATATTATTATGCAATTCAGAATATCGTTTATTCTTAATTATTTTATGAAATTAATATTAATATATTTGACGGTCGGTAAGACCGGAACGGTGCATTTATCAGTTTCATTAATTTGGGCAACAAATGATAATCAACTGACGCCAGATTAAAATTATTATTAAATAACAGGTAAAACACTCCAATTTAATTTAAATCAATAAAAATTTAAACCGAAAGGTATAACCCGCCCTTCTCGTATGCCACCTATATGGTAGGGGGGTATAGGGTGAGAACTCTATTATTTTTCAGCAAGAATGCTCCCGGTTAATGGGCTCCGATGATAATGGCTATTGTGCCACCCACCCGTCTACCGTAAGGCAATCTGTATAATGCCACCATTGTGTTATCGAAATATAACGTATTTATTCTTTTTTCCATATTCATAGATTAATTAAGAAAACGATGCTATATAATTTATTCTTTTCACTGTTTAGACTACTCCGTACTACTCTTATCCGTGCAGGAACGGAGAGAGAATACAATTTCCTGCGGCCGGGCGGCCTGTCGTAAGAGACGACAAAACAACCCACAGCCAGGTGGTAGGACATGTGCCCGACTGGATGGATACCACCCCTGATCTAAAGTATGTCACCATAACAAACTTAAGTTGTGTTCCGGCATTAGTGACCAGGTTCCAGTCTCACTTGAGAGAGCAGCAGCGCATTTGTAGCTCTGGTGATGCAAATTTCCATAAGCGATGGCGATGGTAGCCGCTGTCTGTCAAGTGGGACGTCTGCCAGTATGCTGAAATCCTGCAATAAAAAATAAAAAAACTATTTCCTGCGTTTAAAGCTAAATACTTGGTCCTGCTATGACGGCGAAAGAAAACATTGCAAGCAATCTTTAATACAGCATAAGTATATGACTACTGAAATTTGAAATAATCTCCATACGACTAATTTCAAAAATTAACAGATGGTAAAATATAGGAATGCGCCAATGTTATATGTGAGCAATTATTACACTATGCTTGTTTAGAGACACTCTTTGAAATCAAGGATATTGTAATAAGAAAGAGATAGTCCAGATCTTTAGCTAGGCCATGCCTGTCCCTAATTCAGTGTAGTAGGTATAACAACGGTTTTATGTAAAAAACAGTTTAATATTTTTTTTGCAATGAATGATAATTACGTTAAAAATTGTTTTACATGCCGGCTCGTTTATATTCTATACTAGCAGCCCCGGCAGACGTTGTCGTGCTCTGAAAAAATAAAAATCTATCTGGGATTGGGTCCTATAGGACCCGATCCCAGCGCCACCTACCGGTTCCAATTGTGGATTTTCGCGTGAAAGCGTAACAAACAAACTTACATTCACATTTAAAATATTATAGTTAGGATTTGTGTAGCCCTAAGAGCTGTAATTAAGGTAATTACTTCAACATGGCAATACCACGTATTATTACAAAAAAAACTTCGACGCCACTTCTTGTCTTTATACCTATTCCAAAAAAACTGTGCACTTATCTATTATATTCTATTATATTAATACGTGAAGCAAAAACACAGCAAAAACTTTGAACCCCTTTTTACGAAAATTGCGCGGATGGAGGAGTATGAAATTTCGCACACTTATAGTTTATATAGAGGAGTGCTTTTTTAAATTATGCATAAAAAATACATTAATACAATAAAAAAAATATTACACACACTACCATGTATTTGACACACACGCATATACACTCTTTTGTTTATTGTTAAAGTCAAATTAACAGTGTAGCCTTGGCGAAATCTGTGATTATAGCAGTATAGTCTTTGACAACAGAACCTTTCAACTTATAATTTGAATTAATTATGGTCGAATTTCTACCACTAGTTTACCTAAAATAATGCAGAGATATTTTTTTTATTTAGACCCGGGCTCCTCTGTCATTGGTCAAGACAGAGATTCTCATTATCTTTTTATTTTTACTTACTGAAAAATTTACAGTTTTTATTTTCTATGGGTGAATAAGTATTACAAATACCTTTGTAATACTTATACCTTTGTAATACTACCGGTTGGGTAAGTGGAAGGATGGAGTGGTGGTTGACAGTGTGATCGAATAAGTGGATAGATTGGATATTTATATGGATGGTTGGTAGATGAGAGAATGTATGGAAAGATGGACGAGTGGGTAGAAGGGTGGGTGAGAGGATAGTTGTAGAGAATATTAGGCAAGAAAATTTTGGGTGCTGTATCGAATCTACCATTAAATGGTGTGGAAAAATTGTTGGTTCCTTCATAGGTAGAAAGGCACACAAACAGACAGACAAAGTCTAATGTTTTACATGTGCTGTGCTGAAATATCAAATAAACAAACAAATTTTGTACATAATCCACTTTAAATGTAAGGGTATCAACAATGGCCGCCGCGTCGTTCCACTGACCGGATGAGTCCAGTCCGAGCGGGTATTAACCAGATTTAACCGGATTCAAGTGGATTTCGGCCCGGATATCGCCTGGATAGATACGAAGCGGCACACGGTTGTGCATTTCACCGTGTATTTTGGAAATTTCTAAGCGAAACGGGTTAGGTATTTGGAATTTGAACTGATATTCTGTGTAGTGTATCGTGCATCTAATTATTAATTTTAATGTTGTTATTTTTAGACGTGAGTTTAGAAACTGTAAAATGGAACGCAACAAATCATAAACGCAGGGAGAATGTCTTTTCTTATCACCTTCCTCGGGCCTGATGAGAAGGCTTTACACCGAGGGATGTGTGGGACTCCTGGTCGACAGAATGCCCACCGTGGTCTCCGATCGGAGGGACTAGGGATGGTCGATCGTCAGATTACCCACTATAGCTAACCTGCACCCCTCTCCTATGCGCTTTTATCGGGTGCCACACGAATTGAACTATAGGTATTACATCTGTGGCACCCCTACGCTTGGCTCTCACTTAAGCTGAATAAGGTGATGTTTATATGCCTTAACAACTTGACACCGCTCCCAGAAAAAATGCCGCGCGATTCCCGGGATATACAGTACCGCAGATTTGAAGTCCAGAAATTTGCTATCGATCAGCGAAAACTGCATCGAAATACGCCCAGTAGTTTTTACGTTAATCACGCAAATAATCTAAAAACAAAAGACTATACTTTTAAAATTTAGGTATAGCACTATAACCATACATGTATGTCTTTCAAGACCACGGGCCATAAAAATGGCCCGGACTTTCGGCGGGCTTGCGAGGGGCCATGGGGAGGCCAACACGTAGAGGCCCCTTGACAAATTTAATGTAAATATGTGGCGTGACACTGACCGGCGATTATCCCTGTCTACACCATATAATAATGCACCCAAGGACAAGCCCCGGCCAGTGTAGGACTATTGTGGGAAATGAAGACAAAAAGTACCGGGCCATTGGGGTGAACTGTTAGTGGTACTAGTGGTCTGGGAATATGGGAACTATGGCGTCTGCCCGTCGCAATGTTCGGGGAACATGGAAAAATGGGCAGACGGTGACTCGCCACTCCCTGCATGGGCCCCAAAAAATGCCATAAATGGCAGGGGCAACATGGGTATGAGTGGCTAAGGGGTGTAGAGAGGTGGGCTGCAGGTTCACCGAAGCTACTTCCGACATTAGGCCATTTATCACTTCCACCCCTGGAGCTTGACTCTTAGCTCTAGCGATCTCCACTCCGTGCCGGCTGGCTAAGGCAAGGACGGAGGCGGGGGCCTTGTCTTGGCCCCCGGAGTCAGGTACGAGGTGTCGCCACTCACCTAAGGCTTTGCCACAAAGCCCCCCTGCGGGGTAACCATAATTATTATGATAATTCTTTTACGTTGCAGGCTGTCACACTTTGGAATATGCTCCCTCTTACTGTCAGAAAGGCCAAACCCTTAACCACATTTAGAAATTTGCTCAGAAAACACTATTTGTCCACGAATAGCTATTTCTGATTTACGGAATATAATCACGCTAAGACATTTATTTATTATAATACATACATACATAACTTCACGCCAGGTCCCTTGCGGGGTAGGCACGAACAACAGAGCGCCATACAGGTTTATTCTTACACACCTCACTTGCTTCTTTGACATTCATAGCTCTTGTCATGCACGCTCGTCTGTTCTTAAGGCTCCTGACATCACCTTCTGTTAATACACGATCAATTTGATCATGGAAGGTGTGTCGTGGCCTTCCGCGACTTCTGCATCCGTCCACTTTTGCATTGTATATCTGTTTAGTCATTCTTTCATCATACATTCTTTCCACATGCCCGAACCACCGCAGCATTCCTTTCCTTACCTTCACCCCGACACTCTCTTTCAGACCAACTCTCTTTCTTACTTCGGTATTACGAACGCGGTCCGCGAGTGTCACTCCGCAGATTTTGCGGATTTTGTTTTATTATAATAACTTATGTATTATTGTATATATATGACTATGTATATATATATATATATATATATATATATATATATATATATATATATATATATATATAGATAGATAGATGGATAGATAGATAACACTTTATTGTACTCCGTTACAGAAAACTTACGAACTAGTATTAACCTAATTGGGTACAAAGGGTGGTCTTATCGCTAAAAAGCGATCTCTTCCAGACAACCCGTGGCAAGAATATTCTGATTAGCAGTGGCGATGTTGGTATACATAATTATTGTACGCTTACTTACATGTATGTATGTATTTGTATATGTATTTCTTAAATTAGCTTAAGTATTTATGTATCTATTGCCTTTTTCTTGCACCACCTATTTCGCCTGATACAATTTCTCATTTAGGTTGCTTAGAAGAGATCGCTTTGAGCGATAAGGCCGCCTGTTGTATTGCCTAGAAAATATTCTAAATATGGTCTGTTTTTGTTATAGTATATTTTGGTGTGCAATAAAGTGTTATCTCTCGATCTCTCTCACTATAAAAAAACCAAAATTATTTCGTAAGAAATTTAAAAAAATGTGCCAGCCATACTGTCCTTTTCGAAATAGGTTTTAATTGTATTGAAATTAAGAGCTTCTCAAGGATGTCCTTCATTATTTTTTAACTTCTAAGAATATTTGTCACAAACCGTTATCATCATACAACAAAGATGTTTATTGCGGTTATGAATGTTTGTCTGTCTGTCGGTACCCTATAATGGTTTTAAGGTTGTCACCTTTGTATATATTTGTTTGCTAATAAGGGTCGCTTTGTGTTGTAATTCTGTTAAGATTTACTGCGGTTTATATTGTTCTAGGAAGTTTTGGAAACAGTTACAATAGGATTTCGTAACATTGTTTCTTTCAAAGCATTTTCGTGTTTACGTATTCTTATTTCTTTTTGTTTTTATTACAGAATCCTAAAAGCTCTTAATGCTTACTTTTTTATGATCTGCAATATCGAGTATAAATTAGAAATCATTTTATTGAATGAATTAATGAACGTGCTTTATTGTGTTAAAGATACAGTTAACAGAAATAAAATTTTACAATACAATAGGTCTTATCGCTATTAGCGATTTTTTTTAGACAACCTTTGGATGGATAAAAAATTTGATAAGAACAGAGGTATGTTGCATTATTATCACTATCGAATCAGTATCTTATAAACATATTATTATACATACATTAATAAAAATATTATACTATAATTATACTAATACGATATATTATGTAAATAAAATATTATAAAATACACTTACATAAATAAATATAAAACTAGAAAAATATAACAATAACTGCTGCATCCTTAAATCGAGGTATTTGAGTTATAATAATCCTTCACAAGTTTTCTTATTGATAACTATGATAACATTGTTACACGTAAATCTTTACTAATATATAAAGCTGAAGAGTTTTTTGTTTGTTTGTTTGCTTGAACACGCTAATCTCAGGAACTGTTGGTCTGATTTGAAAAATTATTTCAGTATCATATGGACCATTTATCAAGGAAGGCTTTATATCATCACGCTAAAACCAATAGGAGCGGGGCACCAATGAAGAATGATTCACAATCGAGGGGTTACTTAACTTACTTTTTTCTTTTAACTATTCCACGCGGTCGTCGCGGGCAGAAGCTAGTTTTATAATATAATTTAAGGTCCTTGTAGCTGCAAAACGCTGAAAGTGGGGTGTAAACGAAATAAGTTTTTGTTGGTAACAATTGAGCAATAATTTAGTAAAAAAAAAATTAAATCTTCACAGGCATATCGTAGATATTTCAACATTTTTCTATATTTATTTTAAGTTAAGAAAAAAAGTCACCCCATCACCTTCAATTATTGACAAATCAATATTATTGCGAACTAAGTGTTACATAAATGGTACATAAGTCTTATTAAATAACTTATTACTTAGTTGGTCTTTCATAGCATCGCAATATAAACTCACTTAACCTATATCTGTGTAATATTCTAGTCTTTTATTTTATTTAACACAACATAATATCTTCATAATTATATCTCATTTAAATTTTCTTGGACGCTATAAAAGGATTTTTTTGTCAGCCACTCGAATAATTTTTGTTTGAACATATTAATATTATTTTCTTGCATTTTTATGACATGACACCGTTTTTTCACAAGAACATAAGGTAATGATATTTTAAGGAAATGCACACACCCCATCGAAACCCTAATATTTATTAATATCGCGCAATAATCAGACATGCGCGATGAGCCTAAAGTTTATTTCTTTTTAACCCCCAAGTACCCATATAATTTTCCATGAAGAAACGGAGAAAATATAAGTATCTATATACTTATTAGTGAGGCCGGGCAGCCTGTTACAATTCGTAACAAAGCAACCCATAGCCAGATGGTAGCGCACTCGCCCAACTGCATGGCTATCACCCCTGGTTTAGAGTTTACTGCCATAACAACTTTGGGTTTTATTCCAGTATTAGTTGCTCGGTTCCAGCCCCTCATCTAGGCTGCCAGCATAGCATCACCTCTAGTAAGCAGCGGTAACAACTTGTACATCACGTGTACCAGACCGTCAGTTTCAACGAAAAAAAGATGGTAAAAATGAAAAAATATTAATACTTTTACAATAGTATTGAAAGAATAGAGGTAAGAGTACTATATTGCATGATGTATAGGAAAAAAGTATCTTGAAATTATTCTATTACTGCTCTTAAAACCGGAAGGGCCCAGGGCTGACAATGCGAAGAGACCGCGGGCGTACACTAATTGTCTAAGTGCATAACGAACTTGTTTGTGGCAACCCTACTTAAAAATTCACGCCCCGCCCTCGCATACACTACATCTTAGGTTTCTATTTGTATAGCTCTTTGTTTTGGTGACCCTAGTATTAATTAAACTATGATAAGATTACGGGTTTACCTTAACAAATCCTTATTAAGGAGCTACCTGAATGGAATTCGTTCTCTCTCTCTCGCATTACTACATGTTTAAAGATATACGTATGTCTCTCTCTCTCTACAGGACTCAAAATTGGCCCAGACTTTAAGAGGGCTTGCCTGGGGCCATAGAAAGGCCCACACGTAGAGGCCCTTTGAAATGTGGCGTGTCACTGACCGACGATTATCCTAGTCTACACCATATAATAATGCACCCAAGGACAAGCCCCGGCCAGTGCAGGACTATTGTTGGAAATGAAAACAAAAAGCTCCGGGCTATTGGGGGCATTAGCGATCGGGGACTATGGCCTCTGCCCGTCGCAATGTTCGGGAAACATGGAAAAAATGGGAAACGGTGACTCGGCAGTCCCAAAAATTCCGTGCAAGATTGAAGAGGGGCAACATGGGTGCGAGTGACTAAGGGGTGTGGAGAGGTGGGCTGCAGGTTCAGCGAAGCTACTTCCGACGTTATGCCATTCATCACTTCTATCCCTGTAGCTTTATTCTTAGCTCTAGAGATTGTACGGAATCCGGTACTAGGTGTCGCTCTCATCTAAGGCTTCGTCACATAGCCCCCTGCGGGTGTTATTATTATTTATTTGAATATACAGACAACTAGATCCAAGTATAGATAGTAGCGCTTAAAAATATGTGTTAGTAATTTACAAGGAATAGTGATTTGGTCCTCTACATGAGTGACATATAGGTAACTTGATATAGCTATATTAGACCAGGGCTAAAGCCTTTGAAAACGGTAAAAAATGAAAGGAAAAATAACTTACGGGCGATCTGAGGTCGGGAAGTGGAAAGGGGTGAGTTGTTAACGGTAAAAATAGTTTATCTCGATTTCCGGCAAAACTACAAGTCCTATGGAAACAAAATAAATGGCAAAGTTGTAGGTAATGATAATAATATAATAGGTAATAAAAAGATCTAATATTTTTTAAGTTTCAAAAATTATCGACCCTGGTCTATATACGTAATTTGACAGAATTTACTTACGACAAATCTGTATTTCACAAATCTTTACAATAGAAAAAAAACCATAGAAATAGAAAAATCGAGCTTGCACATTTTATTTTATAACATAGCACCTAATTGTGAAATACATATAATAAAGTTGATATTAAATCCATTAAAATCATTACAAAAACAAATATTTATTCTTGGAAGACTTCAACGTTTTATTAAAAAATACTTGGGAATGCGTTTTCAACAATATCGATTTTGTTATATTATTAGATAATAATATGTATATCATTCAATTATGCAAACTGTGAAAATATGCACAACAAACATTTATAAGTTTAACACACTAAGTTACTTACACAGCAAACAATTCTATATTTCACTTTTGAAATATATTTTATATCAACCCTAAACACTATACAGTGGCGTTACGCCAGTTCTGAGTTCTCACCCTACGACTGTGTGTCGCACTTTCCTTTGTTATGTTGGGTTAATTAGTAAGTTTGCACAAGCTTAGCGATCCAAGGCCTAGCCACATAAGAGCGGTTTAACGACAACTGTGGGGACAAAGCCGCGTCTTTACTGTCGAGCCTGGGCTGGCACTAGCAATATGCTGATAACTAGATTAACAATCTATAGCATGTTAATCTAGTAGATTTCTGATCCAGGCATATGTGTTCGCCCGGGAGTCAAGTGTTTTGATTAAAAAAAGTACTTAACAATATGTTGTTAACACTGGCGGATTTGCCCTAAGGCCCAGGAGGCCCGGGCCTAGGGCGGCCAGATATTAGGGGCGGCCAATCGTAACAAAAAATTCACTGATGATAACAAGAAATAACTCAAAATACGTAAATATTCTAAAGGCTCGCGCATGAATCGATGTCGATAAAAGTTGGCAAAACGGTAAATTATGTACTCAATATGATGGGTGCTGAGATAGGGGTGGCTGGTACTTACTACATGGTTATTAAGTACTTTTTTAATCAAAACACTTGACTTGACTCCCGGGCGAACACATTTGCCTGGATCAGAAATCTTTACACTTCACTACATTATTTTTCAAAAAATTACTTAAGGCTCCCCTGTTGCCTCAAAAGATCGAAAGTGGGATGCAAACGAAGCAAATTTTCGTTCATAATCACTGATCAATAATTTACCAAAAAATGATCATAAATCTTCACAATGTGAGACGTAATATAGTTTTTTCTTAATTTCTCTATAGTTATTTAAATTTAAGAAAAAATCACCAAATATATTAACATGAAACCATTATACTCCTTTAATGTTTATCAAAACAAGATGAATAAATATTGAGATCTTTATAACAGTGAGATAAATCATTTGGTTTTATTTTTTTTAATACAAGTATTATTGTATTCATAATAAAATAATAATACATCTGAAATCGGCCGCGTCTTAGCTCAGTGCAAAGCGGGCCCGGATTGGGATCCTGACATGGTAAATTGGTCTCAGTTTCATTACCTATAACAAAAGCGTAATTTGCTTATATTGGAGGTATAGTCTTCCGATTATTACTATGTATGTCTTTCAAGACCACGGGCCATAAAAATGGCCCGGACTTTTGGAGGGCTTGCGTGGAGCCATGGGGAGGCCAACACGTAGAGGCCCCTTGACAAATTTATTCTAAATGTGGCGTGACACTTATTACTATTATTATTATACGTATTAAGTATAATGTGAATTTTATCAAAATTTTACATGACTGTAACGTATGCAAACAGCGGTTTTAGCAATAAGTTACGATTGAAATTTAGTTAAAATTTACATATCTACTACACACATATTTATTATGTGTAAACCAGCCATAATATGAGTCGACAAAGAAGAATGCCGCAGTCTTAATTAGAAAGAAAATATATTAGAGGAATAAAAAAGAATTGTTAATTAAACGTTTTGTAAATTAAAAAAAAAATATGAATAAATGAATGAAAACATTTTATTGTTCATTAAAAATTATAACTATGTTCACAAAAACTAGGTGCAATAAATATTGAAGAAAGGGCAGCCTTATCGCTTAAAGCGATCTCTTCTAGAGAACCTCCCTTAACTAAGGAAAATATTGAAACATGACAGTGGCAGTGAAGATCATAAATAATATGAAACATTCAGAAGATAAATAAATAAATAATAGACTTTATATACTATGTGAACCTAAAAACATATCTTAATACTAGCTCTATGTTACGTACTTAAAATTTAATTAGGTGTTTTTTTTATAGCAGGAGTTCAGCAGACAGGCAGACGGCCCACTTGATGGAAAGCGGTTACCATCGCCTATGGACATTTGTAACACCAAAGGTGCTACTGATGCGCTGCTGCTCGCTTAAGGAAGACTGGAACCTGGTCACTAATGCCGAAACACAATTGAAGGTTGTTATGGCGACATACTCTAGACCAAGGGTGGTAGCCATCCAATCGGGCAAATGCCCTACCACTTGGTTGTGGGTTGTTTTATCGCCTCTTACGACAGGCCACCCGGCCGAAGATAGACCTGAAATGAAATGAAATGAAATATTTATTCTTGCATAAATGTAGTTGCATACAGGTGTTATTTCTAGAAATACATGGTTCAGTACATTTTACCAGTTTCACTGGTGTGCAAGTAAGCAGAATTTTAATCGTCATTAAGTAATTTCATTTCATCGTCATAAGTTAATTAGTTATTTCCTATTTATTTTATTAAGTACCTTTTATCCAACTTGAGTAGTATTTATTACCTTTATTTATTAATTAATAATATTTATTACCTTTATTAATTATATAGATCTGTTTTTTTTAAATTATTACCTGACCTGACTTTGACCTTCTATGCTATTTAGTTTCTTGTTCAATTCGCTACATTTACTGAGAAAATAATTCAATATAGTGTAGACAACTGCACAGAAAAACATAAAGAAAAGTCGTAGCCAACCTGTTTTGTAGTACCGAATACGTAATGAATGACATGTGGGCAACCTGACAAAGTAAAGCGTAACCGCGGAGAAAACTCTACTTATAGATACATAAAACGATTTCCTTATCGTAATTCGTATGTAACGCATTCCTCCAATGTGGCTTAATCTTATAGTTAAAACTTTAACTATTGTACAAGTTTCAACAACTTTATGTAAGTATTGTTTTTTTTTGTCATTTAACTAACTGCAATTTATTTGTAATTTCGTATGTAGGCGAGAGAGAAGTATGAAACGTGTGGTGCAATATTTGATAAGCATTAAATACATCTGTGATAACATGAAGACGAAACAAAAACTGGAGTTTTTGTCGGGAACTGAAAGGAGATTTTGTGCTGTGCAGCTTTATTTTCTAAAAATGTGTAAAATTACTCTAAAACGAACAGTAGTTGTAGGATATTGATAGTTTTTAAGTAGTAATTATGTGTTTTTGTGAGAAATGTGTACTGTATAGTCAAATGTGGCTTTCGAGTTTTCACAAGAACTCCGTTGAATGGCTTAACCTACAATAACTGTATAACCTACAGTTCAGCTGAGCTACACATAGGCTTAAGAAAATAAAGAAACTGTATTGTAATCTAAGATCTGGCTTAAAGGTTTAGCTGCCAAGCCATAAACCGAAATAATAATAAGAAACTTACAATAACTAAATAATCCGTTGATTTTAGAAAAATCTCATAATTTCCAAAAGAAACATAAGTGATGCTAAAATCCAAACATCCACTTTTAGATATTGGAAATTTGAAACCTAATATTAAGGTAAATGCACACAAGCTAATAAAGGCGGCGACATAGAAACAATTCCACAGCGAAACAGAACGAGCTCATTTGTAGCGGTGCGATTTGCGGACGTACGTCTAAACCGCAAGTAGCAATTTGTTCTAAACGCACACCCGCCTATGTTCGTTTCCACTGTTACATACATAAAGACGTATTAATTGATACTAGTGGTCGCCCGCGATCGAAATTCAACCATAACAATTTGTTGTCAAAGACTACTTCTATAATCACAGATTTCGCCATAAACAAGTGCCTTTTGGACCAACTTTTTTCAGCAGTCTCCGAAAATTATAAATGAGGTGACATTCGATTCGGAATGGCATCTAGATGATTTTTGAAAAAAATGATGTTCCGCTTGCAAGAATTTTAAAAGTTATTAACAATTAACTAAAAAAAAGAAGGGGGTTCAGTTTTTTGCAAATATCTCAAAAGTAATAAAGATTTTTCAAATTTGAAAAAAGATTCGAAAAGAGGAGGAAATTTCCTAGAAAAAATCTCGACTCCCGAAACTGTAAGATCAATATTTATAATTTTCCCAGAGGGATGAAAATACGGCCGAAAACGGGTACTCTGGGTTACGCAAGCCACACCCACATCGGCCCTTTAATGTATAAATATTATTTAAACATATTAAATATGAAAATAAAAAATTGAAAAAATTCAGGCACTCATACAAAGTTTTTGGTTCACGTATTAATATACGGATAAAAAACGAAATAGCCCTACTACATACGACAAGTGGACATGTGACACATTTTACGATAATTTAGCAAAAAAAATTAACGGTCTTATTCATATTGAGCTAGAGTAAGTATGAAGGCTTCTTTAAGAACCTTAAAGAAGCCTAAAAATAAATAATAACTCTTAGATTAATACATACGTATGTTTATATTACACTATGTTTTTTTTAGTTTAAGTGCAGACTTAATTACAGGTTGCCACATCACGCTTGAAATATATTTCAAAAACAAAACAAGTGATGTAATAATTTATGTGAATTATATGAAATGATTTATTTGAATCGTTAAAATTATAACGTTAAACTCATTACATTCATATAAAATCAAATACGGTAATTACGCTAGTCCAGAATAGTGGTCTGTACTTTTAGCCAGACCCATCTATATATTGTTATGTATTTCGATACGCTGGTCTGTTCACAAGAACATACCACTTTTTTGTGGGTCGATGTTACTAGTATAGTTATATTTCTGTTTTAATTTAGTTTAAAGTGATTGTAAATACTAATTGTTAATAAGAACAATAATATTTTGAAGAAATAAATAAACGTGACAGTTAATAGCTGCATAACAATAATAGACTTATTTACTAAAATGATAAAAGTTATCTCTGAGACAAAAGCGTGTGCCACTTACACAATTTGCTGTTTTTATCCTTCGTAAGCTTAATTTGAGCCAGACAGTACTCTCATATCCAATATTTCAATTAGTTTCATTTTCAACAGTAATATGTACATTTTAAAATAATTGAAACATTAGAAGCGGATTTGACAGTCAATTGTCTGTAATAATTATATTGTATATTTTTCTAATGCGTGTAATTTAAACTATGCTTACCTTTTTAAAGTGATAACATAAAGGTTTGCGGGCATGTTTTCCTAAACCAAAACCTTTTTAGACGTTGTCACGGACGACATTTAATATACAATAAAACACGGTGTGGAAGGGATAAGCAATATCAATTTCAAATTATATATGAGTGAACACTGTGGCATCCACTGATGCCATGTAAGGTCGCGGCATGCGGATTACCGTGACCACGCTAAATCTCCACAACAACATTTTCACTTGGCAAAAATGTCGTATGACAATGGAACCGCACTTCCATAACATCATTTACCAAACATGTAATGATTAACGCTTTGGCATGTGAAAACAAGCAATTTTGTCGCGAGCACTGACGCGTATTGTAGCCCTGCGTACGCCCGCCATATTGATTTGTTAGCGGGATAAGCGGGGACTATAATTACGCTCGGTGTGCCAACGGTTTAACATTTCATTTTTGTATTATTTTAACATTACGTTGTTTGAAGTGATTTTAATGGCAAATTAGAGATGTGCCAATCAGTCGTTATTTACTATACTGTCATGACGTTATTTCGAGACGTGGACAGGACAGCTGGTCCAGAATCTTGGTGTTTCTTTTATGGTTGAAATCCAAAACGAGAATACCTGTAAGAGAACAAAATTTAATGTTAATCAGAAGTGGTAAAGGAACTACAAGATGGATGGGTACAGATGTAAAGGCAGATCAAAAAAAGATGGATGGACTGCGTGAAGGATGATATGATGATTTGTGGTGTGACAGAAGATGTATGTTGGAATAGAGGAGTGTGGAAGGAAAAGACATATTGTGCCGACCCCAATTAATTGGGATATGGTGAAAGAAAAGAGAGAATCAAAAATGGTAATGTATCGGTAACGTCTGGTGTAAGGCCGTTTTTCGACAGTGCAGAGAGACAGTGCAGAGAGACAGTGCATAATGTTCAAGCTTTTCTGAGTTCAAAACTATACACATAATGCAGTCCTCATATTTTGCTCACTCAACTCCACCGAGCACCATGAGACTCTATGCAACGCTCTGTTTATTATATGTTTATGTGTAGGTATATTATGTTATTAAGCAGTACCTTAGGCTTAATCCGTGCAGGAACAGAAAAAGAATAAAATTTCCTGCGGCCGGGCGGCCTGTCGTAAGAGGCGACAAAACAACCCACAGCCAGGTGGTAGGGCATTTGGCCGACTGGATGGCTACCACCTCTGATCTAGAGTATGCCGCCAGTTATGGTTGTTAAACCTTGAGTTGTGCTCCGGCATTAGTGGCCAGGTTCCAGTCTCCCTTAAGGGAGCAGCAGCGCATTTGTAGCACGGGCCGTCTGTCTGTCTGCTGAACTCCTGCAATAGAAAAAGACAAATTAAAAATTAGGGTTGCCCATTTAAAAAAACCACGCGGGCAAAGTCGCGGCTACCAGCTAGTTTTTAAAATAAATATATCGATTACAAGAGAACCGACATTGCGACCACTTCAGTCAAGTGCGTACCTTTGGACCCCTGCACATTTAAGTATGAGAACACCGCTCTCACAATACTAATTGTTTAAAATAACACACCCCTCTTTTACTGAAGTCGGAAAAAAATGAAATCAGATAACATTCATATAGGTTTCCTTTTATAACATTGTTTTGTATAAAGTTGTGTTCGTATAACTTTGTTATGTTGGTAATTATGAATATACAATCATCGGCCAAGTGCGTGTCTTTCACGGGTATTAAAAGATCAGTCAAATGGGGATTGTTCACAAAAAATTACCCTCTAATTTTATATTTTTATTACGTAAAATAGGGTATTTTAAGATACTAATTTGAATATAATTGTATTTTAAGCGTTAGTTTTTTTATAATTCGATTTTTAAATTATTTCTCCGATGACGTCATAAGGGACAAGTTTACATTGATTTCTTTGCCTAGAAAACAAAAATAATAAAAGTATGTTTTATCTATATATAATCATAGTAATCTGTGCTACTATTTAAATGTCACTGTCATTACTCATTACGTATCGTGATTATTTTAGTGTTTTTTGTCGCTAGGCTTATAATTTTTCGTGTTCAACCATTATTATTTTCTATAGTTATCGTTAAATTTTTTAAAGTGATCTTTAGGGAAAAATCCATGTTACAGAACTTAATATCAAATAATGTACAGCTAGATTTTTTTTACACCTGAAGCAGGCAAACAGGCAGACGGCCCACCTGATTGGATTTAGTAAGGTCAAATAAAGGTCAAACGCATTTCTTACAAAATACAAGAAGATCGTACGTTTTTTGGAATTTTAACTAGACAGAAATGATTAGGGACAATATTCCTCGAAATGGTTTTTCAAAAAGCTAAATTGAAAAAAAGTGAACAATCCCAATTATAACTTGAATAAATTCAAAAGAGAAACCCAGCCACTGTTCCATTCAACCCTGCAACTGACATTTTAATTTTTTCCGCGTTATACTTCATTCTATGAATAACTTTTAACTATTAACTATTTAATATTATTTATATATTTACTATTTTTCAATCAATAGATTGAAAAATAGTTAATATATAAATTATTTATATATTAACTATTTTGATTGTTATTGATTGATTGAAAAATCAAATAAATCAAGAAAAACTGACTCTTAAGAAGTATTTTTTTAGGGTTCCGTAGCTAGTTTGGCAGAAAAGCACATTCGGACCGGGGGCCAACGCAAGGACCCCCGCCGCCGTGCTTGCCTTAGCCAGCCGCCACGAAGTAGAAATCACTAAAGGTAAGACTCAAGCTCCAGGGGTGGAAGTGATAAATGTCATAACCTCAGAAGTAGCTTTGATGAACCTGCAGCCCACATATCGACACACTTTAGCCACGCACACCCTGTCTTCTATGGCATTTTTGGGGCCCATGCAGAAAGTGGCGAGTCACCGTCTGCCCATTTTTCCATGTTCCCCGAACATTGCGACGGATTAGCAGCACCTCTGGTATTGCTAATGTCCGGACATTACTTTGGTTCACATTATGATTTCGCATACTTTGTTATAAATATGTATGGGTTAATGGAGTCAATACCTTAGATCTCCTTTAAAGAAATGAGATTGTCCTCTCTAAATATCTACACTTCTTCAAAGCTGGTAATAGTACCCTAGCAGTGGTACATCTTACCGACTTATGTAGTTAATACGGTCAACTGACCACTGCTAAGCCAATGAGGGTGCAAATCGAATCATCACGCCAAATTGAGCCTTAATTCGCACCACCCGTGGGACCCGTCACCCGAACGCAGCGAGAGACCAACTCCGAGGTACTGTGACCAAACCTTTTACGGACTCACAATAAAAATAAAATCAAAACTATTACATTTTAGCCTTACTTTTATAATTTTATAATTTATTAATAATAATTCCATTTTTAATCATAGTTAATTATAACATTGTTTAATTCAGTATAAGATATACATCACCTGGGTGGTGTTAATATTTTCCGTTATCAAAAATATCTTTGATAGGTTTATAGAATAATAAATATTGTGATTGTGCCCGTTAAGATGTTTATGTAATTATAATAAATAAAATGTTAATGGATACCTACGGTCATTATTTTAATAAACACAGTTGCATAACATAAAATAACCGCAGAAGTATTTAGTAAAAAAAAGGTATTATTCGATTACCTATTTCTCGATGTTTGTTTTGTGCGATTCTTAATTAAACTTACTTTACTGTTGCAAAAACGTATTACTTGATAATTTTTTCTCTTTCACCTCCCATTTATTTGATTTAGGCACAATACGCTTTCCCTTTCATGCTCTTTCTTTTTTTCTATTCTGACATAAACCCTCTAGCAAACATCAAAAAGATAAAACACTAATACAATGTTATAAAAAATATACAAAAGTATAAAGTTATAAATTACGTAAAAAATCTCTGGTAGCATTTAATATTTGTACTGTGACTGAATTCACAAGAAATGCATATTATATTACGATGACGACTGAATACGTATATATAATGTATTATTTGTATCACGCTATAGTATTGGTGACAAATTACAAACATTGCTACATTACAATAATGATGTAAGGTAGCGATGTTTGTAAGTTAATAAACCTATAAATAAATTTATTCCATGATTTTTTACAATCTTTTAAAGTAATTTTTATGTATTTAATGCTATTGTTACAGTGTTATTTTATTATAATCGCCATAAAACTAATATATTTATAATTCCTGTCATCCGTCAAACTCACGCACCCCCTATCTTACAGGCTCCCTCTAGCGTTGTACCCAAACAACACCCCATGAGAAACAGCCACTACAAGATGTAATCGCGCCGTTTCATTGTTTTTCCCGCGGCCATACAATTTAACGCCGACAATGTCGGCCGGTATATTTTTCAAGTTGATTTTTCAAAGATTTTCAAGTGCACACGAGTGGATATTGAGAAGCTCTCGAAACAATCATTAGGGGAATGCCTGTGAAGATTTCTGAATTGACTTATTAAATTTAATATTTTATTTAATAATTGCCGTCTTTATTGAGGATTTCTTAGAAATTTGCTTTCAGATTGTGTTGTATTTTATATTGCTCTAAATCGGGTCATAGTGTTGATTTACTCTGTGAATTTAAGCAAAGTTGTTCTTGTCATGTTTCGTTTTAAAGTTAATATTTTTTTTTTTATGTACCCTCTTATTTCTAAACGATACAAACGGCCATTTCCTTAATTGAATAATAATGTTATATTTTTATTTATTCGGTGATTAGCGCCTGTTTTGTATAGAGTAAGTTGTTCTCTATAATTTAACATAATTTTATGTAATAATATTTATCTCTATGTGGTCATTGTGTACAGATTATAATTCAAAATGTCTCAAGAGTATATAGCCAGTATTCACTACATTTTATTTTTAAGTTGAGAAACGCGATAGATTTACCCTGTGTTCAGTTTATTTTATATAAAATCTTATATAAAATATTATCTAAAATTTGCAAACAATAATGTCTTAAATTCCTTTAATTCATAACTCTTTAATTAAAATAGTTTATCAATGACTTCAATCCGCTATCGGTTGTGCCAATTTACTAAGTTTCTTATACTGTAAAATTGTTGGAGGGATGGCGAGGTGTTCCAAAAATGTTTATCGAGTGTGAAAAGTCAGTGTATAAAATATGTTAAAACCGTAAAATTCTCTGATGATAATAGAGTGACCAATTGCTGTTCTTTTATCACCATCAACCCTTCTGAGTGGTTGCAAGTATTACAGTAGGTTAAATTAAATGTTTTTTATTCTACGCAAATCAACAATCCACACAATACAGCATGAAAGAGGAAGTCAGAACAAAAATACGTTGATTTTACTAAATGAGAATACGGCGTGAGATAAACCAACTTTACCATATTGTATCGTACATTCACGGCAGACGTCGGACGGGTGTCGCAGATAAGTCCTATTATTGACTGTTTTTAACTTATTGTTTAAAATGATAAAACAAACACTTTCCAATAGTGTATTGGGTGTATCTACATTAAAGTATTTTTTTATAGAGCTATTTTCATCTTTTTTTTAGACGATCTTCTTTCAATTTGAATAATATAGATAATATTGTACTCTGGTCCCAACAAAAACAAAATCCACCTGCATATCTGAAACAAAGTACATTTATTCTCCGTCGGCATTTGAACTAATGACATTTAAATTATTTTATGGTCGTCTTCTTTTGTTTACTTTGCGTTTAAAATTTGTGATTGGAAAACAGCCCATTGTTATATTGTAATCTTTTATGGCAATCATTAGCCAGGTGCGTCGGATTAAGTCAACTTGGATACGGGGGGGACATTGCAGTTGCGCAGTATAAAACGATGGCCTGGTGGAGGGGGTTGTCAATCGAGCGATAACCACGAGCGAAGCAAGACGTGTATACTACAGTCGGGAATCTAATAAGTGATGGACTTTGCACGTTTTATTGAATTACGAACTTCTGCATTACGTTGTGTTTGGTTATATTTGTATCTGTATTATACATGTTTGTATAGTTCTAATAAACTATAGTAATTCTAACGGCATTTTAATTCGAGTCTCGCGACTCGTAAGAATGTCAACGTGATATATTATCACTTGAATAATTCGATGGCATTGATACCGTTGTGTCCTATCAATAATCAAATATGTCTTTTCCTTCCACACTCCTCTATTCTAACATACATCGCCTGTCACATCACAAATCATCATATCATCCTACACGATCCATCCATCTCTTTTTTGGTCTACCTTTACATCTGTACCCATCCATCTTGTAGTTCCTTTACCACTTCTGATTAACAGTAAATTTTGTTCTCTTACAGATATTCTCGTTTTGGATTTCAACCATAAAAGAAACACCAAGATTCTGGACCAGCTGTCCTGTCCCTGTGTTTGTATCCATCAGTCTTGCAATTTGATACTCTTTTTGTCACGTGACTTTCATCCCTCCACATCACATGTCCATACCACCTTGGACTGAAATATTAAGAGGAAGTAACTCTTAATATTTCAGTCACAGATGCAACTTTCAAAGATCCCGTTATGTACTCATTTCTTACCTTATCCATTCTTTTAACACCACATAACCATCGCAAGTCATTCATTATAGAGCTATTATTATGGATATTGGTATGGATATTTATTTATATGCATATCAATATGGGTTTTGGTATGGATATTGATTTGGTAATTAATATGGGTATTGATATGGATAATCATATAGATTTAGGTATGGATATTGATATGGATACATTAAATTCTAATGGTGAGAACAATGGGCGGCCTTATCGCTCATAGTGCATTTAAGCACTTCAAAATTTTAGCTTTCTTAAAAAAACCTTCTAAACCAAATACGATTAACATATTGCTTTAGTTCAAAAGATTTTCTCATTACAATGAAAAAGCAACAATGCCATGCAGAAGATCACATACAAATGGCATGCCTTGGTTCTATTTAACCAAAACTTCGAAAAAGAAGCTTTTGTGTCCACAATTCTTCTTCGACAAATTTACTTTATACGATGTATGGTAAGATTTTGTACTTTATTACATCGGAATAGGGGATGGATGGAGGCATTGAAGTGTGGTTGTATGCTCACAATGGCCGCTTTCACTGGGCGGATGCAGGTTTTTTGACAAATGGCCAGTCGGACGATTTTTCTCGTGTAGGGCGGCTGGCAAAGATTAGGTGTGTTTTAGCTGTCAAAATTCATATTTTCAATTGTTATACGAGTCAATATTACTTGTACCTACAGCGTATTTTACATATAAATACGCAACAAACAATATACTAAGACAGACGTATTAACATCACCATCACTTGTAGCAATTGTTCACTGCAAGTTGTGCGTCTCAGGTTAGCAAACGACCTTAATAAAAGACATACAACAACTCAACGTGGTCTGGCTTGGCAACACCCTTCAAACAGGGTCCATCGTTAACGGCAGTTGTAATATATGAATTTTTAAAAAAAATCCTAATGCTTAATTTGTTTTCCGTTAGGATTGATATCGAGGTTTTAGCACCATTTTATCGTAAGTGACATTGGCACCTAAGTTTTTTTTTTGCAAAAAGTATTTTGATTTCAGAGGTTCAGGCTTCGTAAGATTAGACCCTAATGAATCAAAAACTAAAAGTCTTAAAATAAATAAGAGTTTAAAACAACTTTTATAACAGAAAAAATACTAACAAAATAAAAAAAATGCAAGAATGTAAAGACCTTACAAGAGATGGTTGGATTTTCTGAAGGCTAACATTATGTTTTGTGGTGTGATGGAGGACGTTTGCATAATAGGGAATATGGTAGGAGAGTACATATAGTGCCGACCCCAAATAATTGGGAGAAGGTGAAAGAAAAGAGACATTTTGAAAAAATAAAAGAATCCCTTGTTTGCATGTGTCTTTGTGTAGTACAGTATTTTTTCAGAAAACTCGCTACTTGTGCATGGACTGCCAAGCTTTTATATATATAATTTGTTACAAAGTAGAACTGTGTACCAAAACCTCACCATTTAAGTTTCCATCATAAACTCTTGAGAGCGTAGAGAGTATTAGTAATAATATTCGTTATAATGCTAGGCAAAGGAAATTGGTTCATAGAGCCTTATCTGATGTATTAAATTCTCAGTTTGAATGTAGTTTGTTTTTACTGGCCAAAAGGAACATAGTCCATACAGCCTTGTCTGATGTAAGAGACCATAGAGAGTAACAAAACAAATGACACTATCTGTTGCGGACAGAGAGCACCCCCCTACCCCTCGGCCGGAGCACACCTACTCTCCGTGCCCCGCATACCGCCGACGCCCATAGCTCGCGCAATTAGCAGCTAGGCGTCGGACGGAATGCGGGATATAGGAGCGGCTTTGGAGGCCGGAAAAATTTACTTACTTACTTGCGACTTATCACTCTTACATAATTCTCACTCGACTCTCTCGAGCACTTACTCTATGTATATTTCGATTCATGTAAATAGTTTAATAATAATAATGATACAGTACATTACATCGAGTTTAATTTTCAAAAAAGAAGCAACTGCCACCAATTACATTGTATAAAAAGATGTCATTGACTGCCACCAATACTATCAATGAAATACTTTTTCTATTTCTCTACTAAAGGCACTGACATATTATATCAGTTTTTTTTTTTGTATATAAGTTTTCTGTAATGGTGTACAATAAAGTGTTATCTATCTATCTATATAGGACATATCGGAACAGTATTAGGCATAAAATAGTTATGTCATTTAAATAAGTATCTTATCGAATCTATGGCAGGAGTTAGGGCGGTCGAGCCCAGCAAGGCCATAAAAAGGATGTTACGATATTATATCATTTTCCTCGAGCACAATACTGGATGTGCGCCGCCATTTCCGGCCTCTAATGCGTGCTAACCCGCATTTATATAATAGGCCGTCTTTTCATTCTTTTCTATTGTATATTATAGCTTTATGACAAGTAATTTTGATTTGAATTTATGTAGGTATTGTCGATGATGATACAAAATAATTATAACCAGTCCTTTTAATACCTGATTACGACTATATTGCAACCAATATGAAACAGGGAGAAATTGAAAACGTAAACAAAATATCTTCTTCTTGATATATAAAAATTAATGTTTGTGTGTATGTCCTTTATAGAATCGTAAACTATACCTACATCCGATTTTGATGAAATTTTGTGTGTGTGTTTAAGTGGGTCCCGGGATGGTTTACAGAAACAATTGGAACCGGTAAGTGGCGCTGAGATCGGGTTCTAGAATCCTCCTAATCACTGGAAGCGATTTTGGTGATTTTGTATTTGTGTCATGGAACAAAGTCTTTTAGGAATTCAGAAAATAGGCGGTACGAAGTTCGCCGAGTCAGCTAGTCTATCTATCTATCTATCTTCTTCTATCTTCTATCTATATATCTATATATATATAATGAAAATGGTGTTCGTTTGAGGCTCAATCACGCTTAAACCACTGATCGTATCGACATGAAACTACCACCATTCGATGCGAAATTTTTCCTAGATGGTTTATGGCTATTTATCTATATATATCTATATATATATATATATATATATATATAAGCATATCTATCTATATATATATAATGAAAATGGTGTTCGTTTGAGGCTCAATCACGCTTAAACCACTGATCGTATCGACATGAAACTACCACCATTCGATGCGAAATTTTTCCTAGATCTATCTATATATATATATATAATGAAAATGGTGTTCGTTTGAGGCTCAATCACGCTTAAACCACTGATCGTATCGACATGAAACTACCACCATTCGATGCGAAATTTTTCCTAGATCTATCTATATATATATATATAATGAAAATGGTGTTCGTTTGAGGCTCAATCACGCTTAAACCACTGATCGTATCGACATGAAACTACCACCATTCGATGCGAAATTTTTCCTAGATCTATCTATATATATATATATAATGAAAATGGTGTTCGTTTGAGGCTCAATCACGCTTAAACCACTGATCGTATCGACATGAAACTACCACCATTCGATGCGAAATTTTTCCTAGATGGTTTATGGCTATTTATCTATACTCGAAAACTACTGGACCGATCATCATGAAACCACAACCAGTCGACGCGGAATTAATCGTAGATGGTTATAGGCTATATATTTTTCAAATTCTATGAGCCCTTTCCCATGTTTTCTCAATTTGTTTGTTTATTAATTTATTTGAATAAGGCGGTACGAAGTTCGCCGAGTCAGCTAGTATATATATAATGATGAAAATGGTGTTCGTTTGAGGCTCAATCACGCTTAAACCACTGATCGTATCGACATGAAACTACCACCATTCGATGCGAAATTTTTCCTAGATGGTTTATGGCTATTTATCTATATATATATATATATATATATATATATATATATATATATATATATATATATATATATATATAAGCATATCTATCTATCTTCTATATATATAATGAAAATGGTGTTCGTTTGAGGCTCAATCACGCTTAAACCACTGATCGTATCGACATGAAACTACCACCATTCGATGCGAAATTTTTCCTAGATGGTTTATGGCTATTTATCTATATATATATATATATAAGCATATATATATAATGAAAATGGTGTTCGTTTGAGGCTCAATCACGCTTAAACCACTGATCGTATCGACATGAAACTACCACCATTCGATGCGAAATTTTTCCTAGATGGTTTATGGCTATTTATCTATATATATCTATATATATCGATATATATAAGCAAAGTTTGTTTTCTTTGTCCGAGGTAAACTCGAAAACTACTGGACCGATCATCATGAAACAACAACCAGTCGACGCGGAATTAATCGTAGATGGTTATAGGCTATATATTTTTCAAATTCTATGATCCCTTTCCCATGTTTTCTCAATTTGTTTGTTTATTAATTTATTTTAATAAGGCGGTACGAAGTTCGCCGGGTCAGCTAGTGTTTTATAAAATTATAATACAATATTTTTTTATGGATGTATAGGTTTTTGCGTTTGACCACTGTCTCACCTGATGTTGAGTGATGGTGCAGTCTAGGACGGAGCACACTTACCTAGAAGATACCTATTCACTCGTGACTTGAAGACTTCAAGATTGTGTTTGTCAGGAAAAACCGACTCCGGCAAATTATTCCACTCCTCGTCAGTGGGCACCAGAAAACATGAAGCGAAACGCTTGATTCTGACTAGTGGTGTTTCCACCATGTAACGTTGGCGCAAACCGGTGCATTTGGTTGTCCGTTGGTAAAATTGGGATGGAGGAATCAGCTCGTGCAACTCTAAGGAACACTGCCTAAAATGTATCCGATAGAAGACAGTTAGCCCGCGACCTTGCGTCTATGCTCTAGACTCTGAAGTCAATATAATTTTTACTTTTTACTTCTTAAAAAAAATTATCACCTCTGATATTGATTGTCCAGATCTCCTAAGTAAGGTCCACTTTAATATTCCATCGAAGTCTATACGATTCAATCAACCCATAAATGTACCTTTAAGTTTTACTACTTATAGATAAAACCCATTTCTAGTGCGAGCAAGTAACTATTTAAATAATGTAAGTACATACGATGACATTAACCAATTTGCAATCAGTATTTCAGGAGCCAAGCGGTGTCTAAGACTTAAATTTTTCAACAGTGATTAGACTTCTCGGTGCCTTTTTAATGTTTTTTATATTTGCATGTTACTTTTAAGCTATAGCTTATCTGTGAAAACCTGTCATTGGCTTTCTTGTATTAATTTTAGATATCTCATCAAATGTATTTAGCTGTAGGTTTTCCATGAATAAAGAAAATATTTTAATTATAAAGAAAAAATATGGATACTCATTGCAAGTCTGTTTTTTCCGAAACCTACAACCTGGGTGCCTTGGAGTCACGTTTGAATAAGAGTAACTTCTAAGTAAGTGTGCTTTAACCGATTCACAGGGGATATTGATAGTTTTTGAGTAATAATTACTTATGTGTTTTTAGCAAAAAAATGTGAACTGTGCAGAGAAAGGCTACATTTTGAGTAGTCACAAGAACTTCGTTGTTCGGTGTCAGTCAAATACCTACAATTCGACTGAAAAATACTGAAGACTTAACAGATCAGATAACGCTATATAGACTTTTTTTATTTACCTGTCATTGTGGCGAATACTAGATACTAGTTAGGCAGGTTTTCATCCGTGCAGGAACGGAGAAAGAATACAATTTCCTTCGGCCAGGCGGCCTGTCTTGAGAGGCGACAACACAACCCACTTACCCATCTGGATAGCTACCACCCCTGGTCTGAAGTATGCCCCATAACAAACTTGAGTTGTTCCGGTATTAGTGGCCAGGCTCCAGTCTCCCTTAAGGGAGCAGCAGCGCATTTGTAGCAACTTTGGTGTTGCAAATGTCCATATTTTCAAATTCAAAACTTTTTATTCAAAATAAGTTCCACTGGAGAAGACTTTTTAAAGGTCATACACGTAAGTCAAAATTTTAAATAAAAATAAAAGCTCACCGTCTCCGCTGGCTCGGTTAAGTAGATCGGATGGTAGATGATGGCAGCGTGAGGAAAGCATATTTGAGACGGCCGGTAGGTCGGCGTCCGGTCGGCCGGTAGGTCGGCTTCCGGTCGGCCGGTAGGTCGGCGTCCGGTCGGCCGGTAGGTCGGCTTCCGGTCGGCCGGTAGGTCGGCGTCCGGTCGGCCGGTAGGTCGGCGTCCGGTCGGCCGGTAGGTCGGCTTCCGGTCGGCCGGTAGGTCGGCGTCGGGTCGGCCGGTAGGTCGGCTTCCGGTTGGCCGGTAGGTCGGCGTCGGGTCGGCCGGTAGGTCGGCTTCCGGTTGGCCGGTAGGTCGGCGTCCGGTCGGCCGTCCCAAACATCGCTGGAAGGACAGAGTGGAGGCTGACCTGTCGGAGCTACGAGCCAATAATTGACAAGAAACTGCGCAGGGCGGTGAAGAATGGCATGCTCTCGTTTCGGAAGCCAAGACCCCCTTTGAGTCGCTGAGCCAACGCAGTAAGTAAGTACTAACTGGTATGATTACATAAAATTTTCTTAAGTTTTCGCGACTTGTATACATAATAAAACTACGTTTTAACGGTTTTGAGCGCGGTAATTTATTTGATTTTTGTTATTCCGACGTTTCGACCACTTTTCAGTGGCACGTCACGGAAGACAAAGATGTTCTTCTTTTGAAGTCACTACATGTTGTGAAGCGGTGGAAAATTAGATTAGGCTCCCATACACTAAATAATAACCATAAACAAAATTGAAACTAAATAATTAAAATGAACAAGTTGGCGGTAGGATAAATAAACCTTTAACAATACTCGTTGACACTTGACATCTTTGTCTTCCTTGATCACGGCCACTGAAAAGTCACCGAAACGTCGGAATAACAAAAAAAAAGTGTGTGTGTACTTATGTACACGCGTTAGAAGTTATACTTCTTTGGCCTACAAGATAAAAAACGACACTAACAATAGAAACACTAAAATGTTGACTATAGCTAACTTCAAGGTGTCGGTTGACTATAGCTAACTTCAGGGTGTCGGTTGAGTATAGCTAACTTCATGGTGTAGGTTTTTCGTGTGACGGTTTGCGCGCAAAAAAGATTTACTCTCATCATTTTTCCCTAACGCGCCTAAAGAAATATAACTTCAAAAATCAAATAAATTACCGCGTTTAAAACCGTTAAACTTAGTTTTATTATGGTATGTGTTACGCGATGTCCATCACAGCAGTTATGAGAACCATAGATTATTTTAATATCACATAGATAATCTTCATAGATAATAATATTATTATGTAGGGTAGTTTTCGTATTATTTTCGTATAAAAGGCAGTGTGGCGTGTAGACGGTGTTCATTGCTTACTGAGTGGTAAAAGGGGAATCTCTGCCCGAATAGTTAATATTAGGTATATTTGGTACTTTCTTGCCCAAATCTCTGCAAGGCTTTTTACATTAAGAAGTGGGATTACCCAAGAAAGGCAGGCCGTTATGCTGCTGGGTTGGGTATAAATTGACCTAAAACTCTGTGTGACCTAAACTCTGCCTGACCTAAACTCTGCGTGACCTAAACTCTGCGTGACCTAAACTCTGCCTGACCTAAACTCTGCCTGACCTAAACTCTGCCTGACCTAAACTCTGCCTGACCTAAACTCTGCCTGACCTAAACTCTGCCTGACCTAAACTCTGCCTGACCTAAACTCTGCCTGACCTAAACTCTGCGTGACCTAAACTCTGCGTGACCTAAACTCTGCGTGACCTAAACTCTGCGTGACCTAAACTCTGCGTGACCTAAACTCTGCGTGACCTAAACTCTGCGTGACCTAAACTCTGCGTGACCTAAACTCTGCGTGACCTAAACTCTGCGTGACCTAAACTCTGCGTGACCTAAACTCTGCGTGACCTAAACTCTGCGTGACCTAAACTCTGCGTGACCTAAACTCTGCGTGACCTAAACTCTGCGTGACCTAAACTCTGCGTGACCTAAACTCTGCGTGACCTAAACTCTGCGTGCCCGAAAGTCTACGTGAGCGAAAGTCTGCGTGCCCGTAAGTCTGTGTTAATTAAAGTCTGCCTTATTCAAATTCTGCGTGACCCAAGTCAAATCCTAAAGTTTTTATTCAAAATAGGTTACACTGGAGAACACTTTTTAAATTTAATTTTACTCTATGTACACCGCTTCTCAACATGTCTAGCTGAACATTGTTTTTCTTTATATTTCTTACTAGCGGTCTACCCCGACTTCGCACGGGTATCTAAAAATAACTTTGTTGGGTTTAATGACCTACTAAGCGAATTCAAAACATTTCACCTGCCGTACTGTCCGTATCCCAGTAACGCCAACATCGTATGAACATAGTTAGCTGATTAGGGTGCGCGGCGACCACGCAACTATTAACTATAACTTCTAATACTCACTTTTTTCTAATACTCATTTTTAAACTCGTGATATTGAATAATTATAAAACTCGCATAAAGGTATTATTCAATGGGTAGTAGGTAGTATTCAATAGAAGCAGTCTTGAATATGAATTAATTTATTTTGATAAGGGTGAATACCAAGATATTAACAAGCGGTGGCATTTTTAATTAAATTTAAAAAATAAAAGAACCCTTATTGTTGCATAACTATAATAGTTAAACATATGCTGTCGCGACACTTTTTGTAAATAATGATGTGTTCTATAAAGTCGTAGTACATTATTTTGTTCTATCATCCATAGTTTTCGCAGCGCACGCGATTTTACACTTGGGTTACACTATTGGAGTTTTAGTACTGGGAACAGTGTAGCTTGCCAACAGTTAAAGAATTTTTCAAATGTGTTTAGTAGTTTTGGAGCCTATTCAATGCAAAAAAACAATCAAATATTTCCCCTTTATAATATTATTATAGGAGTATAGATTGTACTTATATCTCCAGTTCTTTTTTAAATTAGTTTTATGCAGAAGTGTGTTACAGAATTCCTTTTAAAGAATTAATGGGGCTGTAGCAATCGTGCATATTCAATAAGACTGAGACACAATAAAAGGAAAAAATATTATAGTTGTAATAAAAATATAGCGCGCTAAATTCTACGTGTATAAGTACAAGTATTAAGTCTGTGTGACAACCACGTCTGTGTGACCACCACGTCTGTGTGACCACCACGTCTGTGTGACCACCACGTCTGTGTGACCACCACGTCTGTGTGACCACCACGTCTGTGTGACCACCACGTCTGTGTGACCACCACGTCTGTGTGACCACCACGTCTGTGTGACCACCACGTCTGTGTGACCACCACGTCTGTGTGACCACCACGTCTGTGTGACCACCACGTCTGTGTGACCACCACGTCTGGGTGACCACCACGTCTGTGTGACCACCACGTCTGGGTGACCACCACGTCTGGGTGACCACCACGTCTGGGTGACCACCACGTCTGGGTGACCACCACGTCTGGGTGACCACCACGTCTGGGTGACCACCACGTCTGGGTGACCACCACGTCTGGGTGACCACCACGTCTGGGTGACCACCACGTCTGGGTGACCACCACGTCTGGGTGACCACCACGTCTGGGTGACCACCACGTCTCGGTGACCACCACGTCTCGGTGACCACCACGTCTCGGTGACCACCACGTCTGGGTGACCACCACGTCTGGGTGACCACCACGTCTGGGTGACCACCACGTCTGGGTGATCGCGACGTCTGTGTGATCGCGACGTCTGTGTGATCGCGACGTCTGTGTGATCGCGACGTCTGTGTGATCGCGACGTCTGTGTGATCGCGACGTATGTATCACCACGTATGTGTGACCACGCTCGAGGATCGACATATCGGGGCCGTCAACGGGACGCGGCCATCGGCGGAACTAGAGGCGGCATGGTGGTGGTGCCCTGAAGGCGCCTATGGAGCGATGGCGTGTCGGCCTGTGCGTGGACGGGACACTGTTGGGAACTTTGGCCACTGTATCTACTTTACCTGGCACAGAAGGTATGGTTATTTTTATTATTATTTTTGTGTGAATTATTATGCATAGTAAAGTGAATTAATTTTATAAGTGATAGTAATGGTTCATCGGTCGTGGTAGGCAATTGTACTACCCTCATATTTTTTCGTGTACGAAAATATTATGGTATGTTTCAAACATGGAAAATTACGAAAAATCGCGTAGTTAGTATTTTTCAATGTTATTTTGAGTTACATATCTATCGAGAAATGTGTTTGTATAGATGATGTAAATAGATCTCATGAACGACAAGTCGTGTTTTCTTCATTAGATTTTACATGGCAATCGAGTCTACCATTCGACTGATATTACTTTGATATGTATAGTATAAAGTTGGTTTTGACACATTGTTAGTGTGCAATTTTTCTGTTGGTATTTTCCTTTTGAAAAAGAAAGTTTGCGAGCGTTAGATTCAGTTGATGTGATGCGCTGCAGGAATCTCACCTACTTTAGTGGGTGACGATTTAGACCGGCATCTTCGAACTGAAGAGGTTTTCTATATCGAAGAAATGCCTAGACTAGCAATAATTGTAATGTAACGATGATGATGTAAATTAATGTCTTTTGTTTCAAGTTAGAATAACGTAAGTTTCATCCGGTTTAAATAACGCAAGTTTCGCCCGGTTTATGTGTTTGAAGTTAAATTCAGGTATTATTAAACGTAGTAGGTAAATGCAGTTAATTTTTGTAACACGTTTTTATAAGTTCAAATGTCCATAATGCTAAAGGTTTACAATCGTCGTAATTCCAGTCTCTTGGTTTTTTTTTACTGAGGTTAATTATTGTTGCATTTTTTTGTAGCCGTGAACAATAAGTTCTCGTATTCTTCGCTATTTGACAAGTTTTTGGTACTTAAATGAGTTAGAGATCATGAAATTCTGACCATTATTCTTGAAAAAAATAATAGTAGAAAAATATTTAAAGTTTATTGTTACTATGATGGAAAGTAGAATCATTATTGGTCAGGAGTAGCCGAGTCGTTGTGTGAACAAGTACTGTGTTTTGTTTTTCTGTTCGCAGACTGGCGAAGAGAACTAATTCTCTGGTAACAGAAGGCAAACTCACTCAATAGTTGGCACGCCGCGGGGGACCACGGCTGCGGTAGGATGGCCGAATGTTACGCGATGTCCATCACAGCAGTTATGAGAACCAAAGATTATATTAATATCACATAGATAATCTTCATAGATAATAATATTATTATGTAGGGTAGTTTTCGTATTATTTTCGTATAAAAGGCGGTGTGGCGTGTAGACAGTGTTCATTGCTTACTGAGTGGTAAAAGGGGAATCTCTGCCCGAATAGTTAATATTAGGTATATTTGGTACTTTCTTGCCCAAATCTCTGCAAGGCTTTTTACATATGATTACGATAATAATTTTATATACGATCCATTAGGCAAAGATTGTGGTAGCACAATGTAGAAACAGTAAACTCTATATAAAGTCTCTTAATCTCAGAATTGATGAAAGCACTCTGGATGGTTTAATCAGTCAAATTCGTTTCAATTCCTATGCTAAATATTGAATGGCTCGAGACAAAGTTGCTTCTCTCGATTCAATTACTTTGTCTGGCAAGTATACTTATTTGATAGTTTACGAGTATAGTTCAGTCCATTCGAATTCGTCGTTTTGATTTTTTCTGTTTTATTTTGTTTCTAAATTCCAAAGTTTTTATTCCAATTAATTGTGGGATTTTTTTATATTTATTTGGACAAAATAACAGTATTGTACAGTATTTACTAATTATTATGAAACTTATACATAAATATTTTAACTTGATACAATACCAACATCATTTGCCACATATTAAATAATTTAAATTATATTAGCTACCGTAAGCAAAAGAGAGAAAGAAAGAGAGAAAAAAGAAGAAGAATGGGAGACCTCACCAGAACGCAGAGCCGGAGCCAAGATCACAGAATTATATAACTTGAACGCATGGTGTGATGAACGTAAGACGATGTTTCTGAACGAGCCCATAGTGTGTCAGAGATGAAGTGGATAGATGAGGAATGGACATCGTACGCATGACACGAAGACACGCTCTTAAAATATTATTATATTATTTTTTTCGTAATATTAAGTATTTTATTTCCATTGAGTTACAAATGTAAGTCAATCTTTATTTCAAATAAAAATATTATTTTTGTTTGAATAGCACGGTGTTAATATTCATAATAGTAAAATACAATATTAAATGCACGCGCATGATGCTTTTTCAGAAACATAATAAATATAATTATATATTGGGTTCAAAATCACCAAGGTGGAAAGTTACCTTACCTTTTTTCACAAATTATCATTTGTAAATACTTAACTGCGTATATAATAGATATTACTTCAAAAGTAAAATATATTAATTATTATTTTAAAAAATAACTGCAAAAAGTCATTTCGGGAACGTATCTTAAGTAGCAATCTTTAGAAACTAACAGCGAAAAAATCATAAAATAAAATAATTTAACGGTTTTTCTTACTAACTGGCCTTTAATTCTATCATATATCAAGTACTTTATTATATGCATCATTAAAGCAAGAAAAAAATTAGAGAAAATCAAGTCATAATATTATGGCCGACAATGTGAGCGTTATTTCCGTGAACGCAGTTTTGATCGCCCGAAAAAAATCATTTTTAACGCAGCGTATATATGCATATGGTATACTGTAGTGGAAAATATAAACAAAATGGCTGTCAAGAGAGTTTTTCGCCAAAGTAATTGTAAATAAGTATTAAGTACCTTTCGATTCATTTTTTACAGAGTGTACATCAATAGGTCATCATGTCGGGAACTCGATTATTAACTCGAAACATTAAAACTATTACCCAAACTGTTCAATCATATTATCCGAGTTCTATCAAATGTATAATTTTGAATTCATGCTACACCTTAATTGTAGTAAAAAGTAACTAGATGGCGTTACACGTTTTGAAATCACGTTTTGAGTCGATTAATTCTCATACATTTTAAAATTTCATCCTACCGACATCGTCCGGCTGCAGGTAGCTGTCACAGAGCTAGGCAAATGGTTTCGTAAATGGAGGATAGAGGTGAACCCGGAGAAGAGCGCAGCAATGTTCTTTTCCCCGGGCACTCTTCGCTCCCCCAAACGCGCTTCCCTTCGCCTAAAAGCCATCTCGCTCTATGACCAAGAAATTCCCTGGGCAAAGCACACCAAATACCTGGGTATCACCCTAGATCAGAACTTGCGCTTCAACGAGCATATCACTATAGTCCGAAATAGAGCGCGATTTGTGATGGGTCGTCTAGCACCCATGATAGATAACCGAAGCAAAATGTCCCTCAGACACAAGCTTACTCTATATAAAACATGCATCCGCCCGATCATGACATATGCGAGTGTGGTATTCGGCCATGCCAAGCCTACCCATTTAAATAAACTGCAAATCGTGCAGAATAAATTCATGCGCAGAGCCGTCGGTGCTCCCCTCTATATGCGTAACGTCGACCTCCACCGCGATCTGGACCTTCCCTCCATCAAAAACTACATTACGTCGCTCTCGCGTAAGTATTTCGATCTCGCGCCGCACCATCGAAATCCGCTCGTCGTGTCCGCGTCCGATTACAAGCCTCGGCGAAAGGCTCTCGTGCGACGACCGCGTAATGTCCTTACGGACAAGGTCGACGCTATTACAAAACGGCTGGCCCGGATCAGCCCGCCCGCGGTTAGGACGGCAGGCTGGCAGGCACCGACAGACAGACATAGACGGCGGCGTCTCAGACAACGCCAATCACGATCTCTCCACGTCCTCGAGAGGGACGCCAGGAGACATAGCCCCCCCACAGGATAGACTAGGCGTGTTGCTGGGAAGTTTCTTTCGCCGTTTCTTCTTTCCCAGCCATAACACGTCGCGAAACGGCAGTAAGATAGCGTAGGCCGCCGCGAACCGCCGATCCCGCTCCGCCGGGATCCTTCTTCTCGGGCTTTATATTACCCGACGCCCGTTCTCAATTAGTTCATTGTGTCGCCCATTGGCGGGTATCATCAGATTCATCCCCCTCTCATGGCAACAGTCCAGCCGAGGTAAAACTCCCTAGGGAGCTCCCTCAAGCAAGTTGCCCCCGGGCTCGAGCGCCTTCGCCTAGCGAAGGCGCTCGCCCCAAAGACCCCGGTAAAGTTGTGAGGTCTTCGGACCAACAACATAAAGTCAAGTCAAATAAAATAAAAAATCCTACCGACATGACAGTTATATATAATAGAGTTTGTTCTGCCACAGCTGTGTTACGAGTTTTATTTCAAATCATAAATCCTTTATATAGTTTGCAAAAATACAAATAATAGTGATAATTATACGAGCTATTTCGAACACAAACTAACCATATAACTAAAGAATTCTACATCTATGCTATAATATTGTAACGAAATTTTTGATGTACGTTTGTTAGTCAATCACGCCAGAACGGCTGAACGAATTTGGATTAATTTTGGCACACAGATAGATTATTATAATCGGAATAGCATCTGGAAAAGTTCCCCCAGAAAATATAGAGTTCCCGTGGGATAACATTAAAGCCAGCGCAATAGTTTGAATAAATACCAAGAATACACTGTTTACAATACTTTAAAACTGCAGTGAAACGTAGTGTACATTCATTTTCTTAGAGATGCACAAAGTGCTACACTAAATACTTTAAGGATCTTCCCGAGGGATTGAAAGCTATTATGAAACAAGCGATGAAATAAACAGCTTTCTTACTTTGAATGAAGAAGTTTTATGTCGGAACTTGGATGACTATATTATTCAATTAAGTTTATTAACTACTAGCTGTTGCCGGCGACTTATATTACGACGAATAAAAGTATTTTACCACTGTAATCATCTATCCGTCCAGGAATGGAGAAAGAATACAATTTCCTGCGTTGGGGCGGCCTGTCGTAAGAGGCGACAAAACAACCCACAGCCAGGTGGTGGGATATTTATTCGACTGGATGGCGACCACTTCTGGTCTGGAGTATGCCGCCATAACAACCTTGTGTTGTGTTCCGTAATTAGTGATAGGTTCCAGTCCAGCAGCGCCTTTGTAGCACCTTCGGTGTTGCAAATGTCCATAGGCGATGGCAACCGCTTTCCATCAAGTGGGCCGTCTGCCTGTCTGCTGAACTCCTGCCCCAAAAAAAGCAAAATAACTAAGTATATGCTTATCCCAAATTTCATCAGAATTGACTATTGGTTTTGCCGTGAGAATGTAACGGGGTCCAAATTATCCCCCGTGATTTTTTTCACATTTTTAAACGCAATGTCTAAACTCGAATCATTTACAAATTTATTATACTAGCTGACCCTGCGAACTTCGTATCGCCATATTTTCTGAATTCCTAAAAGTCTTTGTTTCATGACACAAAAACAAAATCACCAAAATCGCTCCCGGTGGTTAGGAGGATTCTAGAACCCGATCTCAGCGCCACCTACCAGTTCCAATGGTATAAAAAGTATCCTATCTTTCAAGTTGGATCAAACTGCACACGGTGTGCAAATTTGACTAAAAACGGTTAAGAAGTTTAGGAGTCCATCGCGGACAAACAACGTGACACGTAATCTATATATATTAAGATGTATAGTACAGATGACTCGTAGAACTGTATGTACGCGCATAACTTAAGTATAAAGTAGCAAATCCTAGTTTAGTGAATCAATTAAAATTTATGAAGAACCAGGAAACATTTATTTGAATTATTGAACAGTTATTATTATCATCCTACAGAACTCACATAAAAGAGATAGCATAGGTACTGTTCTAAAAAGTTTTAAACGGCTTACATGAAATTCTAAAATTTAAAGATCTACAATAAAACCTTATAACCTCGGATCTTTACTAATTTTGATGAAACTTATTGTGTGTATTTGAGTGGATCCTCGGATTATTCAGACTTACAATTGGAACCGGTAGGTGGCGCTGGGATCGGGTCCTAGATTTTTATTTTTACATCGCAGGACAACGTAAACTTCTGTCCCTGCTACACCTCAGATCATTTTTATGCAGATGTGTATCTTAATGCGAAATTGCAAATGAAGTTAAAAAAATTAACAGATTATTCATGTATATACACTAATATAGCTACTCGACTCCTTTGGTGAAAAAAAATATTTTTTTCCACGAGCTGGCCATCAAAATTGCCGCGCTGTCAAATTTTTGCCTTATTTTTATTTATTTATGGCTTGGCAGCTAGGCCTTTAAGCCAGATCTTAGTTTACAATATAGTTTCATTTTCTTAAGCCTATGTGTAGCACAGCTAAACTGTAGGTAATCAGATAGTGCCATTCAACGGAGTTCTTGTGACAACTCAAAAGGCCACATTTGGCTATACAGTTCACATTTCTCACAAAACACATAATTACTACTGAAAAACTATCAATATCCTACAACTATTGTTCATTTTAGAGTAATTTTACACATTTTTAGAAAATAAAACTGCACAGCACAACATCTCCTTTCAGTTCCCGCCAGAAACTTTTGCCTAGTTCAACAATAATACAGATAATTCAAAAACTATCCAACGAATGTACTTCAATTAAAAAGTAATCGATTCTGTGATAATCTATGCTTATATTGGATACAAATCCAACTGTGAAACCAAGCTATGAAATCAAAAAAAAAACGAATCCAACTAGATTATAATGTATCTGTGTTTCAAATTCTTATAAGAAAAACACACAAGGAAAAACTCTCACACATGTTCACTTAGATCATGTTTCCGTCTATGCCCTTTATAGTTATGAAAAACTTATCAATACTAAATAAGTAGTTTTCTTACTGTAATTTGATTTATACATTAAATATGTCTATATCTCAAACCACCGCAGGGAGACGAAATATTCCATGTCAAAATCGGACTTGTTCGGTTGTCAAGCGTAACGTTTATATATCAAAACGAAGAGAATTTTATCGTCTTTTTTTTCTAATACCAATTCTATGTAGTTAGAGGGAAAAAGCATCAATTTCAACGGCCGTTTCAATTATCTGTATTTGTCCACAAATTTGTGGTACTTTCCTCTGTGCCGAGTATGAGACAGTTCGGGCAATATATATTTTTTTAATTATATTAAATAGGTTTGCGTTTGACCACGATCACGTCCAATGCCGGACGATGATGCGGTTGAAGATGGAGGACTTACTTAGATAGTACCTATTCCCACGAGACTTGAAGATACCCGGATTGAAACACGGACTCTGGTAGTGCAATCTGCGGTACGTAGAAGGAACGTGGAGGCAAAACGTTTAGTACGCACCGTTTCCACCGTAAAACGATGGCGTAGACCAGAGCGCCTTGTAGTCAGTCCGAAGATGGAATGGTGTAGGGGAAATCAGGTCGAACAGTTCAGTCGCACACTCTCCGAAATGAACCCTTAAAATCGATAGACTAGCAAACCGGCGTCGATGTCTAGGCTTTGAAGCCTTGTATCGACAAACTGGTCGCTACCAATCAACCTCTTGGGTCTTCTCTCAATTGACTCGAGCGCTTCAAGCTGGTATTTGGCAGAGCCGTCCCAAAGGTGAGAACAGTACTCCATGCAAGATCTTATCGTTATAAACAAGACATAATTGGCCGCACTCACTAACACTAACGCAAATAGAGTATATAGGTAGTGAGAGCAATAACAAGTTATATTTCCTTCAGTAACTTTATCATTATGGCCTATTTAGTTTCCATAATAGAGCCCTTTATAGTAAAACTTTTTGACTTATTATGACTTCACAAATAGATGAAGCAGTGGAAGCTATAATAATTCATTTTTATAGTCATAATATAACCAACATTTACCCGTGGCTTCGTCCATACGTTTTCATTACTTTTGAATAAAATAAAAACATAACTGTATCACTGAAATATGTTTTCTATATTTCTTAATCTCTTCATCAATTATCACTAACCCATACAAATTTTGTCCCCTATTAGACCGACTTCAAGATTGGTTTATGAGATAAAATATAGATTCTTTTTATTGTATGTGTTCAGCAGACAAGCATACGACCCTCCTGATGGAAAGCGGTTACCATCGCCTATAGAAATTTGCAACACCAAAGGTGCTACAAATGCGCTGCTGCGCATTAAAGGGAGATTTGAGCCTGGTGGCTGGACATTTGCCCGACAGGATGGCTACCTTCCCTGGTCTAGAGTATGCCGCCATAACAAGTTTGATCTATATTCCGGCATCAGTGGCCAGGTTCCAGTGTCTTGCCTGCAGCACCTATAGTATTGCTAATGTCTAAAGGCGACGGTAACCGCTTTCCATCACAGTTAGGCCGTCAGCCTGTCTGCTGTGCTGCAACAATAAAAAAAATTACACAAGATGTACACACAAGATATGCCAGCCTATTCTTTTTTTAAAACAGATTGTAATAGGCTAACTTTCGTCTCAAAAAACTATCGTGTTTTATGAGCAACCTATGATTGCTAAAGAGGTCAGCCTCTTACATAAGAGGTCAGCCTCATACAAAAGAGGCTGAGGATACATTTCTCACATAATATTTGAAAATAGAATCAATTCGCACAACATTTAATCCAATGTTGCCGTCAAAAAATCCATAATAGCTTTTAAATCAATTGTAAAGTAATAAAACTCAATGGGGCAACATACGTAATCATTTGGAAAAATATTATTTAATCAATCGAACGAACATCACTTTTAGAGGTGCCTCATACGGCCAATCTTTTTAATACTGTTCTGTTCGTAAGCTTGATACTAACCAAGACATTACTGGCCTTACTTATAGTCGTTTGTTTAATTTTAAGAAACTGCTCAGCAACTGATCAGTGAAAATCTTACACATAAACTCCTCTTAAAGATTCTAGGTAGTAAAGTAACGGCAAAAGGCATTAAATTGGCGGCGCTACCGTAGCTAAAGTGCTACTGTTTAACAAACAATATAAAATCACTAAGTATTATTAAATTACTTACTTAAGAGATGGCTAATCCTTTCTAAACGAGATTATTATAAGTAAAGCCCTACATGTCTATTGTTTTGAAATTCTGTTTTAATTTAACTTTTCGGCAAGTGGTTTCCGTTCTTTAAATATTAAAATAATGACTGGTTAGTCAAAAAAAATATTTACTACAATTATCGTAAACTTTATAATCTTATTGACAAAGTAAAAAGTAGCACGTTGTATGATATTTTTCATAAAAAATATAAAAGTCAAAAAATATATGTAAAAAATAGTCAAAGTCAAAAATATGTAAAGTAATTTTCTGTGGATATAGATTCTCGAATTAACTGATTGTAGTATTTACTGTGTCCTATGACAAATACAATGTACAAAATATTTTTATAAGATTTTTGGTCTTCATTAAATTTAATCTATTAAAATAGTACTACATAACAATTAACATTTATACAAACAGTATATTGTTCCCCAAAACCGATCAGATTTAGATATTTAAACGTTTACAATTTGACGGCACATTGACGTTAACTGATGCTAGTTTGATCGGGTAATAGACACTTTTAGGATTTTACAAATCAATGTTTTAGCTGTTGGGGTGTGAAATAAATAATTTAAAATAGACTAATTGAAAACATACGGCCCCTTTACGATTGTTGATTTGGTTCTTGTTTGTACATCTGCCGTTGGGTGTGGTGTTTAATTTGTTGTGCCTGTGTGATGGTTGTTTGATGGGTAGTTGATATCTTATTGTGATTGTTGATTTTCTCTGGTCTGATGCTTAATTGAATCTCTGCATTGCACCTTATGACTGATTGAAAAGTCGTTATATGCATTTAATTATATACTAAGGCTTATTAAGGTTATTTTTAAGAACTTATATAATTGGTACTACTAAATTGAATGTTTGTGATGTGCATCTTTGGAACGCACTGCCGGTAGACGTGCGCTCTGCTAAAACGATACATAGCTTCAACAGACTTGTGTTACGAGTTGCAGGACTCGAATTAAAATGCCGTTGGAATTATTATAGAGTTTATTAGAACTCCTACATATCGTAATATCACACATATTAGCAAGCAATTTAACTTATATTTATCAGCACCCAATAATTGTAACAATATGCACAATTTAGGTCAGAAACCGACCATGCAGGAATAGAATAAGAATTTCGTGCGTCCGGGCGGCCTGTCGTAAGAGGCGACAAAACAACCCACAGCAGGTACAGGTGGTAGGCCATTTGCTCGACTGGATGGCTACCACCCTGGTCTAGATACATTACTGACCAGGTTCCAGCCTCCCTTAAGAGAGCAGCAGCGCATTTGTAGCACCTTTGGTGTGCAAATGTCCATAGGCGATGGTAACCGCTTTCCATCAAGTAGGACGTCTGCCTGTCTGCTGAACTACTGCGATTAAAAAAAGAACACTGCCAAGCGGTATATACTTCCTAACAGGATTCGAATCCATATGTTCTTTAAACTCTTATTTACTACGACTGCCTTTACGACATAATCAAAATTATTAAGCATTTGAATAATTAAATCTATCTTATCTATACATGTATACATATAAATAAAATTGGAGTGTCTGTTTGTAATATTGAAATAACCGCTTTTTACTATCTGCATATGAATATATATATATATATATATATATATATATATATACCAAAACAACATTTTTTACAATTTTTGTTTGTCTGCCTGTCTGTTTGTTCCGGCTAATCTCTGAAATGGCTGGACCGATTTTGACGGGACTTTTATTGGCAGGTAGCTGATGTAATAAGGAGTAACTTAGGCTACTTTTATTTAAAAAAATCTTATATTTTGGAATTATGACGATTTTCAATGACCACGCGGGAGAGACCGCGGGGCGCAGCTAGTACCTAATAAAATTGTAAAAAATGCCGTATTTGTACATTGAAACTATTAAATAAAAGTGTGTGTGTACTTATGTACACGCGTTAGAAATTATACTCCTTTGGCCTAACAAGATAAAAAACGACACTAACAATAGAAAAACTAAAATGTTGACTATAGCTAACTTCAAGGTGTCGGTTGACTATAGCTAACTTCATGGTGTAGATTTTTCGTGTGACGGTGTGCGCGCGCATCGTAAAAATTTACCTAAAGAAGTATAACTTCAAAAAAACAAATTGAACAGACTACGTTGGAGAACACGATGCATTATTTTATTAGATTTCTAGTAAAAAAATCCTAGAAACTTAGAGACTAAGGCAAGGAAAGAATCTCTACGCACTCCATTGAGTTATTATACCCATTATTACTTTTCGAATAAATCAATACGCAACCAAAACAAAACTACCCTTTTAAAAGTGCAATAAATAATATCGTTATGGACACCCACATAAAGTCGTTGGGTACAAACAAAACTAAATGACGCAGAGTGGGTCGAAGCCGGGACCCGGCCACTCGCGGACGTAGTTCCGACTCATTTGACACGGCTCTAATATGTTTCCGCACACAATACATTCTGTCATAATAACTCATACGACGTGCAAACCAGCGTGCATTTATATCTAACAAAGTACTTCTTAACTTAGCTGCGATCATTTAAATTGTATTTTAAGATAATTAGGGCCTTACTTATAATAATCAGGTTAAGAAAGGATTAGCCATCTCTTGAATAAGAGACTCTTAAGCCCCTAATCCAGTGTTTTTCAACGTGTGGGTCGTCTTTAGGGTTGGTTGCGAAGCTTCTGTAGCGGAGTTGCAAAAGGTTGGGAAAGTGACTGCAGTAAAGTCTGTAATATCCGTAGATTCATCAAATTGCAAGGACACAAAAGTACTTTCTTTTATTTTCTCTATGACTTGATCACGAACATCAGTCGCTATATCGCTTATCCTGCGTTGAATGGTACTGTCAGACAGTGGTATACTTTTGAGTTTTTCGATCTCTTGTTTGCCAAACATAATCTTCGCCATATCTAAAGCCTCTGGTAAAATCAAACTTTCGGCAATAGTATGAGGTTTTCCTGCTTTTGCCACACGAACAGCTACTCGATAGCAACGCTTTCTCATTTATGCGTAGCGGGGGTGGGGCGGCCGGCATCGGCCGTGGTCGTGCGCAGGTGCGTAAATGCTTTCTTTGTCTATTGGAGACGCATTTGATGTAAAAAAAATATTTTACTTAATTATGTATTTACCCTAATTATGGAAATAATATATATTTTGGGTTGAATATTTGTTACAAAATAAAATACATAAAAAAAGCAACGGGTACGGGCGACCACCCCGGTCGCGAAATATTTCTTCATACTAAAGGGGTCGTGTCATGAAAAAGGTTGAAAAACACTGCCCTAATCAATGGCTGTTTCAAATAAAAATTACTATCTTGCCTCTTACCAGTTCGTTATGAGTTACTTTACCACCACCTCTAATCCTTAAGAGGAGTTTATGTGTAAGATTTTCGTTAATCAGTTGCTGAGCAGTTTCTTAAAATGTAACAAACGATTATAAGTAAGAACTTTAAAGTGAAACTTCTATATAGCCCCGTCTATATAGAAGTTTCACTTTATTTATTGTATTAGTTTTTTTCTGTGACGAAAAAGCGTTTAGGCCGCGTAGAGGGGGTAGAAGGTATATTGCAGGTTAACCGTTTCTACTCTGCTAGGACGGGAGCCGCCAATGCTGCAACACACAGCCAGTCCGCCTTACACCGTCCGGCGACACTTACGCATACAATATACTACATATCGTTTACCTTTGTCGCGTATAATAGCTGTATAGTGATTGCAATAAAGCTCATATAATCATAATAGTCCAATGATTTACTACAAGACCCCACACCAACCAGGAGGAGCCTATAAAGGTATATCGCGTGGTGAGAGGCGGCATCATTTTAGAGTAGACTATGAATATTTTTTGGTTCCGGACAGAATAAAAAATTTTGTTTGGTAAAATAAAATATGTTTAAATAAAAAATGCACTCATCAAAATGTACCTAACCCAACCAAAACACAATTTGCAGTAAACCTGCGAAAAATCGAAATGTGTACTGGGACACATAGACGATGTTAATGTACTTGTCCAATTTGAAAACCTTCCCGTAAAACTTTAAGTTGCGATTCGTCTTACCCCTTGTGCGTTATCATTCGTTTTTCCACTTGTCCGTTGCGATTCGTTTTTCCTCTTATCCGTTGCCAGTCGATTTTCCACTTGTCCGTTGCGATTCGTTTTTCCACTTGTCCGTTGAAGTTTCACTTTTACTATGTGTTCCAGCACAAATTTCGATTCTTTTTATATTGAACTCACGATTAAAGTTGGAAATTCTATATGTTAAACTATGATTTTTCTTTTGCTTTGCTATTTAAGAGGAGAAATCCATTTGCGGAGACCACGCCGCCTTAGGGAGCGGCGACGCTGTTACTTTGAGACTCGACGCTCGGATAGGATGCCGGAATACATATTAAAACCCCCAGAGTTCCTTCCAACCGCGTATAGTCTGGACCTCGGGATATGGTAATCGTCTGCTCCGTGTGGCATATAATTATGATAGCGCCTTTCTACTTATTGTTTGTTATGAAGGAATGTCCCGACTAGGGTTGGAGGGGCGAGGTGGAATGTTCCTCCGTCTCAAAGGAAAATCTTCCAGCGAGCCTAGTGTTGTTCCTCGCAGGCCTAAGCCCATCTGTTATAGTTGATAATTTGCATATATTGTTTGTATGTTTCGGGAAACGTTTGTGACCTCAATTATTGCACAGCGCCATCTATTGGCTTGTAAGTGTTCCACTACAGTTACACCAGCGAAACATACTAGAGTTTAAATTATGTAAGGATTGTTGTCAGGATCTTTGTACATTTATTTAAACAATTAAAATGAAATTTATGTATATGGTATCGTCAATAATCTTTTATTTTCTATTGATTTCGAATCGACTACTCCACCTTTTGTGTGAGCGCGCGATTTTTAATAACACTCTCACCGCACGATTGCGCCTAGTACATTTTGCTCCGCACAAAATTAATCTTTAAAATATTTAATCGTTAGTAAATGTTCTCTGTGTATCATGAAAAGTTCAATGAAGTGACAACTCAAGTGTACGAACGTTATCCAGTTAATAAAAGTGTGATTAAAAGAACAATACGTAAATATATGTGCAACCTTAAAATACATTCTATATTGTACATACTAGTTTTATATAGCTTGGAAAGGTCACGTTATACTTAACTCAGTGGTAATATTTTCTTTATTAAGAGTAAACTTCCTATAAAACTGTGTAAAAATAGTGATAAGAGATAAACATTTAAACAAAATAATTCGATTACCAAAAAGGATGGTCTACCCGCAATTCTGTGAATAAAATTAAAAACCTGATTTCGAGTCCGCATTTTTACACATATATTTAGAACTGCAACGAGCCAATCTTATGAAATATTAAATCTACATTTACATCGTGTACTGTCTGGTTAATATAGACTCACAAAATAAAGTACAAGAAAAGTTGTGCTAAACTAATTAGTTAACAACTATATATAATTTGGATGAACAAAGATTAATATATTGGTGCATTTTTTATATACTGTATAATCTTGCACGTAATGCCTCTGAAACGCACACCTCCTAAACAACCAATTGCTACCAGCCCTTTGCTTGGAGAAGAAATGGATTCCGAATTGCAACATTGTTCTTCGGAACCTATTTTGAGTATAGAGCGTATAAGTGATGAACCATGTGCCAGTAACTATCTTGCGTATGTAGGCACCCGCAAGAGCTCCAAACGACAGCGCGTAGATGTTTCTGAAGCTAAATTATTAGATTTCATGGGTGAAATGACCAAAATGTGGAAAGATTTTCAAACTCAACAAAACTCCAGCTATGAAAGGCTAGTCTGCGCTGTTGAGGATATAAGGGCTTCTATAGATTTTGTGGCTAATAAATATGACTCATTGCAGACTCAGATTAATAAATTGGAAGAGGAACGTAAAGTTAACTCAAATTATATATCGGCTTTAGAAAACAAACTGGAAAAATACGAGCAACTGTCGAGATCCACATGTATTGAAATAAGAAATATACCTATAGTTCCCTCAGAAACCAAGGTCTCGCTTATGGATACGGTTATAAACACAGCAAAAGTCCTAAATGTATTTATAGAACCTCGGGATATTAAAGACGTGTTTCGCATAAAGTCAAGAGATCCGGTGGACAAGACTATAATTGTAGACTTCACCAGCGTTATCATGAAAGATAAATTAATCACCGTTTACCGTAAAAAAATTAAAGAAAACAACAAACTTACAACTGAGAATTTACATATTCCTGGACCTGTCAAACCTATCTTCATTTCTGAGAATCTATCGGCAAAAATGAAGAGATTGTTTTATCATGCTCGTGAATATGCCAAACAAAATGACTACAAATACTGCTGGGTCACTCACGGTAAAATATTCATGAGGAAGCGCGATGGTGACAGATTCATCAAAATTACCAATGAATCTGACCTACACAATACTCAAAACTATAAAGATTGACTAGATTTCATCACCACTATATATTCCAGCTTAGTCATTCATCAGATTTTAACGCTGAATTTAGTCTATTGTTTCAATATCATCTTCATCTGTTTTTGTAAAAAACCAAAGCCAAAGTATTTCAATTTTCACACATTACACTATTATTCGATGTTCTATACTAATATCCTTACAAATATACACGTCACACATATATTTACATGCAAAGTATTTGCAAACATATACTTATCTACTAATAACAAGAGTGCTAAGTACATCTTTCTTGTCTATCAGTATATCTTCATATTATTATTTAAAGCCTATGTAACTATACTCGTCATTATAGGGTACAATAATTCTGAGCCTAAACTCCTTTATTATCGACAAGTAATATGCGTCATATGTTCTATAGCAGTTTTCTACTATGGATAACGATATTCTACATGTAAATAATGAAATTGAGAATCTAACGACCTGTTCGACATTTGAATGTTCACCTGATCAACTTATTCAACATGTTTCTGTGGACAATATAGCTTTGAATATTTTGCAACTAAATATCCGCAGCATCAATTGTAATTTTGACTCATTTTTAGTTCTCTTTCATAGAATACAAATTCAAATCGATATCATTGTATTAACAGAATGTTGGCTAAGTAAATGTCCGAACTTACCTGGGCTCCTGGGATACAATCCATATAAATCTAGCTATACTAGCCAAAACGAAGGAGTTGTGGCCTATGTTAGATCAGGTCTAAATTGTAAAGTTACTATACCTAAATTTGAGGACGCTAACGCTTTATTACTAAACCTAGGCATTGCAACAACAATACTAGCTCTATACAGGTCACCGTCTTATAAAAATACTGATCGTTTCTTAAACAGTATTGATAATATTATTAATGATTCAAAAAATTCCTCAACATTCATAGTGATAGGTGATATCAATATTAATATAGCTCATGGCCATTCAGATTGTAATTCAGATGAATATCTTAACTTACTAGCTTCACATTCCATGCTTCCTGCTTATACTAGCCCCACTCGTTTAAATAATTGTCTTGATCATGTTATCTTTCGTTCTCCAGCTTCTGCCACTTCTTTTATTTTAGATTCTCTCGTCACAGATCACGCTCCAATTTTATTTTGCTGTCCCATCCAACTTAATTCTACCTCCACATCAAACCGACTAAGACATAAATTAGATATACCAGCAATCATTAAAGATATTGAGAATACAGATTTTTCTACAGTTACATCTAATGACAATCCCAACTCTGCGGCAACTGCTCTTGTCAATATTCTTATGTCAATAATTAAAAAACATAATCGAATCTCCGCAGTCCCTAGTAAAATGAAAATCATCAAACCCTGGATAACATCTGGCCTCTTACGATGCATAAGACATAGGGACAAGCTTTATAGACAATCTAAAAATGACAAAAATAATGCAACTCTCCAGTTGATTTACACTCGGTATCGTAACTTCTGCAATAACTTATTAAAGAAGATTAAACGAGATTACGAATACAATGAGTTGCAGAAAGCTAAAAATAATCCCAGAGCTACCTGGAAAATTATCAAAACTATTACTAACATTAATTGTAAGAAAAACCCTTCTGGAGATCTCCTAGAGTCTACGAATGACTGCTCCACTGCTATAAATAATGTGAATCACTATTTTGCAAACATTGGAAAAAACCTAGCATCCAAAATTATAGAAGAGCAAGACACTAATAGTACTGACTACAGAGTTAATACTAGTAATCTAAATAATCCATTACAGTCTATGGCCCTATACAACGTTGACCACAGCGAGATAGAAATGATTATTCTTAATCTCAAAAAACACTGTGCTGTCGGTTGGGACACAATTCCCTCGTCTGTACTCATTGCTGCCAGGCATATACTTATACCTGTCCTTAACTCTCTCTTTAATCTCTGTTTATCTACTGGGATATTTCCTTCTGTATTTAAGAAAGCTCTTGTGCATCCAATTCACAAATCTGGGGATACACGATGTACTTCAAATTACAGACCGATTTCAGTATTGTCGTCATTGTCTAAAGTTTTTGAAAAAATCATTAATAAAAGACTTGTTAATTTTTTAAATGCTAATAATATTCTTTCTTGTAATCAATTTGGATTTATAAAAAACAAATGTACTGAAGATGCTATCTTAAAGTTAACAAACGGTGTTATACATAATTTTGACCAAAAATTTAAGACTGCCGGTATCTTCTTAGATCTTTCCAAGGCTTTTGATACTGTATCGATCCCAAGACTTTTAGATAAACTTGAACTTATGGGCATAAGAGGTCTTGCCTTGGAATTACTCAAAAGTTACGTAACTGGTCGTAAACAACAGGTTGTCATCAATGAGTACATTAGTCACGAGGCTAATATCACATTTGGCGTGCCCCAAGGTAGTGTTCTCGGGCCTACCTTGTTCCTCATCTACATTAATGATCTTTGTAACTTATGTTTGCCAAATTGTAAAATAATCACTTACGCCGATGATACAGCAATTCTTGTTTCTGGTCAAAATTGGCGTGAAGTTAAGACTAAATCAGATTTTGCTTTATCAACTATCTCTAACTGGCTTAAACAAAACCTCTTAACACTTAATGCTTCCAAATCTAAATATATCACCTTTTCTTTAAATTCTCAATTACAACCACCTCCCTCCTTCAATATTCGTGTTCATAATAGCTGTAATGATAAAATTATTTGTTCATGTCCTGAACTTGAACGAACAAATAACATTAAATATTTGGGCGTATGGCTAGATCCTAGATTATCCTGGAAATATCACATAGATTGGGCTATTTCTAAAGTACGGAAATTAATTTTTATTTTCAAAAATCTCAGACAAATAGCAGACATCAAGACCCTTAAAACAGTATATTTTGCACTTGCGCAGTCTGTAATAGCCTATTGTATAACAATTTGGGGTGGATCACTTCGTAGCAATATGCTGAGGCTCGAAAGAGCACAGAGGGCTGTTCTAAAGGTCATAGGTGGTAAAACACGTCGTTATTCAACTTCTAAGCTATACAAAGAATTCGAAGTGTTAACTGTTAGACAGTTATTTATCTTAGCTATAGTTATGAGGAAACATGCTGAAATGCCCTATGATCCTTCTTATCTCAGTAGTCGCAGATCGGATCGTGTATGCAAGTTTGAATCTAGACGCACATCTATTGCTTCTAGACATTACCATCACCTCAGTACCAAAATCTACAACAAATGCAACCAAATATTAAATATATATCCGCTTACCTTTCGTTGTTGTAAAACCAAAACTATGACCTGGCTTTATACACTCGATTATATACAAACGGAAAACATTTTAACTGTTAACTTATAATACAAAAAGGATTTATTTATGCTCCTTACATTACACTCACGCATTCATACTCAGTCACATTAAGGTATACGTAACACACATATATACACACACGCACGCGTGCACGCACGAACACGCACACACACACATACACACGCACACACACACACACACACACACACAAACCACATACCTACACTCACACAAACACGTCGCGCGCTCATAGCCGCGAACGAAAATTGAGTTTGTTATTTTCTGTTTAGTTTTAAGTTAATTATGTTTGCAATGTCATGTATCCTGTGCTATATAATTATAACACTGTAATATACTTCATTGACTTGTGGTGGGAGTTGTCACTGCAGCACAGTTTTATACTTTTGCAGTGCAACGAACTGTTTCGTTACTATGTAAACGTGTTTCTTTCAAATAAAATATTTATTATTATTATTATTATTATTAATCAAATCGTAAGAACACTCTCGAACTTTCTGATAAATGTAAATAGATTCTAAATACGAAAATTCGTGCTCGAACATTGAGCACCTCATGATGTAACTTTCCGTGTTAAATTGTTCGAACGCGCAATATGTGCGTCTTCTAAGTTAAAATTACATTTCCGTACACAATTCATTTTGCACATTTAGCCACCATTTCGCAGTATTGTGCGTGGTATTTAGGGAGTCACAATTTGGGGGAAGAAAATATTTATTTTTCCGATATACATGAGCCGTAAAGTTTGTTTGTTATTTGACAAATCGTTGTCTAAGTGGGTTTATGTTAATTGTTGTAATTTAATGGCACTTAATATAATTTAAGATTAGGGCGACTTAGAATATCTTCAAGAGATTTTAATAATAATGCATTTTTTTTAAATCTATATATGTGTGTATTACTATTTTCTAAAACTTAAGAAATTGAGCAATGCTTCGAAAGGTTTTAAGGTTCAATTTATGAATACTGGAATACATGAATCTTGTACTAATATATATAGATGAAGACTTCGTTTGTACGCGCTAATCTCAGCAACTACTGGTCTGATTTGAAAACTTCTTTCAGTGTTAGATAGGCCATTTATCAAGGAAGGCTATATACTATCACGCTAAGACCAAAACGAGCGGAGCACCAATGAAGAATGATTCAAAATCGGGGGGGGGGGGTGAAAACAAATTCCACGCGGACGACGTCGCGGGCACAGCTAGTCTTTATATAATAATGAATGTTTGTCTGTATGTTCTTTATAGAATCGTAAACCATACATTTGATCCTGTGATGATGTTTAGCAAAGTTGTTGTGCATGAGCCAGAGAAGCTTTCTGAGTTAGTTCACAATTGGACCCGAAGAATAGCCTATTTTCCTATTGTACTTGCTCAAGAGCATCATTAGCCAGGTGTTGCGGATTACAAGTACAAGCTAATTCTAGGAAATTGTGTCGACGTTGCTGGGCGGGCACATTTGCATTTGTGAAGTATAAAACGACGGCCTGATTGAGATAGGGGCTTAGATCATATAAACGTCGATAGCGGGCAGTTGAGCGACAATTACATGACGTGTGTAATAGTGACGGATTTACGCGTTTTATTGAATTACGACCTTCTGCATTTTAGTTTGTTGTGTTCGGTTATATTTGTACCTGTTTTATACGTGTTTGTATAGTTCTTATAAACTCTATAATAATTGTAACGGCATTTTAATTCGAGTCCCGCTAACTCGAACCAGTATGGATGGAATATCCACCAATATTATAGCAAACATGCACTAGAATTTTTTAACCGACTTCGAAAAAAGGAGGAGGTTCTCAATTCGTCGGGATCTTTTTTTTTATTTTTTGCTTTTTTTTATGTATGTGCGCCGATTACTCCGTGATTTATGATCCGATTTACGTGATTCTTTTTTGTTCGACGCGGAATAGCTTCCAATTGGTCCCCTAAAAATTTTACATAGTTTGGTCCAGTAGGTTTCATTTTATGAACATTTTTCATGGAAATAATTTTCACTTCGTTCCATATGTACACCGATTACTCCGTGATTTATGATCCGATTTACGTGATTCTTTTTTTGTTCGACGCGGAATAGCTGCCATGTAGTCCCCTAAAAATTTGACATAGTTTGGCCCAGTAGTTTTCAATTTACGTACATTTTTTTGTTCCCAGTTCTTGGAACCTATATTTTTTAAGAAGCGCGGCACCATTCGTATGTCCTCCCATACATAGCTAGACACTAAAAAGTAACAAATAAAAAATAAAACTTCGTTTAAAAAAACCAACTTCAAAAACTAAAAAACTAAAATGTATAAAATAACTTATTTCTAAAGCTATTATTATTAATATATATTATCTAAAACATCTTGAAGTCGGTGCAAAACATAAAAATTACTATATTTTGAAAATTACTAAGCACCGACTTTAAGATGTCTTAGATAATATATATTAATAATAATAGCTTTAGAAATAAGTTATTTTATACATTTTAGTTTTTGAAGTCGGTTTTTTTAAACGAAGTTTTATTTTTAATGACGGTACAACACATGAATATTTTGAGACACATACAAGTTAGAGATGTCTGAAACGAATGGAGGGAACTTGTAAAGGACATGACAAAATGGATAAAAATACGCGTGTCACAGGCAAAGTTGAATAACGCTCAACACCCAAATGTCATATTGAAAACCAGGAGTTAAAATTGCTGGAATTTATTTGTGCATATAAAAGTTATTATCGCAAATACACTCCATTTTTATAGAGACTCTCTTATCATCCGTGCAGGAACGGAGAAAGAATACAATATCCTGCGGCCGGGCGGCATGTCGTAAGAGGCGACAAAACAACCCACAGCCTGGGCATTTGCCCGACTGGATGGCTACTACCCTTGGTCTAGAGTATGTCGCCATAACAACCTTGGGTTGTGTTCCGGCATTAGTGGCCAGGTTCCAGTCTCCCTTAAGAGAGCAGCAGCACATTTGTAGCACCTTTGGTGATGCAAATGTCCATAGGCGATGGTAACCGCTTTCCATCTGCTGAACTCCTGTAATAAAAATAAAAAATAAAAAAATATATTTTTGTAGACCCACAATTCATCCATTTGTGCCAAATTTAATATAGCTTTAGTTCCTGAGATAATCAGCTATAGGCTCAGACGAACGAATAAAACTGTAGACGGAGCCAATATGCCCAAAACGGTGAATTGATGTGAAGCATTTTTTTAAGCTTGTGTGCGTAACCTTATATTTTGTGCACGTGGTTTGCGTCTGTGTGCTTAATAGTAACTTTTCCTATTGCTGTTGGAGCTGCTGGAAACTTTTCCCATTTCCAAGCGCTATTTGAATTTTAATTTAGATTACTTTTATTATAATTTCTTTATTTTATATACTTACTAGCTGTGCCCGGCAGACGTTGTCCTGCCTTTAAAAAATAAAAATCTAGAACCCGATTCCAGCGTCATCTACCGGGATCAAATATTAATCTAAACTTTTCTCAAATCCACTTGTACAACCAAAAATTGTAATCAAAATCAGGCCAAGCATTTAGGAGGAGTATCGCGGCGCCACCTACTGGGTCCAATCGTTTATTTAAACCATTCCGGGACAAACTTCAACACATAGGTACAACAACAAAAAGAACACCTAAATTCTGGCACCCGATTGCAGCGCCATCTACCTGGTTCAAATTAAAATCTAAATCATCACAGTAGAAAATTATAAAAATAGCGATATTACTATTAAAAAATAGGGGTTAATTGTAGAGGGTTGAAAATTTAGGGTTATATGTATTTTTTAATGCTGTATCATAAAAAAATAAAAATATCAAAAAATTTAAAAAAAATATTTAGGGTTGGACTATCCTTAACATTTAGGGGGATGAAAAATAGATGTCCGATTCTCAGACTTACCCAATATGCACACAAAATTTCATGAGAATCGGTCAAGCCGTTTCGGAGGAGTATGGTAACTAACACTGTGACACGAGAATTTTATATATAAGATAAGATTCTCTTTTCACTTTGTTTTGCTGTGCACGTGATCGGTACAATAATAATATATCAATTTAAATTTTATTAATTAATTAATTTCTTTTTTATTGCATGAATTCGGCAGACAGGCAGACGGCTTATTGACTGCGCTTGAAAATTCGGATAATCGCGAATCCGTATAATTGAAGTCCGAATAAACGAGTCTCCAGTGCATTTGGTTATACTCTTATCTGACGTTAATTTAACTCTTATTTAAAAAAGTTGAACTGATAAACAGATTCGGGGTCTCCTCTTGCAACTCCTACATCTGTGATTTCACATTCAGCATAAACTTTTGGCCCATTTGCGATTCATATTATGAATACACACAGATATCAACTAAACAATTTTATCTTTACCGTTTTCCAACTTTGATTTGACCTTATATAATAGCAGGAAAGGTCTAAATTTGCTTGAAATATGAATTCTAATAGTATAAAATTTTGGTTCGAGCATGTACGGAAAAACCTGGATACGCAGTACTATTCATCCATCATTCATTCTTCGTACGGTGTGAAAGACGGCTCACGATTATGACGTATGCACGCAACAAAAATCTTTTTGCCTTCAATATAATCCTTAATCCGATAACGTTAAGAATTAATTTAAAAAAATAAATACATTCTTTAACTTTGTTTTATTCCGAACACTTTAGCACTGTTCTAATTCCAAAATGCTCTAATGTTCTATTCTTTGGTAAATGAATTCAAAGCTTAATTCATTGTCAATATGATTCAAAGTTCTTTGTTGAAAAATTTAACTTTTATCCTTTAAAAATTTTTGGAACGGTAACTAAGCATGTGCATTGTGCAGTGTGCAAGTACTAGAATTTCATCGTAAGCTCCAATCGAAATTCAACTCAAACAGTTTGAAATTAGAGTAGTTTTTATTTAAATAGTAAAAAATAGGAGATGGTGTTAGATAGTGAAATTTTATTCTCATAGAAGTCTAGCCTCTTGTTGAATGTTTGGGGCGAAGTGTATTCTTTTTAAATACCGTTTCCAAAAGGCAGTTTTATTATGAAAAACGAATATTTAAAATGACTCGAAACCCGTCCAGTAGAAACTCATATCTCTGACAATGGTTTTTTTCCGTTGGTTTATTATATTCTGAGTATCTGGGATCAGTCCTAAAGTTGTCACTTGCATTATTCATAAAGGGTTTCACATTGACCTAGGTACTGACTTCACATTCGAAGGGAGCCAGTGACTTCAAACTAGCATCGTGTAAATTGATTTGAAGTCAGTAGAGCGTTACCAGTTTTCGAGCAGTGCGTCCTCCCCGTCCTGACATATGGGCCCGAGACGTGGACACTGCCGCGAGGGCAGGACTGGTCCACAAGTTCCAAGTCGCTCAACGGGCTATGGAGCGAGCTGTGTTAGGTGTTTCTCTTATGGATAGAGTCAGAAATGAGGATGTCATCCGTAAGAGAATTAAGATAACCGACATAGCTTGCAAAATTAGCAAGTTGAAGTGGCAGTAGGCCAGTCGTGTCTGCCGCAGGACCGATGGTCGATGGAGCAGATGAGTACTTGAGTGGAGACCGCGACTTGGTAAACGTAGTTTCGCCCGATGGACTGACAACCCGCGCAAGGTCGCCGGTAGGCTCTGGATGAGGAAGGCGGATGACCGGGATGAGTGGCGACTTGGGGAGGCCTACGTCCAACAATGGACTGTAATTATCTGACGACGACACCGGTACCAAGTCTGCCTGACGTGAATATTCCCAATACGGTAGTTGACAATTTTTGAGAAACAGGTTTATTTTAAGCCTCATGGTCTATTTCTGCCAAAATATTAATATTTCAGCAAAAAAAACAACATTATAACATATTTAATTTAGCAATTATATAAATATTTTGACATTTCGTGACAAAACGCGTCAAGCTGTCATGGCGTCTCGCATGACGTCACAGTGTGCAAAACAAACATCTGTTTCATTGAAGTGTTATCTGAGAAGTCATTGATAACTTCTTGTGTTTTGCACACGCTCTGATCGGCATTTATTGTCACGTGGCTAATGGCTGCAATATAACAATTTTATTTCTCAAAAATATCAATTAATATTTAATATTTTAGTAAAAACAATTGATTTTTGTCGTATTTAGATCGTAATCTACGATATATGTTAAAATCAGTCTATATTTTTCATACTGTCAACTACCGAATTGAATACAGTGTAAACTCTATATAACAACACTGAATGGACTGTGCATGTTATGGCGTTATAGAGAGTTATCGTGAAATGCAACAACTACAAAAATTTCCGTAGTTCACTCAGGTATATAAGTTATCTTAAAATAGCAATAAATAGACTATGTACGTATAAGTTTTAGCCCATCAAAAGGTATTTCATAGAGAAGTGGGGAAGGGGCTAGGAGGGTCTGGGCCTTACTACCTGTTATCTCTTTGCATTTTCTGAGAACATTTACCACAGTAATGTATATTATTTACACCATCAGAAAATTGAGGTTTCAACGAACAAAAAGCTCACCGACTTTATTAAAAAAGCTGATGATTGACGCGAAAATTTTCGATTGAAAATTAGGGTGGTTTTTCGACATTAAGTCAAAATAAGGTAAAAAATAAATAATTTAAATAAAAATAATTACAGTGTATTTGGGACATAAAAAGGTAAGTTTCACCAAATTTCGTAAAAAAAATATTTTGTAGAAGTTAAAAATAAAAAAAACCAAAAACTTGGTTATTTGAAGTTTTCACACACATTTTGAGGTTATGAGAAAAAAGTGAAAATAAGAAAGTTGTAGATCTTTTCATTACCTACAACTTTGCCATTCGACTTTTTCCCGTAGGACTTGAGGTTTTGGCGGAAATTAAGCCGTTCTTCACCCTTAAAACTCACCCCCTTCCACTTTCCGCCCTCAGATCGTCCGTAAATTATTTTTCCTTTCATTTTTATCATACTCTCTTCTTTTTCCAATGGGTTTCATCCTATCATTATTTTTTTACCATTTTCAAAGGGATTAGCACTGGTCTTTAGACTTACATGACATCTGTAAATACATAGTAGCTGCCATATATATTAGGACAACAAATCTGTGTGTTTGTCTGCCGATTAACAATAGGTAATAATTTTAATTATTCGATTCAGTGTCAACACAAAAATTAATTTATATAATTTCTAAGAAATTGAAGAAATACACTCGTCTATAGTTTGTTTCAGTTTTGTAATTGGTGTTATTCAAATTATTACAGGAAAATTAAATAATTTAATAACATCAAAGCCAAGAAAACGTTATTAGGTTTCTTTAATTTACTATTTTAGTTATTAGGTTAACAAGCAGTCATTCGGGAAATAATATTGAGCGGTTAATACTCCCCATATCGTAAATTAAGGAATTTAAATGTAATTTCAAGAACCCTTATGTTTATGTCATTTCGCTACGTAATCCTAAAGGCGTGTACCAAAAACAACTCTATATCTCAAAAACAACTCAATGTATTTTTTTACTTTTTAAGTTTACGAGATTGAAAATGCATAATAATAAGCCGTTTGATAGAAGTCTCACGTGACCAAAGGGCTGGCCTGTATTTAAACTGCAACGTATTAGCGTTGTCATACAACGAATTGCGTTCAGCGTTTTAGGACCGTTCCCAAGTGAAAGCGATTTGGGACTCATTTATTGTTAATAATTTATATTTTTAATTTTTTTATGATAAACTATATATATTTTAGTTTTGTTTAAAGTACTAGTTTATATTTAGTTAATTATCTTTTATTTCTATTTGTAGTTTCATAATAGCTCATACTTCCCACTGCTGGGCTCGGGCCCTAACATACGCCTACGCCCAGCAATTATTATCTATTATAACATATGTTTGCTTGCAGACAAACTGACAAATGTACCACCTGGTAGTAGGTGGCTACCGTCGCCCATGGACATCACCAACACTAAAGGAGCCAATGCGTTGCGTATGTAGTTGAAACTAAGTATTTACACCCTTTTTGAAGAGCTCGATATTGTGCGCTCTAGGAGAACCGTGTTTATTCCATAACTTGCAGCATATGCACTTAGCAGATTATTGAAAATAAACAAGTTGTAACAACTCTATAGTATAGCCAAAACCACTTACAACAAACAGAACAGAAGTTAATTGATAGAAATCTTAGGATTGCAAAAATCTTTTCAAAATTTCCACCCCGTCATTAAGTTAAGGGTTGAAATTTAATTAATGTAGCAAACAAACCTCTGATCTGTTTGTTAGATTAGACCTTTTGCGTTACACAAATTTGTGTTAATTGAAATATTGGTAATTAATATACTAGCTATTGTTTAGTAATGGAAATTTGTTTATTGAATTATTAATACACTTTACATAAGGTTTAAAAAAATTACCACCTACCTTCAAATTCTAAATTGTTTATTCAAACTAATTGATCTTCTTTGTTTGGGGTTCAATGTCACAGTCCTGAGAAAAAATGTCAGGTATATATCTAAGATATTATAAAATTGTAAACATGCCGTATGTGTACATTGAAGCTATTTAAAAAAAAACAACTGGAATAGAATATAAAAACGATGAAAAACATGATTTTTTTAAGATTTCGTGTCTGGTTGTCGGTTTATCTGTTTTTTCGGGATTCACGTAAAAACTATTGGGCCGATTTCGGTGCGGTGTTCGCTAACCGATAGCAAATTCTCAGACTTAAAATCTGCATTACTTTTTATCATGGAAATCCTGCAGTAAAATGTCTGGGAATAATTTAAATCATTCCCAATTTAAATTGGCCAGATTAAAAAAAATCGAATTCAAATTTTATTTTGTCACTGATCGATAGCAAATTATATGTAATAAATGTGTGATATTTTATTTGTAACCGCGGGAGCGGTATGCAGTTTTTCGGGTGCATAAAAATTAACTTATTCCAAAATAGTTTTCACTAACACGGTCATCATCAGCCATTCGCAGTCCACTGCTAGCCGTAGGCCTCCCTAAGTCGGCGCCACTCATCCTTGTCCTCTTACTTCCTCATCTAGCGCCTACTGGTGACCTTGCACAGGTTGTCGGTCCATCGAGCTGGAGAGCGTCCGACACTACGTTTATCGAGATGCAGTCTCCACTCCAGGACTCATCTGCTCCATCGGCTATCGGTCCTGCGGCAGACGTGGCCGGCACACTGCCACTTCAACTTGCTAATTTTGCGAGATATGTCGGTTAGCTTGGTTCTCTTACAAATATGCTCATTTCTATCCATAAGAGAAATACCCAACATAGTTTGCTCCATAGACCGTTGAGCGACTTGGAACTTGTGGACCAATCCTGCCGTCAGTGTCTATGTCTCGGCCCCGTAGGTCAGGACGGGGACGACGCACTGCTTGAAGACATTCGTCTTCAAGCAGTGCGGGATGGGCGACGGTAAAAGGGTAGCTTACATTGTTCTAATGCTGCGGTACTTTGTGTCCCGGGAAACCCGAAGAAATATCAATTCAAACGTGGACGAAGTATCCTGGTAGTTTATAAGTTAACTAGCTTCTGCCCGTGATTTCGTCCGCGTGGAATAGTTTAAAAAAAGTAAGTTAAAAACCTCCCGATTTTGAAATATTCTTCATTGGTGCTCCGCTCCTATTGGTCTTAGCGTGATGATATATAGCCTTCCTCGATAAATGGGCTATCTAACACTGAAAGAATTTTTCAAATCAGACCAGTAGTTCCTGAGATTAACGCGTTAGTATAAGATGTGTTAATTTTATGTTGTAAGTTTTTAAATCCTTTATCTACATTTTATAAGGTTACTAGCTGTCCCGGCAGACGTCGTCCTGCCTGGAAAAGCTTCAAGCGATATACCGACAGCAGCGCCACCTACCAGTTCCAATTGTGAACCAACTCGGAAACCTTCTTTGGCTCATACACAACAACTTTGCTAAAGATCATCCATCACATGATCAAATGTATAGTTTACGATTCTATAAAGGACATACAGACAAACATTCGTTTTTATATATAAAGATAAAGTAGGTACTACATAAACGTCTTCTGTAGTATCTTTGAGTGAAAATAATGTTTCCACAATGACATTACGTTTCACAAAGATTGATGGTTTCTTTGAAGGTAATTGATTTGAATGTTTGGAAGGGCGTAACGGGGACAATATTTTTGAAGACATCACTGTCGTTTCACTTATCATTGCGAAAATAAAATCATTAACGTACATAAAGCGTGTAAAAATGAGTTCTTTAAAATGGTTATAGTGATTATACTACAATATAGTGTACCTTATACGCCGCTGGTCAACTGTATATACTGCGATGTGTAGCCGGGAATTCAAAAACAAGTTCGGTCTGGGCGGCCAGGCCCACAGCCGGCGCAATATATATACAGTGTAAACTCTATACAACGACACTGAAGGGGCTGGGCATTTTGTGGCGTTATAGAGAGTTGTCGTTAAATGGAGAGAAGTCTGTTATTTTTGTCTGACGTCATTTGCTGCATCAGTAATTTTGACACACACAGATTTTAAGTCTAATATAGTAAGCTGTCGATCAACGAAAACCGCACCGAAATCGTCTCGTTATTACGTGAATTCCGAACAAATAAACAAACAGACAACAAACTTAAAAATAGACAATTCCAGTTGTTTTTTCGAAAAGATTCAATGTACAGACACAACATGTTTAGAATTTAATTTAATTATTAAATTAAATTAACGGCCTTACTTATAATAATCTCGTTAAGAAACGATTAGGCATCTCTTAAGTAAGAGAATTAGATTCAGACCCTAATCAATGAATTATTATTTTTTCACTTATAAACGTGTATTATACCTTTTGTTTACCTAAGAGGAGCACAGATAAACGAAATTTTAATGATTAACGTAGGTTTTACCCAAAATATTCGACCGAAGTAAGATTATCACTAATCAGTTGCTGAGCTGTTTCTTTAAATTTAAGAAACGATTACAAGTAAGGCCCTATATTTATACATGTGTCACACACACATATTTTCAAGTTTCCACATGAACTACCTTGTTAGGCGTCAATCAAAGACCTACAATTCTTGTGGCAGCTCGAAAAGACAGATTTAACAGTTGAGATATTTAACAAAAACATACAATTCTTCGTCAAGTAGTCACAACTCAAACGTAAGTAATCGTTGGATACGAAAATTAGATTGAGACAGATTTTGATTGCGTTGATTTGATTTTCGCAGACTTGTGTTTGAACGGATTTTAGTACATGAAATAAAAACCAAAATACATGCTACGAAAATTTTAATACTACCTCTCTATAAAATATTAATTTTCTAGATGACTAATTTCTTAACAAGCATAGATTAATATAATAAACACGTAATTTTTGTAGTTATTAATTAGACCACACTGTTTTTTTCTATTTTTGACTCTTTGACGTCTCGAAAAACTGTGAAATAATCAAACGACAAAAAAGAGAAACATGACCTGTAGCCTCATTACATCTTCTCTCTTATCATCATATAGAGTTTTGAAGTGTTCCAGAGTTATGTTTTTGTTGTACGATTGTCATTTCTTTTAGGTACGTATACTTTTTAAAATTGTCATAATATGAGGCTTGACATCATACTGTTACATGCCGGCAAAGAAATGCCTACCTGTCTTAAAAACGCACTTTATTACCTTTCTTGCATTCGGAGTTCTTTTGTTTACTTCGTGTTTAAAATTTGCAATTAAGAACACATCCTATTCTTATCGTACTTGTTTTATGGCCGTCATTAGTGTCGAACTAATCCTAGTTGTTATCGCATTGCGTCGAAGCTTGCCAGGTGTGCGAATTAACTCGTGAACGCGGTCCTTTGATGTATGTATTGTACAGTTTAGTATATAACAATGCCCGAACGAAGGTGTGGGACAGTCAAGCGAGGATTACGATACGAATAAGACGTACATTCGACAAGTGATATAGTGACGGACTTTGCGCGTGTTATTGAATCGTGTAGTTTTGTACTGGCTCTGTCCAGTCATATTTGTGTCTGTTGTGTTTGTACAGTTCTAATAAACTCTATAGTAATTTCAACGTCATTTTTAACTCGAGTCCTGTGTAGCTTGTAACAATATAGTAGAATAACAATTGGTCTTTTCTCTTAACTACTGAACTCCGAAAGGATAATGATAACTAATCCTAGGAACGTCACCAGGCACGTAATGAAGGTCCTGATACGCTTTAACCATCATCTGCTGGTTCACAACTGCAAATGGCCTCGGAGATATACTCTCTATCGACGGCAAAGGTCTCAACTCTAGAGACGGTAGAGTCTCATCTTTAGGACGCGTTATGTATGTCGGTTGAGGCATTGCAGGTATTGTGTATGTAATCATATTATTATACATAAATTGAGGATCAGCATAACTTATTGGTTGAAAATTTGCATCACTTCGTGGTTCAACTTCAACGAAAGATTCCCTATTGTACACAGGATTTGTGAATGTCGTTGATTCTAATCTATTCTTTCTTCTAGGACGATATTTGTAATCAGGGTAGTCCTGCATGTGCTTGATTCTGAGTCTTTTAGCTTCATCAATGAATGGCCTTTTCTCGGTCTCATCTAAACTCTTCCATTCGAGGCCTAGCCGCTTTGAAATTTCTGAATTGTGTAGCTTTGGGTTCATCATTGATATTTTCTTTCTCTGGAGCCTAGACCATACCATAAATGCATTCATTGGTCTTTTTATATGGTAAGGGTTCTGTCTTGATAACTTTGGAGGTGGTTTTGGCTGTTCTATTTGGTAAGCCATTGGATATTGCATTAGATCTGGTTTCTAGAAGTAGTAGGTTATTCAAAAGTTCAATTATTTGCGGTGTCATCTGCATCTGTGCACTTATTATTCAATATTTGAGAATTGATTTATTTTAGTATTATTAATATACCTATATCTGAGTAAAAATATTTGTCTGGATTAATATTCATTCCTCTGCTGGTAATAGCACTTTACAATTTCAGCTTTGATGCCTTGTCACTATGTAAAATACCAACACTTAGGATTTCTTTGTAACGAATAACGAATTATTCAGTGTTAATTGAATGAATGTGCGAGTTGAAATCAATTTGTCCAATTAATTATATGATGTACGTATCGAAGAACATTTGATGTTTTATCACTACAACTTTTAATGCAACAACATAACAGCACGCAACTAACTACAACCTCATCGATTGGAGGTCCAGACGTATACTGCTGATCAGTGGCGTCGCCGCAACAGTCTGAATGTCAGTCATTAGGTCCAACAAAAGCAGTATCACAATTGTGCATGACAATTTTCCATGTATTATTCACTGGTGAATAAAGAACGGTGACAATGCCTTGATTGCTCACAAATTGTCAAATGATACTGTGTGTTTTGTGCTCCGGCGCGCCTGCGTTGTCATCTATTAAAATTTGAAATGGTAGCGTTGGTACAAAAAATAGCTTTATCTACATGCGCTAATTTAAGAAACAGGTTAAAATGAACTTTGGATTTATGAGGTAGTTTCTTCTTTTCTTCTCTCTCACCCTAACCCTCTCTCAATTATTTGGGGTCAGCAGAACATTTTATTTCCCTTCATACTCTTCTATTTTGACATACATAATACGTCCTCTGTCACATCATAAACCATAATGTCATCGTTCAGATAATCCATCTATCTTTTTTGGTTTACCTTTACATTTATACCTATCAATCTTCCAGTTTAACACTATCTGTCACGTGACTTTCATCACTCCTCATTACATGTTCATACCACCTTAGTATTCTTCCTGTCAATTCAGTCATGGGAGTAACTTTCCATTACATACCTACTAATGTACTCATTTCTCAGCCTATCTATTCTTGAAATTATTAGCTCTTGTTATATTTTGTTGACTTATCTTTGACCTATCAAGTCAAGTAACAGATATCGCCTATTATTCAAAATCTAAGGTGACCGTAAGGTAACAAAAATGTAGACTTACTCCGGAGCAATCAGTTTGAATAACATTATTATTCTGATGATGCTATATTGAACATTGACTAAGTCATTGTATCAATGTTCCCCACACCTTCGTTCGCCAATAGACCTGCTATAGATAACTGATTGTGCTGACCTATTGTGCCACAAAACTGATGCAAGGAGCGGCCTAATCCGGCACAAATACTTGTTTACAGTTACTAATAGGCTTGGCATTGCTTTTATTTAGGATTAAAATTGTATTCTTCAGAACAGCGTAATTGCGCGTATAGATGAATTATTTCGATAGTTCCCTCTACGTAGTTCCGCAAGTATTCACATCACACTCAGGTGTTGATTGATAACGCGGTCTAGGATGAACTACGCTTTCCTAGAAGATACCTATTCACTAGTGACTTGAAGTCTTCTAGATTGTATTTGGCAGGAAAGTAGACTCAGACAAATTATTCTACATTTTGGAAGTGTGCACCAGAAACGATATCTCGACATCGTCTTCAGCCAATCGCTGTCCACAGCTGGGCGTGGGCAGTCCTAAGATTTCAAGCATATATACTCTTTTGTTTATAGTTAAAGTCAAGGCAGTGTAGCCTTGGCGAAATCTGTGATTATACAAGTATAGTCTTTGAGAACAGAACCTTAATAATGTTCAAACTCATAATTTAATTTAATTATGGTCGAATTTCGACCACTTGGCTCGTAGTAGTTCTAGTAATGACATGACGTACCTACTTACAAAAAATTTATACTGCAGCATATCATTATAAATTCCTTACATGTTTGGCAAGATAAAAACGTTATACAAAAGATATTATAAGAGGCTGCAAAAATCAGCAAGCTAGTGAATAATGGTTTGTAGTGATATCTTGACAAATAGGATATAGGTGATTTTCAGTATTAAATGTTTCCTGGGCTATTGCCATCCTTAATAACTTACCTTAGCTATTAAAAAGCTTTTTTAATACTTCACTGAAAATGACAAGTTCTCCAATAGGAAATCTATATTGAAACATTCGTGACAAGTCGTAAGTTTGCCTTTGTTACCAAGCATAAATTTGTATTTTTTTAAATGGAACTGAAAAAGGCAGAGCACTCTTTAAAATATAGCGCCATCTATTAGTTTTTATTGTAAACACATAATATTTTAGCGGTCTTGCAAAGGTCACAAACTAATGTCCACTATACATTTCGAATTCTTCAAATAAAAATATCACTACAAGAATTAAATAATATTTTACATTAACTTACATTGAAAACAATGATATCATAATTATTATTTTAGCAAATTACACTTATTACGAGAATAATGCCACCTAGTGTTTTTATGATAAACTATTTTGTCAACCAAAAAAACACTTGCTCACAATTACTACATATTGTAGCAGTGTGATAGAGATGGCGTCGATAATTTCCTTTGAACACCGATAGATGGCACTACTATAATTATAAATATCAAAAGTCAACCCACAACACAATTTAACGATTTTTATTACTTTTGGTAGGTACGTATTTTATTTAAAACATTTGCCTTTTTTGTGACTATAATGTTTCATTTCGTATTTAATAGACTTATTTGAACATTAGTATAGTATGAAACATTGAGAAAATTAGTAAAACAGCAATATTTTGTAATTTATAAAAAATAGATAACAAAATATTGTGTTGGCGCGAAACAAAAAGCCAACGTCACGCGGTGTTCCCAGGCGGTCACCCATCCAAGTACTGACCGCGCCCGACGTTGCTTAACTTCGGTGATCGGACGAGAACCGGTGTATTCAACGTAGTATGGACGTTGGCGATAATATGTGTATAAACATTCGATATATTGTTATAAAATATATCAAAAAATTTATTCTAGAAAAAAAATATATAGAGATACTATAGTTCTAAAAGCTAAAATGACCAAATAGCGTGGCAAGTCACTCTTCTTAGCAACTTCCACAGAGTACATTAACATAATAGGAGAGTCTACTTCACTCTTTATATGAAACATTTTAACAGAACAAATCAGTCAAAAGTTAAAAATAAAATTAAGCCTATTTTACCATATAATTAGTATGTAATTTTATTTGATCAGGTGATTAATATTTTTTGAAAGTTAAAAAATCATTTCTAAAATTTCTATGTTCAAGATAACATACCTATTATTGTAGCGAAGAGACGCTATATATGAAAATATAGAACATATAACAAATGAAAAATATTCGTACACAGACACTGAAATACAGCCTCAAAACCATTAATTACTATCTTTAAAGTATATAATTATTAGGTATAGGCAGATAATTGTATAAAAAGTGGCATTGTTTTGCTTAACGGTCACAAAAAACTATCTCACACTGTCAGAGAGGCCAAAACATTACCCACATTTCGGAACTCCCTTAGAAATTACTATCTGTCTTTAATTAAACATTTACTTATTTAACTATTGTAATATATGTTAGTATAAAATGCTTGTCACATATAATGTTAACAAATATATTTATTTAGATTATTTTGTATATACGTATATATATTACTATTATATTTATATATGGATACAGAAGTCGCGGAAGGCCACGATGCACCTTCCATGATCAAATTGATCGTGTACTAGCAGAAGGTGATGTCAGGAGCCTTAAGAACAGACGAGCGTGCATGACAAGAGCTATGAACGTCAAAGAAGCAAGGGAGTCGTGTAATAATAAGCCTGTATGGCGCTCTGTTGTTCGTGCCTACCCCGCAAGAGACCTGGTGTGAAGTTATGTATGTATGTATGTATATTTATATATGTATTAAATTTATATTAGTTTAAGTACCTATGTATATTTAAATTGTACAGTCTTATCTTTTTTCTGCTACACCTACATCGTCAGATTAGTTTAGATTTTATTTAAGCTAGGTTGCCTGGAAGAGATCGCTTTTAGCGATAAGGCCGCCTGTTGTTTTGCCAAGAAGTATTGTAATTAATATGCGTTTTGGTTTTGTATTTATTTATTTTGGTGAACAATAAAGTGTTATTTATCTATCTATCTAAAAACCAAAGAAAACGCTTTAATAATAAAGTATACATAGAGATACGTATGTAGCATCTATTTCTTTGCATTAAAACAATTTCTTCCCAACAATGTTAAAGGAGTTAAGTCATAAATCTATACAAAGTGGTATACATGCAAAACGCGCGGCGATGCCCGCCCCTCTGCACATAAAACTGAGGCTTGCCGCACGCAATAACAATAAGTTTGGACTAACTCCGCTTTATAAGCCACGATTTACATTTCGATATTAGTGTTTAATTATATTTCCTAAAAACAATGATTAATTATCATGTTACGAAGCGGTGTACATAGAGTACACGCTGGTTAAATAGAGTAGAAAATAATAATGCCCCCATGCGCCACCTAGCAGCTACAATATTTACGTCAAGACTAATTATTTAGATACTAGTAGTTTTAGTATTACGTTAAACATCTTACAAGTATCAAGTTGCTTTATTTACGACATTGAGGACACACGTACCCCTCCCCTCCTCATTACACTTCACTTCACTTCAGTTCAGTTGTTATCGTATGTTTATAGTACTTATTTGATTTTATGTATGTATATATTTTTATTATATTTACAACGTACGTATTAATTGTATTTATATTATACTAGCTGACCCAGCGAACTTCGTACCGCCATATTATCGGAATTCCTAAAAGACTTTGTTTCATGACACAAAAACAAAATCACCATAATCGGTCCAGGTGAGGAGGGAGGGAGGATAGGAGAATTCTAGAACCCGATCTCAGCGCCACCTACCGGTTCCAATTGTGCATCTAAACCATCCCGGGATCCACTTAAACACACACACAAAATGTCATCAAAATCGGTAAAGTCGTTCTCAAGTTATAAAATTACAATGAAAAGTGACATTGATTTTTATATAAGTATATACATTTTCTATTTAACGCCCCCGCAACTCCTCTTGCGAGCGGAGTTTCGTGAAATCTGTTAGCTGACCTTTACTCATCTAAAAATGATTCATGTTTAGCTGTTCTTTACATAGCAAATGAAACATTCTTTCCAAATTTGTAAATGTATTTTTTGTTGACTATAATGTAACATAGAGATATTCCTACAAAATTTTAGGTTTGTAGTTCGGAAATATCAATTTTCCATTGTTTACGCCCCCGCAATCCCCTTTTGGGGTTGGAATTTCATAAAACCCGTTCTTAGCTGATATCTACTTGGCAAAAGAAACATTCATAGCAAATTTCAAGTCAATCGGCCTTATAGCTTCAGAGATATAGTGATCAGTGAGTTCAAAAACAACTCCTATATATATATATAGATATGTTTATAATATTTTATACTTGCGGCGCGGGTTATTAATGAATTATACACATTTATGGTGTGTTGCGGGCACGATATATTTTATTTATAATAGCGGGGCGTATCTTTATATATTCAATGTACTCTTTGGGGGCGTATTTAATTTAATTTATTTTATTGATGACATGATAATGAATAACTGACGTGCGTGCTAATGGGGAACGTGCCGTTAAATTTGAAGCGGAAATTTAAATATATTATCTAGAACAAAGTTTGAATAGGACCAAAGGAAGTTTGCTGCTATTGGCAATTATCGCCAATTGGATTCGATTCGATTTCAATTTATAAAGCGAAATAAAGTCGCGTCGTCTCGCAGTCGTGATCGTGACGAATAAAGTTCACTCCTTACTCTCGGGCGTTCGTTTTTGTACTTTCCATTATAGCTTTATGACACTTATTTTCATAAATATGGCGGCTTAAACACCCCATTCCACGGCTCCCTTGTATCAGCGTGATTTACAAACTGCCCTCTTGTTGCTGATACGCTTATCTTCTGCGACATTTTGTATACTGTATTTCCTTTGAAGATGTCCGCGAATTGAATTCTGGTATATTTTTTAGGATTAGGATATTTTTTGGTTGAGGATATAGGAAGGAACTGTCATGTTGGGAGGTCATTGGCCCTTAAATGGCGGATTCCTATATCTGAGTATTCATTCACTCGCATTGCCATTGAATTTTGGCATTACTTGTATGGAATTTATGTTAAATTTTAACAGATATTAAGACAAATGAACGGTTGCTAAGATATAAGAACGAGCCATAAGAAACAGGGACGAATGGCCTAAAACGGGTAAACTAAGATTTAAAAGCTTTAAAATTTTAATTTTTTGATTAAGTATATGTTAAGATTTCAATTTATTTGCGACGATAGTTATTGAACTTAAATTCAAATTCAAAAGTTTTTATTCAAAACAAGTTCCACTGGAGAACACTTTGGAGGTCATACATATAGGTCAAAATTTTATTTTACTTCCTAGTGTATGTACACCGCTTCGTGTTATTGCTGTTAAGGAGAAGAAGAAGCAAGAAACTCCCTAGCAACACAAAATAAATGTCAGGATAATGTCGCTTTAATTATTTATTAAAAAAAATTAAAGACAACAAAAATCCGCTTTGGTCTAAAGCCGGTAAGTCGTTTGGGCAAAGCGGGTAAGCTATAGTAATTTTCTTGATAGGAATCAAATAAAATCAGCTGATAACAAAAGTTTTCCAAATATTCAGTAAACTTTAATATGACAATGCTAACTGCTGGAACTCTATCTAAAATTACTGCCTTTTCTACACTATGCGTCAGTTGTCACATCACATAGAAAATGAGAGTAGATAGCATTTTTCTTATTACTGGAGTACGGCAGACAGACTGATGGCCTAACTGTGATAGAAAGTGGTCACCTTCTCCCATAAACATTTGCAACACTAGGTATAACCAATGTGCTGCAATACTCGTAGATGGTACTGGAACCTGGCCACCAATCTCTTCCAGGTAACCTTTGGATGGACAAGATCTAATTGCTTAAATAGCGTTGGCGTGCTAGTTGAAACAGAAACTAAGAAATATAATAACAAAATAATTATTATATCTACATATTTATAGTCATAAAAATATATACGTACATATTGTACGTCGCCTGATTCAAATTTTTCTTATTTAGGTTGCCTGGAAGAGATCGCTTTGAGCGATAAGGCCGCCTGTTGTATTGCCTTGAAAATATTGTAAATATGGTCTGTTTCTGTAATTCTATGTTTTGGTGTGCAATAAAGTGTTATCTATCTATCTATCTATCTATCTACGTACATAGTCATACAAAACAAACTATAAACAAGCTATATAGTTAAATGGTGCTCTTTTCTTCCTGTTGAAGGACTGGTATATTTAGCAGATCAAACATCTGCCGGTACAGCATTCCAGAGATGCACAGCCTGGACAGAGAACGATCTTGCGTTAATATCCTGTGTCCTGAGTTACAACCTCTCTGACTGTTATGTTAATTTAATACTTTATTCCTTACTAGCGGCCCCGGCAGACGTTGACCTGCTCTGAAAATATAATAATCTAGGACCCGATCTCAGCGACACCTACCGGTTCTATTTGTGAATCTAAACCATCCGGGTACCCACTCAAACAAACAAAAGCACCAAAATCGGTTCAGGTTATTAGGAGGATTCTAGAACCCAATCTCAGCGCCACCTACCGGTTCCAACGGGACAAAAATCCTATGTCCGTCTCCTGGTTCTAAGCTACCTCCCCACCTTTTTTTTCTGGAATTATATATATATAAATAGTGTAACTAACACGACTTTCTTTTATAAATATAGATAGATTGATAATTTTTAGTCTGGCCACACACCTGTAAGTTTTGCTTCCGTATGCTTAGAGACTACGCGCGCACTACAATTTCTTAATACTATTTACTTTTTACTACATCGAATACATGATAATATGTGTCATACATTTCTCATGTGCATTGTGAGACTAAGACAGGAAGGAAGCTGGTATTATAACAAAAATATAGAATAGTGATATATTTGTAAGAGTGTCACGCACGCCTAAGGCGAACAAACAAACAAATAATGGAAGGGAGCAGAATAGAAGTGTTATTCTTCCAGACGTACCTATATAATAGGACGCCTTTTGTATTGGATTTTATATGAGATTCAATCAACGGGATATGTCTGAAGATCGCTTTAGTAAACCCATAATTTTCATATGGGAAAGGAAAAAGAAGAAAAACATGTTATTTAGGACAAAAACTAAGTTAATATAAATAGAAACAAAACAAGTCCTAAATTGGTCCCAGTCTCAGCATAATGCTAGCCAACAAGGACTAGCGCTGTTCTTCCGTCTGGGACCAGAAAGTGCAGTCACGGTGGACGATACAACACACATAACAACAACAATATATACAGTATAACAGTATAATGCTGTTTGATAAAGATAAATGAATGCAGATTAAAACAATATAATAAAGCAATATTTAAATAACACATACATATATAAAATCATTGTAGCAACACATACAACGAAAAAGTAACATATATCTATAAATTAACCAAATCATAATGAATTAAAATAAAGAAATTCCTATATTCATATAGTACTTGTGTCATACCTAAAATCGCATTGTACGTTTTGATGAGCATTAAGAAACTTCTTAAATTAGATCGTAAAAAATGAAATCGAAAGTACATTTCTAATAGGTGGAGGGAGTGTAAGAGAAAATGGGTCTGTAAAAGTAACGTGACATTTTGTACTGAACTGGTGCAATGTACCACTTCAAATGAGGCGAGGAGATTTGTATGGTTTGTACTGCGGCAGTACATTGAAGCGATGAGACCGGTGACGCCGTGCTCGGCATTCCTTCATTTGTCCCGTACAAAACTTCTAGTTCGTAAATGTTCGTTAAGGATCGGATGAGCTCGGTATCGGTCACCTCATTTTACTAGCAGTCGTACATGTCATGTTGTCTCTCTTTGTCATGTAGAGGCGTTATTGTACTGCTGTTCTCGTTCCGTAACTCCTCCTACATTTGACGCGTGAGTAGTAGCGGGACAATATTTTTGAAGTGGTACAAATTTAAATTTTGAGCCGCATGAGTACAAAAGTATTTTGTACAGGACAAATGTACTGCACGTACACACAAGTGTAGGTACTTGTCACTAATTCCATCTCGCTCCTCCACCTAGTCAGATCATCCTAACTACAAGCAATAAAAGCAATCGAATAAATAAGCAGTCGAAACTTTTACCTATCTAAATCTTTACGATATATTTTGGGACATCACCTCATGCATCCCCGTGCGCCACAACTCTTTTATGCCACTATTGAAGCGATACGATATTTTTATTTCCTCCCTTTCAATACGGATTCATGCTACTATCCATCCCATTCTATGGCTGAATGAAAATAGGCAAAAATCTTCGTCTATAATGGAAGGAATGAAACTTCGTTATTATCAGGGAGGTAGAATATATAAGTATGTAGTTAGATTTTTTTTGTTTTTCTATATAACAACCATGAGTTGTTTTCCAGCATTAGTAGCCAGGTTCCAGTCGCCCTCTGTTTGGATAATGGCATTACAATTTAATACATTGTAACTCCATTGGTGCTATAAATGTCCATAGGCGATGATGGTACACTATACACTTTGGTTCAATTTTAATAAACTAAATTTTGAGTACAATTAGTATATCGAAATTGAAAGGAGACAATGGGAACTCATCGGATCTCCTACTAAGGGTTATACGGCACAGTTCTTCTATTTTATTGTTACAATTTGGGCCACCTGCATATCTCTAAACAAAGCACATTTATTACTCGTCGTCGCTTGGGCTAATAACATTTAAACTCTTTTATGACCAGACGGTCATAAAGAAAGACTCTTTTGGTTACTTTGTGTTTAAAATTTGTGATTAAAAAACAGCCCATTGTTATTATATATTACATACCCGCATCTTGCGGCCGAGTCATTAGCCAGGTGTGGCGAATTAAGCCGACTTAGATACCGCAGACATATTAAATTTGTGCAGAATAAAACAATGACCTGATGGAGTCAGTCAAGTGATAACCACAAGCGAGGCAAGACATGTGTACATTCGGTAATCTATATAGTGACGGAATTTGCGCGTGTTATTGAATCGTGCGTTACGTATGGAATAGTTGCGTCTAGTTATATTTGTACCTGTGTTGATATGTGTTTGTATAGTTCTAATAAATTCTATAGTAATTCCAACAGCATTATAATTCGAGTCCTGCAACTCGTAACATTATTATATCTTTTGGCCATAATTACTGAGTCTGATAAATATTTAGAGTATACTTTATTTTTTCGAGTTGCGCACAGAGCACAATTGGACTACCTCCTTTCTTTCCGTCGATTTCTTCTCACCCAGTGAACCTTGCTCACCTAACCTAACCTATTTGGCTCAAATTATGAAGGGTAGAGGTAAGGAGGACCATCAAGTATGGGGGATCAGTTGAAAAAGTGTCCACCTGTAAACAGCTAATTATGGTTCGAAAACTCGTCAAAATAGCGCTAGTGTAGGAAATGGAAATGATATGAATTTAGCAGTTATAAACGAAGTGAAGTGTGCTGGGTTGAAAATATAAAAAATTCTTTCTCGTATTAAGATGTATGTATATAAATTTCTGACCAATTGAATTTTTAAAACCTATTTCACTAATTAAGATAACTAACTAAATTATCTGAAAATTCCAATTTGTGGCGCTATTTTTAAATACTTTCCAATTGCTATTATGGCGCCATCTTCATTTGCTGCAATTCAGTGGAAACTTTTTAATGTACTGAGATGGTTCACCTTACCTCTACCCTCCATGGCTCAAATATAGGGAATTATATAGGAAAGAAAGGGATGGACAATTACACATCAAGCACTCAAGCGATATTATTTTAATTAAATAAAGAGGTGAAGGTTTATTTATTAAACTACCACAATTGCACATATCGAATTTATTAATTGTGGATTTTACCTTTAATATTCATTTAATTTGACGGCTTCTATGGTTGAGCGGGCTAAGTCTTAGACGGCCGAACTCGCTGGAACGCAGAGGCTCCGGGTTCGATTCCTGGCATGGTAAATTTTGGAAACGAACTTTCTGTTATTTACTATGGTCTTGGTGTATGGAATCGGCCCCAGAGTGGTCCATTGTATATCACCCGTAACACAAGCGTAACTTGCTTAATTTGGGGATATACAATGTGTGTGTTTGTCTGAAATTATTATTATAATTTGTTAATAATATAAACGGCGTAAACAGATGATAACCGCTTTCCGTCAGTTGGACTGTCTGCCTGTCTGCTGAACTTGTGCAATAAAACATTGTTACATTTCAATTTTATAAATTTCATGACATTCATCGATCGAGGCTTGGCCTAGAAATAATTATATGTCCACTAGTTAAATAAAGTTAAAAATGGCGACATAAAGTGTAGGCCATTAGGAGCACAATACCAATTTATGGAGGCTTTGTGGCAACGACCTCCTTTAACTACAGTTAATTGTCAAAACCGACAGTTATGGCCACCCGCTATCTGTGGCCAAATACTAACAAAGTATCATTGCTCTTTGTTAGAATTAATCATGCCCAGACTTTACTAACTAGGATTCTGTATAATAAAACTACGTTTTAACGGGTTTCAGCGCGGTATTTATTTGGTTTTTATTCCGACGTTTCGACCACTTTTCTGCAGCCGTGATCACAGAAATCAAATTTTTCAAGTAATGTTTAAGGTTTTATTTAGCCTACCGTCAACTTGTTCATTTTAATTATTTACTTTTGATTATTGTTTATAGTTATTATTTACTATATAGGAGCCTAATATAATTTACCACCGCTTCGCAACATGAGCTGTGGTTTAAAGACAAGAAATTATAAAAATTTGAAAAATTCCTTGATTAATAATTGGTTTAAGTTTGCAACAATTTATTTTAGTCAACGCTACGAAATAAAGCAGTAGGTAATTTTAATTATTTTAATTTTAGTACAAATAATTTTTTTATAGAACCACTCCTGTATTTAAGAACCCATCTTTGTCTCTACATATTTTTTGTATCCTATCTTACTCAATATTAGTGCAGCTTTTTTCGCCACTATTCCGTTATTGCCGCCTGAAGGCGCGTTAGGCACAAACCACAATATAGACGTTAAATTGTTTCTCTGACGACAGCCTTTGTCACGTACGCTACAATGGCGTAGCACAAATAAGAATATAGGCCAATATAGGTAACAGTAGTAGGGCCAACTCTCTCTAAAGTGATAAACAAACAACAAAACTTATACACACACTCAAACCGACGCGCACTACCACCGCATTGCATTACACGCACATCTTACAACCAAACCAAGACACACAAAGAGCCTAAAAACTAATAACCCAGACACAGAAAGGAAAAAACAACACACATGGCACTAGATAGGATAATATATAAGTATAGACATAAAGCCCACACTGCACATGCACTTCCTCACAACACCAGCATGTAACAGATACACTCTACATTAGTATAAGTTTAGTATTAAAATTAGGATAAATTAATATAATAAGTCACTCTTAAGATCCATACACTTCAACACAAATTAAATAATGTCACACACAAAAACTAAAATAATAAGCGTGTTAAATGTTTAATAATAAATCGAGAAATAAAGCTTTAAATAAAATTTAAAAACTTCGTTTAAAAAAACCGACTTCAAAAACGAAAAAACTAAAATGTATAAAATAACTTATTTCTTAAGCTATTATTATTAATATATATTATCTAAAACATCTTAAAGTCGGTGCTTAGTAATTTTCAAAATATAGTAATTTTTATGTTTTACTTTGCACCGACTTCAAGATGTTTTATATAATATATATTAATAATAATAGCTTAAGAAATAAGTTATTTTATACATTTAAGTTTTTTCGTTTTTGAAGTCGGTTTTTTTAAACGAAGTTTTTAAATTTTATTTGTTACTTTTTAGTGTCTAGCTATGTATGGGTGGACCTACGAATGGTGCCGCACTTCTTAAAAAATATAGGTCCCAAGAACCGGGAACAAAAAAATGTTGGTACAATGAAAACCACTACGCCAAACTATGTCAAATTTTTAGGGGACCACATGGCAGCTATTCCGCGTCGAACAAAAAAGAATCACGTAAATCGAATCATAAATCTCAAAGTAATCGGTGTACATATGGAACGGAGTGAAAATTATTTCCATGAAAAATGTTCATAAAATGAAAACTGCGAGGCCAAACTATGTAAAATTTTTAGGGGACCAATTGGAAGGTATTCCGCGTCGAACAAAAAAAGAATCACATAAATCGGATCATAAATCACGGAGTTATCGGCGAACATACATAAAAAAAAGCAAAAAAGAAAAAAAAAACCCGTCAATTGAGAACCTCCTCCTTTTTTCGAAGTCGGTTAAAAAGGGTACGGAACTCGAGTTCGTAGAGTAGTAAGAAAAAACCACGAACATCTCCACTCAGCTGAGATGAGAATGTTGTGATTGATGTGTGGTGTTACAAGAATGGATAAAGTGAGAAATGAGTACATAAGAGCATCTTTGAAAATTGCACCCGTGACTGAAAAATTGAGAAGAAGACGACTAAGCTGGTATGGGCATATAATGAGGAGTGATGAAAGTCGTGTGACAAAAAGAGTGTTAAACCTCAATAGATGGATACAAATGTAAAGGTAGACCAATAAAAATGGATTGATTGTGTGAAGGATGATATGATGATATGTAGTGTGACAGAAGATGTATGTCAGAGCAGAGGAGTGTGGAAGGAAAAGACATATTGTGTCGAACCCAAATAATTGGGACATGGTGAAAGAAAAGAGAGAGGAGTGACAGTCGTAGACAAGAGATTGTACCCATACCACATGACCTGTTCAGGGGGGAGGAAGGTTGAACGAACGTATGTACCGCGCGTAACTCGCTTCTGGATCTCCTCTTAAAATAGGCTAAAGTAGTGAGTGGACAGTTCAGTAAAGGAGAAGCTACACTGAATTACCCACTAAAGTTTCCACTAAACTCGTCACTGTCTTCTACTTAACTCTTCCTAGTCTCTCGTATCGCACTTGTCGCTTTGCTGTCTTCAACTGAACTCTCTGGTAGGTGCCCCTTACGCTGCTTATACGCCCGGAATAATCTTCTGGAGAACATAATTTCGATCTTCTTTTTGTTTTTCTTTTATTTGCTGCCTGTGCCTTTATAAACATCTATCTCTCTCTGTCTTTTCCTTCTTGAACCTTCTACCTTTTTCTAAAAATCTTGAGACCGGCTTACACTGCCAGCAAGTTCTACCCTCAGTTGACACAATATTAATTGTCGTAATCTACCAACTTTACGTTTTTACTACCTTAATAAAAAATATATAAATCTCATAGTCATAAGTAAGTAAATATATTTTATATAATTCAAATACACGTTTAAAAATGCATGAGAATTTATTATGAGTAAATATATAAGTTTCATTGAACATGCTTAGGCGAGTAGCGATACCTCGGACATGAGTCCGTGCTTGCTTCAGCCAGATGGCACGGAGTGGAGATCGCTAGAGCTAAGTCTCAAGCTTCAGGGGTGGAAGTAACAAATGGCATAACGTCGGAAGTAGCTTCGGTAAACCTGCAGCCCACCTCTCTACAGCCCTTAGTCACTCACACCCATGTTGCCCCTGTCTTCTATGGCAGTTTTGGGATTTTTAGAATATTGCGACAGCAGACGCTATAGTTCCATATTCCCAGACCCCTACAACCACTAGAAGTTCACCTCAAGAGCCCGCTACTTTTTGTTTTCATTACCCACCATAGTCCTACACTGACCGGGGCTTGTCCTTGGGCGCTTTGGCAGGGATAATCACCGATCAGTGTCACGCCACATTTACATTAAATTTTCCAAGCGTCCTCTCCGTGTTAGTTTTCCCATGGCCCCACGCAAACCTTACAAAAGTCCGGGCCATTTTTAAGGCCCGAAGTCTTCAAAGACATACATTATTATCGTGCAAATCTGAAACTAGGCTAAAGGAATTGTAGTATTTAGTCATTAAAATGATAATAAAGAAGCCTCCGAAAATCATTAACTATCATCAATTAACACCTTGCACAAAACTCGATTGGATACAAAAACGCCCTGTGGCGATTTGCATGTGTAACGCGGTTACCTTGCCGTAATGCAGTTTGAATCTAGCCAGCCGAGAGTTGTCGGTTCATCCAAAACAACCCATTGGGGTTAACAAAATTCTTAACTAATCTGGCGATGTGGGTGGAGCAGAAAAAAAGATAGGACTGTATAATTTAAATAAACATACTTACACTTATTTATAAATTGAACACATACATCAATTTATACAAAAAATAATCTAAATAAATTTATTTGTTTACATTATATGTGACAAGCATTTTATATTAATATAAAATGCATAATGTTTAATATATTAGACTCAATTATTAAAATACAGATAGTACTTTCTAAGGGAGTTCCGAAATGTAGGTAATGTTTTAGCTTATCTGACAGTAAGAGGCAAAGCATTCCATAGTTCCATAGTACCGCACAACATAAAACAAAAATCCATAAACTGTTTTATAAAAGGATTTCAGTTTTTAAAACGTTACGGGGCTCAATAGGCCTCGTGCTGCTACATTGAAAGTTTTAGTACAAGGCCTAAAACGCCCCGGACCGCATAAACGTAAAGTACAGATAAATCAGTGCAACTGCGAACGTGTTAAAAGCCTTATTCGATTTAACTTTAAATATAAATAAAGCATTTGTGTATAATATAAAGACGTGTATACAACAGGGCACCGCCCGCGGTCATGGAGGCAGCGGCGCGGCAAATCGGTGTGTAACTTAATATTGCACCCAGACATGGCGGAATTGTTTTCTGTATCGTCGGGAACAAAATCCTTATGGAAGGACTATTTATTTATTGAAGAAATAACTTTTTGAAGTGAAACTTCTATATAGAGGGGGTCTTACGAATTTTTGGCTCACGAAAAGATGTCACGGTCACGTGGTCACCGTCACTAATTCTTACATTTTTAAACTCGTGATATCTTTCGAATGGAATGTCCGAATTGAATAATTCAAAAATTTTTGTAAAGGTATTGAAGCAGTCTTGAATATGTAGTAATTTATTTTGATAAGGATTAATACCAAGATACAAATAAAGAGCCTTTTCTAGCGGCGGCATTTTAATTAAATTTTTAAAATAAAAGAACACTTATTGTGGCATAACTATAATAGTTAGACATATGCTGTCGCGACACTTTTTGTAAATAATGATGTGTTCTACAAAGTCGTAGTACATTATTTTATTCTATCATCAATAGTTTTCGCAGTGCACGCGATTTTAGGTATTTTTTACACCTTGTGTTACATTATTGGAGTTTTAGTAAGGATCCAAATTAACAACAAGAAAACTTTGCCAACGGTTCAGTTTTTCGAAAGTCACAACAAAAGTGAACGACAGCGAACGGCAAAACTGTTGACGTATAAAAATATTTGGTGCGTGTGTAGCGTATTACATTTACACCATTAAAATGTACCTAACCTAACCAAATCATAATCTGCAGTAAACCTGCGAAAAACCGAAATGTGTGCTGGGACACATATTAGAAGTGAAACTTCAACGGACAAGTGGAAAAACGAATCGCAACGGACAAGTGGAAAACGAATTGCAACGGATAAGTCGGATAAGTGGGAAAACGAATCGCAACGGACAAGTGGAAAAACGAATCGCAACGGACAAGTCGAAAATCTTCAACTGAAAAGTGACAAAATGAATCGCAACAAAATTTTAACTTGAAGTTTTACGGGCAGGTTTTTAAATTGGACAAGTATCTTGTTTTTACAGGAGGAGTTCCTATAGCCACCTTCCGACTCCATCATCAGATCAGCTCCATAGTACACAACAGTTTATTGTATTGTCACGCGATACACATACGCAGAATTTCAGCTCAATCGGAAACCGGGAAGTTGGTCAAATTTAACTTGCAAGATTCCACCCGAACTTACATACACACATACATAGGTACCTACATCCATTGCAAGTTTAATAAAAGCTGGTAAAAACCCACAGCACATATAACAATTTAAGAAACTTAAGAATTGCTTAAAATGTAAATGTAATAACGGTAAGGTTTTTCTATTCGATTTTTCAGAGCAGTTTTTTATTATTGCAAAAGTTCAGCAAATGACGCATGTCAAGAGGTGGCTCGAAGTGGACGATGACCACAGAGCATTAAATCACTCTATGTATTGACATTGAAAAGGGCGCGATTTTCAAATCAACCAATAACGTTTGTGTATTTTCTCGTTTATAACATCAACGCTCCACAATCCATTCCACTAGAGTTTATGATTGCAACGTTTGCAAGCAAGTGGAACGGGAACAATCGCGGTCGTGAACTTGGTCTTGTGGAGCCTCTTGTGGGTCGTAGCGTAGCCTATGTATAAATAAAATATTAAAGTTTGAGAAAAGAATAATTTTGGTTTATAATTAAAAAATAAGCTTTTTTAAAAAGATTTTTAAATACTCCTGGATCCTGGATATCATGTAGCAACAGAGTGCTAGCCAAGACAAGTAAAACGAGCCCAAACACGACGGGTCTATCTTGTTTAGTACAGGAGTTCTTATGGCCACCTTCCGACTCCATCCTCCATCATCAGATCAGCTCCATGGTACCATATTATTGCATTGTCACGCGTAGACATATGTGTGCAAAATTTCAGCTCAAATTTAACTTGCAAGATTCCACCCCAACTTACATACATCCATTGCAAGTTAAATAAATGCTTGTAAAAATAAAGACTGGCCTACTTATGCGTACGACTGTACAAAATTGACACGTAATAACCATTTCAGATTAATTTTATATTTTGTATTATATCATTATGCTTTCCCATTTACTCACACATATTTTCAAATATTATTATTGTGTAATATATTTTATACAATTTATTGTCATTTATTGTCTTAAAGATCGCCAAACCAAAGTCACAGGTGCTTTTGATATATTTTAAATTAGACTCAATTTGAGTGTTAGTTGAGATGAGAGAGGTATCTCAATTGATGCCAGACTTTATTAACCAGCAGTTTTTTAATTTTTACTATTATATCATGTAGGTGTGTTTTACCTAAAACATTATTTATATTACTTACAATTTTCATTATTAAAAAGTTCAATCAACGTCTTAATATTTAAGACTTAAATCAGTCATAAATCGGAAATCCCAATTGGCTCTTTTTCGTTCTTCAATTTCGTAAAAAATCATCATCATCAAATTCAAAAGGACTAAAGCCTGGCCATAATGTCTAGAAGATGAACAAATTTTTTGACTTCTGGCAATATTTATTCTACCTTATCTGTTGTCAATGTCAGTGAAATATAAACAAAGATAATTTATGCATTATACTTTAATTTTAACGTTGACGCAAGTCAATCCACAGAGTCTAAAATCCACAAAAATAAATCACGGATACTAACACATTAACTAAGTTCACACAAGCAGTGTTTTAAAGTTTGCCAAAGATATGTAGAAGAGTTTAAAGCAAAAATGTTTTTTGTCAGAATTCGACGATATTTATTATAATAGATAGTTTTATTCGCTTCTTTTAACCTAAAAATTGCTCTTACAAAATTATAGTCATGTTGACAAAATGCGTATGTCACAAATAACGCGACTTGATACAGTGCACAGCGTTTGACAAAATACTAAAAACTACTAGTAAGTATCAACATTATGACATAATATTGAAGTTGCTAGACTTTAGATAAATTTGCGAAAGTGGCGCCCCTATTATTTTCTACTCTATTTGGTCAACCTTTACCTACTGTACTACATATTGTTACGAGTGCGGGACTCGAATTAAAATGCCATTGGAATTACTATAAACCTTATTAGAACTATACAAACACATATAACACAGGTACACATATAACTGGACACAACCAGTACAAACTGCACGATTCAATAACACGCGCAAAGTCCGTCACTATATAGTTTATCGAATATACGCACGTCTTGCTCGTATCGTAATAGACGCTTGACTGCCTCACCCCTCCGTTCGGTCATTGTTTGATATTAAACAATACAATACGTCTCGATACAATGCATAACAATAGTTTCTAAGAATCACACTTGGTTAATGACTTGCATAAACGATTGCAACACACAATAGGATGTGTTTCTAATTACAAATTTTAAACAAAAAGTAAACAAAAGAAGTCCAAATGCCGAAAGATAATAAACTGCAGGTGTGCATTTACTTTTGTCCGCATGTAACAATATTCTTCTTCCATTCTAAGTGGTATATCTCTTCCGATATTATTGAAAAGTTTATCAACACAATCCGAGAATTAACAAAGGCTCAATATGGTTAAGGCCATTTTTGCCTATTACTGAGATGTATGGCCCAATCAGTAGGCTGCATTGTTCCCAGTATTTGCATATGTGTGGGCACGTTGCGTCCACAAACCGCAGCTAAATGCCGTCTAATAGACTTGTTACCGGCCAAGTACAAATACTGGAAATATTAAAAGTACCTACGTTTTTCGGTCGAGGCTTGGAACTATCCCATCCTCCCTATCTCATCTCTCTATCCCATCCTCCCTATCTCATCTCTCTATCACATCCTCCCTATCTCATCTCTCTATCCCATCCTCCCTATCTCATCTCTCTATCCCATCCTCCCTATCTCATCTCTCTATCCCATCCTCCCTATCTCATCTCTCTATCCCATCCTCCCTATCTCATCTCTATATCCCATCCTCCCTATCTCATCTCTCTATCCCATCCTCCCTATCTCATCTCTCTATCCCATCCTCCCTATCTCATATCTCTATCCCATCCTCCCTATCTTATCTCTCTATCCCATCCTCTCTATCTCATCTCTCTATCCCATCCTCCCTATCTCATCTCTCTATCCCATCCCAAAGGCTGGCAACGCGTTAGCTTCGTCCCTGGTTTTTCAAACGTTTATATACGTCAGTAACCATTTCCCATTAGACGCGTCGTCTTCCAGTTTGCTAGCTTTGCAGTAAAAAGTAAGTATCTGTAAAATACGGGTATTTATAGATAATGTAATAACAACATATTGAAAAATAATAATAATATATTCAGATGATATTTTAATTAGTACCATAAATAAAACTTCCTACCAGCGTTATTATAAAAAAAAACTATAATATTATAAAATTCTAAACATGCCGGCCGGGTCTGTTGAAGCTATTTAAAAAAAAACAACTGGAATGCGCTATACCGAGGGCTTCATAACATATTCGCAAAAATCCAATTTTTAAGTTGTTTACTAAAAAGTATGCATGTTACAATTTAGACAGTCTTACCAGTGTGCAAGTGTACCCAAAAAGAAGGGTATTCCAAATTACAGCCTTATTAAGTCAACTATAGTAGAATTATTTTCTCCGTGCAGTTTGGGTTATAAATAATCGGAGCGGTGAAGCGAGTATTTCGCTCTCTTTTCCGCTCAAGGGCCTTATGGGCAGGGCATAGTGATACTCATTATTGTTGTCGATAAGCGTTATCGATAGTGTATTTAGTTTTGTCATTTTGTGTGTTTGTGATATAAATGAAAGAAAAAAATAGATAAAACAACGTATTTATTGAAATAATAATAATAATGATTTAAAATAAATTATTAATTAGGTATCTATGTATTAAAAAACTATAAGTACAAAAGTTTAGAATATAACAAGTTATATCAAAAATAAATATAAATACTTATATCTAAGTTTAAAATTAACAGCAAAAAAGATAATAATTTTAAAAAGATTTTTATAGGAATGATAATCTTTCTTTGATAAGAATGAGTTTTTATCGATAATGGCGTTGCGCCCGCGCAACATGCTCACTGCCCTAGCCGGGCTGAGGCCGAGTTTGATTTATGACCCAAATTGCACGGAGTAAAATAATTCTACTATGTTTTGTTTTATTCACAATTTTGTCCCTTGCGTAAAACTGCACTTTTGTCTGTAAGCAGCCCTCAATATATGTATACGATGGTGAACACGATGCATTTATTTTAGATTTCTTGTCTGTTTGTTCGGGATTCACGTATAACTACTGGATCGATTTCGACGCGGTTTACACTGACTGACGGCAAATACTTAGATTTAAAATCTGCTCTACGCTTTGAACGATTAAAAAATCTGGCCAGATTAAAAAAATCGAACTTCAATGTATGTTATTTTGAATCCCGCGGGGATTTTCCCGGAAGCGTAACAATTAGCTTATTCCGACACAGTTTACACTAAAATGATAGCTTACATTATTTTTAAAATACTGCATACAGTGGTATATAGATAAATAACTCTTTATTGCACACCAAAGCACAAGCAAACAGAAGTTGAAGAAGATAAAAGATAGTAGGTACAACGGGCGGCCTTATCGCTGAGAAGCGTTCTCTTCCAGGCAACCCTTGGCAGGGATTGATAGAATGTTAATACAGACCGTAGTACACATTACTTTGTGTCCCGGGAATCCCGCGGGAATTTCAAGTCAAGCGTGGACGAAGTCACTAGCCCACAAGCTATACCACAATACATAAAAATGCAGAAAACGATAATTTTGTGCCGTGAGTCAAGTACCAAAGTCCTGAACTAACAACCAGCCACATTTGCTTGACTGGATTGCGACCACCCCTGGTCTGGAATATGCCGCCATAACAACCTTGAGTTGTGTTCCGGCATTAGTGACCAGGTTCCAGTCTCCCTTAAGAGAGCAGCAGCGCATGTGTAGCACATTTGGTGTTGTAAATGTCTATAGGCGATGGTAACCGCTTTCCATTAAGTGGGCCGTCTGCCTGTATGCTAAACTCCTGCAATAAAAAAATAAAAAACTAGGGTTCAATCTGTAAATTGCCATTGAATTTGGCAACTTTCGAATTGTAGTACAATACGAATTCTCAAACTAGATTGTTGTATTTGCGAATAGGGTTCAAATGAACTGAATTATCGGAATTATGTACCCACTTAATAACATAAAATAGACGGATAAAAGTCGTATAGTGTATACGCACCCTTAACACATCACAAAACACACACCAAATCGAACCGCGTTCGATTACCGCATTTCTCATCTCTCATCACTTTTCATCGTTTCATCGCCACACCGTCTCAAGATTGTCCTTAGAAAAAAATTAATCTTACTAATAAACATGCAAACAAACTCGCTGACTACCTGTTGATATAAATGACGTAACGACCAATCGGAACACAGCGTCCGCCCACGGAGCTCTCTGATTGGCCCGTCGTACAAGGGGGGTAATGTCAAGGGGGGATCAAAGGTCCAAGTGACATTTATGTGAAAAGCGCTGCACTGAGCTTACGGAAAGCTTGGCTCCGACGCCCGCGTAATACATTTTGAAAATCGAACTATTAATTTGAAATTTTGAATTAAGAATTGTTATAAAATTGCCAGGATTGTTAGCGATTATTATAGTTTAAATGGTTTTTGTTTTTTATAAAAAATAGTTTAATTCTTGTGATATTTCTATTATCAACATTAAACAAAATAAAGACTTATTATTATATTAATTATTTGGTTGAAAACACGTCAACGAACATTATTTCTAGTAACTGTGATCGCAAAATAATTATATTAAGAATCATTTTAATACAGCTCCGATAAAAATAGATTAAAAACCAGTGCATGCATTAAAAAACAAAATGCAACGTGTAATTGGTGTTCGGAATATTTAAACATTGAATTATAAAATTGAAAAATAGAACGTTCTAAATTCAAAAATGTCGTTGGGAAAGCAGCCGAATGAGCACATAAAGAGGCCCATGAACGCGTTTATGGTCTGGTCTAGGGGGCAAAGGAGGAAAATGGCGCAAGACAACCCAAAGATGCATAATTCAGAAATATCAAAAAGGTTGGGAGCGGAGTGGAAATTGCTGACGGAGATGGAAAAACGGCCCTTCATTGACGAGGCTAAAAGACTAAGGTAAATAATTTTAGTTAGATCATTTGATCACTGACAGCTTCTGTAGTTTAGTTGCCTAATACTGATATTAGACGGGTCAAACAAATTGAATCGATTTGGTTGAAAGACATAAAACTGAGATGAAACGACATTAAATGACTCAAGATTAAGTTTATATGAATCACTTTAGTTAATTAAGTCTAATGTCGGCTTTTGTGTTGACCTGTCTATTTCAATCTAACGTGGGTTTGATTACCGGGAGGGTAATTTTCATAAATAACTTTTGTTGTTTATTCTGGTCTGGGTTTACCCCTGCTGGATAGTTACCCTCAAATCTTTAAACTACCGCACAGATATAGATACAGAAAGAAAGAAAAAAAAATTATTTGGTTTTTACAATACGTAGCGAGACACATGGAAAAAATGGGTAATTACATTAAGTATATACTCGTATAATAGCAAAACAGTCTTGCTATAGATGGACTATATATTTAAGTGGAGACGAAACCATGTATTGAAAATAGTTGCTTATACATATACAATATCTTTTATCTTATACTAATACATAAAGCTGAAGAGTTTGTTTGTTTGCTTGAACGCGCTAATCTCAGGAACTATAGGTCTGATTTGAAAAATTCTTTCAGACTATAGGCTATATATCGTCCCGCTAAGACGAATAGGAGCGGAGTACCAATGAAGAATGTTTCAAAATCGGGGGTTTTTTTGCTTACTTTTTTTTAACTATTCCACGCGGACCATGTCGCGGGCAGAAGCTAGTACAATATATATTAATTATTGAAATGAGCTCCCAAGTAAAGTTTTCCCAAATTAGGATAATAAATATTCAAAAAAGGCTCCTCCAGGGCAGCAGCACATTAACACCACTGGTGTTACAAAAGGCGACGCTAACCACTTTCCATCAGGTGGATTGTGAACCTGCCTGCTGGAGTCCAGCTACAATAAAATACCTTTTTAGTAGATAGGCCGACGGTCCTTCTGAAGGAAAGTGATTAGTGCTGTCAGCCTCAAAGGGAGGATTGGAGCCTTTTTTATGTCGCGGACCCCACGGGGGGGTCTAAGAGGGGTATGTGGGGCTCCCAGTGCCGGTTCTACACACACCTTCACGGGGAAGATCTACTCATTGAACCTACCAGCGTCCCTCTGCGTCCTTGTGAGGTGCCACTTGGTCTACCTTAGGCAGTTTGCCGCGCACACCTCAACGCAACCTGTCACAATGAGGTGCCCCTGGGAACAGAGTCTACATCGAGGAAGCTTCCTGACCAATCCCGATTCAGCTTTTTTTATTGCTGGAGTACAACAGGCAGGCTGACGGCCCAACTGTGATGGAAAGCGGTTACCGTCGCCTACACACATTCGCAACACTAAAAGTGCTACCAATAGGCTGCCCTACTCGTAGATGGGATTGAAACCTGGCCACTAATGTTGGAACACTACTCAAGGTTGTTATGGCGGCTTGCTCTAGACCAGGAGTGGTAGCATACAGACGGGCAAATGCCCTACCACCTGGCTGTGGGTTGTTTTGTCGCTTGTTACGACAGGCCTGTACGGATACACTACATTAATGGGAGGAGATGGGCGCCTGCGACCCCTTATTCGCCGTCTGCGACAGACGTCCGCTCGCTCATACTGTAACCTGGCCAATGATGCCGGTACCCAAATTAGGGTTGTTACGGCGGCATACTCTAGACACTAGACTAGACCATGGGTGGTAGCCATCCAGAGGCAATTTTTTCGAGGTCAGCAGCGCGTTGATGATATCTCTGGTATTGCGTCCAGAAGCGACGGTACCCGTTCTCCATCAGGTGGGCCGTCTGCTGTACTCCAGTTATAAAAAAGGAGGTAGTCATCCAGCCTGGAAAATGCCTTGCCAACCTAATAACGGGGTTTCTTAATGATGTTGTTATTTTATAGTATTTATTGAGATATATGTGAGCCCCTATAACTTTTGGACTACAGGCTGTAAAATACTGGAAAATTTAAAGTAATAGCTAGTATAAGACGGATCAACCAAATTGAAACAATTTGGTCGAAACCTACAGAACCAAAAGAGCAGGAAATTATTCAATGACATTGAATGCTTCTTTATGTTTATACTAGCTGCGCCCCGCGATTTTACTCGCATGGTGATGGAAAGTCTGCCTGTTTGATGAACTCATGCAATACAAAAAAGAAGAGTACCTATATATGAATGATTTTTTTTCAAAATGTAGTAAATCTATATGGCATTATGTAATGTAGTAAACCGCAAAACAACTAAATTAGGTATGCCTGCAATAAATGTAACTGAAAATAGTTTTTTTTCTATCAGCCGATTCGTTAAGCAAATCTAGAAAATTCATGACGAAATTCTCCAAAGATTTTTGTAGGCAGCAAAATAACTAGCTCTTAAAATCGTAAAAATTGTACATCTCTCTGAACTCTGAAGTGGAAAATTCGCGAAAATTCTCAAAAAAATACTTTCAATTACTTTTTTTATTGCCTGTGGCAGGGAAACAGGCAAACGGTCCATTTGATAGAAGGTGATTACAGGTTTGCAACTCCATGGGCGTTGCAAATCTGTAAGAAATTTTAAAGCATCTTTCATAAACAACCTCATGTCATAACCAGAGAATACCATGTCTCAAAAACCTGACTCTAAGCAAAATCTATTTAATTAGTAGTTTTTGTGACAGACAAATATCTATACAAGCGGCCAAATATGAAAAAATAACAATTATTTTTCCATTTAAAAACAAACTTCAGTGTGGTATTGCCATATTACATAAGTTTCGAAACTTCCTTTTATCTTTAAAAATACCTGGCTTCTAATCCTACCTCCCACGTAACACAATGCATTCCCACCCCTCACATCACAAAATAAACATTGCTATAAAAAGTTATTTAATTTGTCACAATCACTTATCTTATAATTTTTCTATCTAAAAAAAATTGTTTGGTAACACAAAAAGGAGTCCCCATTCATAACCTTTCTTGTTTGTCTTTTAAAATTCAATAATTTTACTACCAAACAAGAACGTAATAAAGCTAGATTTTTTTAATATCACAGGACTTATACGGCCACATTCACAGATTCGTATGATAAACATGAAAAATGCTATGTTTTCTAACTACCAGTATACTTAGACACGTATTAATTTCACTAAACGAACTCTCCAAAGATGGCTGCTTAGTCTATCACAGTAGTAATTCTATCTATCTAGAGAATGTGTTTTTAAAAACCTATGCAAAAATCTGTTAACTGTATTATTAACCTACTGGTTATTAAAGTACCGTATTATATGATTAATGTTCCAAGAATTTAACCTCAATGAAAAGTTAATTATGTTTACAATTTACATGATTAAAATATATTATACAAAAAAATATTAATTAAGGAAAATTCACACTTCAACACCAGACATAACGGCCAAGCTTTTGGGCTCCTTACTTAATGATGGTATTGATCTACATTCTTCTAGTACTCATCCACTTTAGCCACTGTTAAGTTGTCCTTATATGTATATTCATTAGATTATAATGCATGTTATTATTTCTGTTTTATACAACATGGGAATACAAAAAAAAACATTATTTTAAAATACTATTTATAAAAATCTAAAATGTTTAAAAAACGTTTGTCAATGAAAGTCTCTGTATGTTTTATTATCATACTTGTATTTTGCAATTTACAGTTACCTTATGACTATTCTGGAAGAGAGCGTTTTCTAGATTATGAACAATGAAATAGAGTTGGTGCTACTACTAGCAATTTCAAATTAACAAATTTAATTACAATCACTGTTTAAATGTTAAAAATTACAAACCAACATAAAAACAATTATATATATTATCATAATACATGTACCACGTTTTGGCAAATAACTAAATTGAATTAAAAACTTTTTTAAATAAAGTTGCAAACAATACAAACAAAAAAATAAACCTGATTTTTAATACTTTGGCTGCTCCCTTATCTATGTAAAAGGTTGCTCTGTGATACAAATAAATATATTAATATTAAACAAAGGGTAGACACACCTGTGAAGCGCTTATCGTACGAGACAAAAACAGTATTTGTAAATACGACTTTGTGCATGGAGCGCGATGCAGTGGAAAAAACATAAGCGCCGGATGTTTGACAGCGCTATCTGTAATTAAACTATACCCGTGGTAGAAGGTAGTTGTTGATATCTATCGACTGTGTGGTACAGGGTTCGAATCCTGTAAGTCTTCTTCTGTTTATAATTATTTGCTCAGAGATTTTGGCAAAAATGGAAATTACGCTTTTCTCATAATTATTTATTTACTTATTTGAGTTATTTGGGAAACAATATTCTTAAACTAGGATTCGCTCGCAAATTCGTCCACGTTGAATGGGTAGCAAAGGTCATAGTTATTTTACATACAGAATTTGAATCAGTGAAAATATTAGAATCAACTGCTCCCAATAAAATTCCCGCGGGATTCCCGGGTATCAAAGGTACTGCAATTTTAAGTCTGGGAACTTGCTGTCGGCCAACGAAACCCGTATCGAAATCAATCCAGTACTTTTTGCGTGAATCCCGAACGAACAGACAAATACAAAAAATAAAAAAAACAAAAGCTGCACTTTTACCATATTATAGATATAAAACAGAAAATTAAATCATAATTATAGCAAACAAGTTATTATCTTATTTACAATAAACCATTTGGCTCAAACAATTACGAGACAAAAAATACAATTAATTACAAGAGTATAAGTTTAGTATTAAAATTAGAATATATTAATATAATAACGTATTCTTAAGGTACACCACAACACAAACATCCATTCAATAAATGTCACACACAATAACAAAGTAACAAATATACTTTGTAATCATATTTCTAAATTAAATTGTAAAAAAGGGTACGGAACTAACTAAAAAAACTGTCCATCTGTAGGTCCGTTAGTACGGTGAAACTTGGTTAAGCGGGACCTAGATAAGTGAGAAACATTCATAACTGGAACTCACGCTGAGGTCCCAACACTTTGGCAGTGAATTACCCCTGTAAGTGGGACGAAGTAAACCTCTATATGTGGGATTCGATCTTTCGATTTATCATCTACTATTTTGTGTTTTGTGTCGCTATTAGAAATAAATACTTTTCTTTCTTTCTTTCTCTTTATATGACATGAGACTGGCAAAGCGTAGACAAATCAATTTGGCGCTCTCGTCCCGCCATCGCCAATGAGCAAGGGTCGGCACAATTATCTGTTATTCATAGCATAATAATGTGCTGCATTGTTGGGGCGGGCCATCGCTTATCTGGGGTCGGCAGGGCCATAAAAATGAGCTTATGCCACCAGTCTTAGGCTGCCGATGAAGAATTAAACTCTATAGAGTTGTTGCTGTCCTAATATAAAGTAATTTAAGTATGTGTATTTAATTTATAAAATACTGGCTATCCCGGCAGACGTCGTCGACAGCAGCGCCACCTACCGGGTGCAATTGTGAACCAACTCAGAAACCTTCTCTGACTCATGCACAACAACTTTGATAAACATCATCACATGATCAAATGTATAGTTTACGATTCTATAAATACAAATAGACATTAATTTTTATATTTATCAAGAAGATGTAGTTTAAGTATGTCTGTTTAAGGTCTACCTAATAATCTCCATCTATATCGCCAAATTAGGTGAAATTATTCCTTAAGTTAAGTCACCTGGCAGAGATTGCTTTAAACGACAAGGCCACCTATTGTTTCTACCATGACAATATTGTAATCATGCATTTTTGTAATTGTATATTTGGTGAACAATAAAGTGTCATCAATCTATCTAAAATTATGACGCTATTTTGAATTATAATAGGTACACATGTTATCACGCCTACTGATGCTTACTACTACGCGACGATCTTGAAAATCAACTTTCGCCAGATCTACTTTCATTGTTGGCTGGTTCCAATATATTGATGACCGTTCATTTGCCTTACTGTCGTTTAAAATTTGAATTAAGATAAAGAAAGAAAATACTTACATTGCTGAGATGTATCTTAAAAATAAAAAATATGTTGAGAATGTGTACGCCGCATTGTCAGCAAACATGGTTTGCACTCAGCTTATTGCTGTGCCGGCATAATATTCGACACAACGCTGATTTTCAGTGCAAACCTTCCTTTTGGCGTAATACTAAAATAATAATAAATATTTACTGGTACATATTTCTTTTTGGAGCTGTATATAAACGTAACTTAGTACAGTGTCACTTTGAGGCAGCCCGAAAGACACAAATTCTAAAACTGGCATTTATGATTGAGCGTGATAAATAGCAATGCTCTATTAAATTCTGGCACTCATTGTAAAACCACATACAAACACTTCAACTTTTTACTGTGAAGACAGATAGAAGGTGATTTATTATCTTATTTTATTAAAAAATATTTAAACTCAAGTGGTAATATCATCTCTATAACAGACCGTTGAGCTAGAATTAATTTGGAAGGGTTGGACTTATTAACGGATGTTGTAAGGGTGCGAGCACACTCATACATGTCACAATTTATTTGCAACAATTATTGTTAGGCTCATTTCACGCGTGGTTAGGTTGTTACGTAGTAAAAACCCTACGTAAAATAATAATTTAACACATTTAAAATTACCGCCAAATAAACATATCAATGTCAGGTTGCCAACACTTATCTATGGAATCGTCGCCGCCAACACAACAACAACAAAATCGTTCACAAACAAAACATCTTTCTTAAATAAACTAAATAAAATAATCAAAATACATTTAAAAATACCAACATTAATTTAAATAAAATAAACTAAATTTAATTTCAACTTTTTCAAAACGGCAATTAAGAACCCGACAGTATCGGCTGAGTGCCTTAGTCTTCTCGTTTCTGAACGACACCGACAACTGTCAGCCGTCCTTAATTATACATTACGTGGAGCCTTTTTATTGTTTGAGCTGTCGTAATGTGATTGGAGAAATAGCAAAAGAGCCACCTTATTGGTTACGACTTCGAAGGTGAATACAGCCGCTGATAACCAACGGACTGAATGCATTCCCTTTTGGCTGCGAACCTTGGTCGACACTGGTCGTTGATAAGTTGAACACTTCGAACTAGGTCACCGACATCCAAATCGCCCCTCGTCAGGACCGTGGGGACATTTCGTTCGGCCACCTGAGTTTGGCCAGGAACCTTCTGAATATTAAGTACCCCTTCTACGGTCTCCTGTTTCACTAAAAGAACCCCGTAAGTAAACCTCGACTGTTGCAAATCTCTTTTTCTTAACCCTTTTATTTAATTTTTCATTATTAAAAGTTTCACATACCCTCATGTCTCAGTTGTCTTAAACAACCGCGCAAGCTAACGACAATTTCATATACCGAAGACTAATAGCGTGCCTTATGACGCGTTCCAGGTCTTCGGGGTTTTTTTTTTTTACGGGAGCTGGTGTTTGGAGTTGGCAGTTGAGCCCTCCAACCCGCTCACTACTACCGCTGTAAGCTGATATAAGAAAAGCACGTGAAGCCAGGCTGCCGACGCGCCTGCCGTCTTCAGGCTAGCTGCCCACGCCGTTACCAGGCGTTACAGCTAAGCAAATACTTTTAATAACTAAATTCATGTTAACGGAACCGTCGTACCATCTTTGATTAATTTACTTCAGATCTATCAAATATATTATCAACTTTTCGTAACCAACCTTTATTAAATACAGTCTGACGCCTCTACAACCCCACTACTTGTGAACTATGTTTTTAAAGTCTCAAACTGCTCTGTTATAAATACTCTTCATATTTAATCTATTGTAGTCCATCGTGACTTATGTGCCACGGTCTCTTTTTAATAACCATTTTAACCATATAAATAAATGATTACCAGTGATTCCTTTGTTTCATTTATAAGCACCGAATCACCAGGTAACAATGGCGCCCAAATTCGTGGTTTAAAATAGATAATTTGTAAAGGCATTTTTGCACCCCTTACAATAGGAGGCAAAAACATAAAGACTGTTTTTAAGAAAGGTTAGGAGATAAAATATTACTTTGTATTGTGTAATACTTCACAGTTAAGCAAAAGCATTTAATATACAATTGCAATTTCATACCAAAATACCTTCATATAATTAAATAGTAATAAATTCTTTGTAATACTCGAGCAATTCTCAAGCAATTATACCAGTAAATTCAATATTTTAATGACTTCTAACATTTCATAAAAAGCAATTTGTTTTACTTTAAAGTATCAACTTAAAATCTCTTGTTTCTGAAATAAATTCATAGGATTTGCTATGAAATTGTAATATTCAATTGTGTTTCTGTATTCATAGATACCTACATATCTTCAGATTTATATTTTAATGATAGTGCTAAAAATTAATATCAGCTACACAAGCAGGTAGCCATTTTATAACATTTTTATAATACAATTTTATCATTTAAGGAGGCTTATATTACATTAAATTTTGATTGTTTTTTTTAACAAAAAATAAGGCAAATGTCCTATTGTAGCAGGCATAGCGATAAATATAGCTTTGCTTGAAAATTTTTAAAAGTTAATTTTATAACTTTCTTTATAGAGCTTAAATCTCTACTTTTATCTGTACATAAATAAGGGCGTGTTCAGACTGAATTTAATTTTTTTGAAAAAAAAAATATTTTTTTTTCAAAATTTTTTTTTACAACTTTTTCTTATTCTTCAATTAGTTTTTACGCGTTGTTGTCTTTGTTATAGTCACATACTCAAACGTTAATTATGGAACGACCAATTATTTACAATTTACTAAGAAAAGATGAATTGATTTACGAAGTCCTAGTTCGCGAGGCAAAACCATTACCTACCGTGACTGAACTTCGTGTACAAGTTAGACAACTTGTTAAGGACATCCCGGCGGATGAAATCCTTGAAACAGACTTAGATTCCGTGGAAGAACTAAATACTATACAAACCAAATTAATAGAAATAAAAGATTTTTTCAAAGATCATCAACCACAGTATAAATCCTTAAACCGTATTCGTGCAATATCACACCATCTTTTCCATAGACTTAGCCGAATAGATGGGAGTGTCAACCAAAATTTATATTCAACATTACACTCAGAGTTAAACTCTTATTTAAATAAAATAGATAACTTATATTATTCTTTTAAAGAATCCTTTGAAAATATACAGGAAGCACCGGAACCAAAATCTTCATTTCAAAAAATTAACTTATGTCAAGAAAATCATAACCTATCAGTGGTGAAATTAAATCTTAAATTCGATGGAAATATCTGTATCCATTCTTTTTTACAACGCCTTGAAGAGTTGTGTGAATCCAGGGGGATCTCCAACTCTCAACTTTTTAACTCTTCAATAGAACTTTTTACAGACAAAGCTCTGATATGGTTTCGTAGCATAAGACCTACATTATCCAATTGGGAATCGTTAAAATTAGGCCTTATTTCCGAATTTTCGCCTATCGACTATAATGATAAATTATTAGCAGAAATCCAACGTAGAACTCAGGGTTCTAGTGAATCTTCTACAGCATTCATATCGATAATGATAAACTATTTTTCGCGCCTCACGCAACCATTAAACGAACAAAGTCAAATAAATATTATAAGAAAAAATTTACGACCGGAAATACAAATGCCACTATCTCTTTATGACTTCACAACAATCAATGAATTGCGAAGTAAATGTAAACTATTAGACCATACACGCGATCGTACGGCAAATTTTATCGAACCACCTAAAATGTCTTCACAACTTGTAGCTCCTGACTTAGGATACAAAGGTTGTACAAACAAACAAAACCAAGTTAATACTATAACAAACATTAAACAAAAACCTAAAGGTTTTTCTCAAAACTCGTGTAACTCAACAGAAGTATCACACAATAAATCCCAAAATCAAAACAATAATTTAAATCGAAATTTTCAAAACCAGAATTATAAAAACTTTCCGTCAACAAATAGACATAATAGCAATTTTAAAAATAACGAAGGCAATATTCCACAAAATAACTATCCAAATCATAGAAACTTTAATTCAAATTATGTATACTTTCCTAAACAAAACGTCACATCAAGAAATAATTACCAAACTAATAATAATAATTTTGTACGTTGCGAACGCTGCAACGATATTGGTCATAACTACCAAAGTTGTAACAAAATATTTTGTTATGGTTGTGGCCGTATAAATACGAAGAAACCTGATTGTCCAATTTGTACTAAACCAAAAATTCCTAGAACTAATTCAAAAAACTAGCAAGCTCGAACCGGATGCACCGATATTTTTATAATTCTTCTAATACCCACGCTTCGGTTCGTAAACATTATACTAACTATAAAAATAATAAATCACGCAACATACAATGCAATGTTTATTGCAGACGTTGTGGTCAATTTGGTCATTTTAATAAACAATGTCCAAATATTTTTTGCTACAATTGTGGATTACCAAATACAATCAGACCAAACTGTCCCAATTGCCAGTCACATCAAGAGAGTCAAAAATACTTTACTACATTTAAAAATAAACGTAATTTAAATAACAGAAATAAACATACAAATACAAGGTATACCAGGAACAAGGAAGATAGTTCCAAAATAAGAAATACAAATAAAATATCGACGATTAAATCTAAAACCAATGATGAAAGACCTTATTTAAATTTTTCAGTTTACGGAAAAACCTATTACGGATTATTAGATTCCGGATCCTCAATTTCAATTCTAAATAAAGAGGTAGAAAATAAATTTATAAAGCAAGGTATAACACTTCAATGCTGCGACGACATTAAAACTATTGCAACGGCTAATAATTCCCGTGCAACGGTAAAAGGCTATTTTTTACTACCTGTAACTTTAAAGAATGAATCTAGAGTAATAAAATTTTATGTTATACCATCCATCTCAACTCAATTTATTTTAGGTGTAGACTTTTGGAAGTCATTCAATATAGCTCCCGAGTTGTTCGATACCTTACCTTTAGTTAATAAAATAGATATTCCCATTTCAGTTAATGAAGTAAAATACATCCATCCTTATGATGATCTGTCACCAGAAGAACAAGTTCAGGCGCAGACCATCATAAAACAGTTTGAAAATATCAGCTCAGAAAAAAATGGTCTAGGAAGAACTTCCTTAATAACTCATGTAATAGACACAGGCGACCACACACCAATAAAACAACGATATTACCGTCTCTCTCCCGAACGGCTAAAAGAAATGAATCGTCAGTTAGACGAAATGCTTAAATTGGGTGTCGTCGAGCCAAGCTCTTCCGGTTGGAATAATCCAACTCTTTTAACTCCTAAATCTAATGGCGAAATGCGTTTTTGTTTGGACAGTCGCAAACTTAATGCGGTCAGCAAAAAGGACGCATATCCTCTACCGTATGTATCTAATATACTCGACCAGTTACGAGATGCTAGATACCTTTCATCCATTGACTTGAAGTCCAGTTTTTGGCAAATTCCCCTAGAAGCGAATTCAAAGGAAAAGACAGCTTTTACAGTCCCAGGACGTGGTCTTTTCCAATATAAAGTTATGTGCTTCGGCCTTACTTCCGCACCGGCCACACAACAGCGTTTAATGGATAAGCTGTTTGGACCCGAATTAGACGGAAAAGTATTCGCATATTTGGACGATATTATAATAGTTTCGTCAACTTTTAAAGAACACTTAAAATTATTAAATAAAGTATTAGATCGTTTAAAATTCGCGAATTTAACTATTAATTTAAATAAATGTAACTTCTTCAGACAGGAATTAAAATACCTAGGATATATAGTGAATGAAAATGGGCTACGTACAGACCCTTCTAAAATAAAATCCATTGTAGAATTTCCTACTCCAAAAAGCAGAAAGGAAGTAAAAATGTTTTTAGGAACAGCATCGTATTATCGTCGATTTATTAAAAACTTCAGTACATTAGCAGCACCTCTTAATGCTTTGACAAGCACTAGCAAAACCGCTCCACCATTTTTATGGACGGAAGACGCGGAGAAATCTTTTAACGACTTAAAATCATCTTTAATTTCTGCACCGGTACTAGCGTGCCCTGATTTTTCCAAACCCTTCACAATACACAGCGACGCTTCAGGCTTCGGGATAGCTGGAACCCTTACTCAACTGGATGACGATGGGAAAGAACACCCTATCGCCTACACAAGTAGATCCCTTAACAAGGCAGAACGTAATTTCAGCGCGACGGAACGAGAGGCGTTGGCCGTCGTATTTTCCGTTGAAAGCTTCCGACCTTACGTCGAAGGCTTACCAACATTTAAGGTAATTACTGACCATTCGAGTTTAAAGTGGTTTTTTGACCTAACCAATCCAACTGGTAGACTTGCCAGGTGGGGTGTTAGATTATCACCCTACAATTTCGAGATCTTTCACCGCAAGGGTAAAGATCATGTAGTTCCAGACGCACTTTCCCGCGCTGTCCCAGTACTCGAGTTGAAACCAGTCGATGATGACACTTGGTACAACTCATTATTAGAAAAATGTAAAAGACGTCCAAGCTCTTGTCCAAATTTTCAGATAAAAGACAATAAATTGTACAGATATTCTAAGTGTAAATTTTCGAATAGTCCAGAATTCGATTGGAAATTAGTAGTTCCCCAAAATGAGCGCTCTAATATCCTCGAGTGCCATCACAGTGGAGATTTAAATCCACATTTCGGCGTCTTAAAGACGTACCGACGTATCGCACTTCGATACCATTGGCCCGGACTCTATCAAGACGTGGTCAAGTGGGTTCGAGACTGTGAGACTTGCGCAGCATACAAACATAGTCAGAAAAAGACACCTGGTCTATTAGGTGCACCTAAGGTCATTAACAGACCATTTGAATGCATAAGCATAGACCTGGTAGGTCCCTTACCACGCTCTCGTGCGGGTTTTATATATTTGTTAGTCGTTGTATGTTGTTTTAGCAAATACTGCCTTTTGTTTCCATTACGCCGCGCAATCGGCAAAAATATAATTCAATGCCTTGAACAAGGCGTATTTTTAGTTCATGGTATTCCAAAAACAGTGATTGCAGATAATGGTTCGCAATTCACCAGCAATGAGATGCAAAACTTTTTAAAAAAATACAATATACCAGAAGTACACTTAACACCTAAATACTGTCCTCAGGTGAACACAGTAGAACGATATAATCGTACAATAGTAACTGCCTTATCAATATTAGTAAAGGATGATCACAGAAAATGGGATCTGTCGATACCCAAAATACAATTTAGCATGAACACAGTAGTAAACGAGGTAACACGCTTCACACCCTTCTTTCTTCTCCATGGAAGAGAAGCAGTGCTTTGTGGTACTACATACGGTAACACAGACACTAATACAGATCTTATATCATTAAATTGCGCATCGCGTAGCACTTATGCTAATAATTTAAATTCCCTAGAGGAAACGTTCCCTAAAGTCCGTGAAGCTCTACTAAAAGCTCACGCGAAAAGTACAAAACACTATAATCAAAGCCGACGATATTTAGAATATAACATAGGTGATATAGTATGGAAGAAAACGTATCCACTATCGGATGCAAGTAAATTCTTTACGGCGAAATTTGCGCCGAAATTTGATAAATGCCGCATAATCAGAAAAATCTCTCCTATAGTCTACGAATTAGAGGACTTAAGAACGGGAAAGATTATTGGCAGTTGGCATATTAAAGACCTTAAAAAATAAATCGAATAACAATAAACGTTATAAAAATTATCACATTTTAATATATGTATACCTAAATACGACTGTTTATAGTCAAAAGACAACAAATTCAACTAGACAACATTGTGCGTATAAAACTTTTCTTACAAAAACAAATTTAAATAATAAACAAATAAATATATATATGTAAATAAATAAAAATTCAATAATCATTATAAATACTGAAAACCGAAACTTTAAACATTGTTAATTATAGTTCTTGGTATAATTCAGTCAGTTAACACTAATATGTGTTCTGTATGTTATTCATTCCATTTTGCCTGTACAACATTTTGGGCCAAAATCCTTGTAAAGTAGTAATTTACTACTAACACAGTAATTTAATGTTATGAGAGCATCATTAAAATTACTTGTATTTTTGTACGTAGTACACATAAAGTTTTTCTTGAACATTAGTATGTTTTAAGCATACACCGACATTATTTTAGTCTGAATTCGATACTCAGGAAAATATTCCTCTTATCGATTCTTATTTTTATTTTATTTAGTCAGGTTATCTGATACCAACTTACCACCAGTTTGGTGATACATAATTTCTTTTTCTAAGCTTTACTTATTATGTGTTAGGTTCTAAGATTAATGCTATTCGACTGTAATATAGTCAGATATTTTTTTTTAGTTCATAAAATATAAACAGATCTTAATTTAGATCGTATTTTTTAATTTTTATAGTTTAGTTATTAAAACAGCTCTAATTATAACATTTCGTTTGTTCGGATTATAGGAACTTAATGTTACCCGTTTTAATTCATTATATTTCTATTTTAGAACCTTTTGCTACTAAGCAGTAATTGTTAACCGATAACACATTACGTTAACAATCGTGTTAAAAATTTCTTTTTAAACAAAATATTGAGCAATTGCAAAGACATGCAAAAATAGAATGAGCTATAGTTATGCTACATGGGACAAAGCAGTAATAATTTTATATTGTGCCCAAGTAAAGTATATTCGACCAGTTTTCCTGGCCGGAGGTTTGTATAGTGTAGACTAGAAATAAATCTAGCTACACGCAATTCCAGTAGAACGTCTCGAAGCGTAAAATTTGCTGTCGAGACCCTGATGATTTGAAAGATGAATGAATGTGAATAATATAAATATTACATTATATTATTTAGTATTAGTATGTATAGTATATCAATATTACACCATATTAAATATATGTTAATGAGTGATGATTTGAACTGAGATTTTTGAAAGAAATATGAGTGTTATTGGTATGCATAGGTTTTCTAGAAGGAGCATGCCTGAGTAAACAAACCCTCCGCTTGCCAGCAAAACACACAACGGTAGTAACGCTGATCGAATACATTAATTTATATACTTCGTATTTTTTTTTATATGGAATTAATTGCTTTTCATATTATTTTTCTAATATTGAATTTTTTTTCTTTCCTTCACGATGATTATTGGTCGCGAATGGATTTATTTATTTTCTTTTTCGTTTTATCTTTTAGTCTTATCTACATTAAGTTAGCTAATTAATTTTTTTTACTCGTGTAATTTTACAAATTTTTTTTTCTCAATAGTATGTTTTTTTTTCTTTTTATTTTGTTTCTCCTTTATGCGCTGGAGGGCCAGCCAGAATTTTACGGAGCAAAATTCCTTGAGGGGAGAGGCACTGTTACGTAGTAAAAACCCTACGTAAAATAATAATTTAACACATTTAAAATTACCGCCAAATAAACATATCAATGTCAGGTTGCCAACACTTATCTATGGAATCGTCGCCGCCAACACAACAACAACAAAATCGTTCACAAACAAAACATCTTTCTTAAATAAACTAAATAAAATAATCAAAATACATTTAAAAATACCAACATTAATTTAAATAAAATAAACTAAATTTAATTTCAACTTTTTCAAAACGGCAATTAAGAACCCGACAGTATCGGCTGAGTGCCTTAGTCTTCTCGTTTCTGAACGACACCGACAACTGTCAGCCGTCCTTAATTATACATTACGTGGAGCCTTTTTATTGTTTGAGCTGTCGTAATGTGATTGGAGAAATAGCAAAAGAGCCACCTTATTGGTTACGACTTCGAAGGTGAATACAGCCGCTGATAACCAACGGACTGAATGCATTCCCTTTTGGCTGCGAACCTTGGTCGACACTGGTCGTTGATAAGTTGAACACTTCGAACTAGGTCACCGACATCCAAATCGCCCCTCGTCAGGACCGTGGGGACATTTCGTTCGGCCACCTGAGTTTGGCCAGGAACCTTCTGAATATTAAGTACCCCTTCTACGGTCTCCTGTTTCACTAAAAGAACCCCGTAAGTAAACCTCGACTGTTGCAAATCTCTTTTTCTTAACCCTTTTATTTAATTTTTCATTATTAAAAGTTTCACATACCCTCATGTCTCAGTTGTCTTAAACAACCGCGCAAGCTAACGACAATTTCATATACCGAAGACTAATAGCGTGCCTTATGACGCGTTCCAGGTCTTCGGGGTTTTTTTTTTTTACGGGAGCTGGTGTTTGGAGTTGGCAGTTGAGCCCTCCAACCCGCTCACTACTACCGCTGTAAGCTGATATAAGAAAAGCACGTGAAGCCAGGCTGCCGACGCGCCTGCCGTCTTCAGGCTAGCTGCCCACGCCGTTACCAGGCGTTACAGCTAAGCAAATACTTTTAATAACTAAATTCATGTTAACGGAACCGTCGTACCATCTTTGATTAATTTACTTCAGATCTATCAAATATATTATCAACTTTTCGTAACCAACCTTTATTAAATACAGTCTGACGCCTCTACAACCCCACTACTTGTGAACTATGTTTTTAAAGTCTCAAACTGCTCTGTTATAAATACTCTTCATATTTAATCTATTGTAGTCCATCGTGACTTATGTGCCACGGTCTCTTTTTAATAACCATTTTAACCATATAAATAAATGATTACCAGTGATTCCTTTGTTTCATTTATAAGCACCGAATCACCAGGTAACAAGGTTTCATAGCATAGATCTTTCCAGTTTGATAAAATATCCTTTCAAACAACAATGATCGGCAGATAAATACACACATTGTATATCTCCATGCTAATTAAGTTACGCTTGTGTTGTTGGTAATGTACAATAGACCACTCTGAGGTCGATCTGAGACACCCAGACCATAGTAAATAACTAAAAGTTCGTTTATGTAATTTATTATACCATGAATCAAACTTTTTTTATAGCTGGAGTACAGCAGACAGGCTGACCGCCCACCTGATGGAAAGCGGTTGCCATCGCCTATGGGCATTTGCAAATGCGCTGCTGCTCTCTTAAGACAGACTGGAACCTGGTCACTAATGCCGGAACACAACTCAAGGTTGTTATGGCGGCATAGTTCAGACCAGGGGTGGTAGCCATCCAATCGGGCAAATGCCCTACCACCCGGCTGTGGGTTAGTCTTGTCGCCTATTACGACAGGCCGCCCCAACGCAAGAATTTGTATTCTTTCTCCGTTCCTGCACGGATAAAGTAGAGCTGTGGGAAGGCCTCGGGTGGGAGCTCATTCCAAATCCCTACGGTACGCAAGCGAAACGTTCTACAGAACCGTTGCGTACTTGAGCGAAACGGCTCGAGGAAGTGGGGATGAAGTCCCAACCTATGACGAACGGTGAGATAATAGAAAGAGGTCGAAGGCACCATTATAAATAGTTCCTCCGAACACTCCCGATTCCCGAGACGGGAATCTCTCCTAAGGCAAAGAACATGCTTTTGTATTCTAGTGTGCTAGGCCGGCAAATGTCTAGAGTCTAGCCCATTCAACCACAGGAGTCATCAAGTAGCACGAGCTAAGATTTTAAAGAAGTAAACCGGGGATCATCCTTATTTATCAATTTGCAATGGATGTATGTAAGTTCGGTTGGAATCTTGCAAGTTAAATTTGACCAACTTCCCGGTTTCTGATTGAGCTGAAATTTTGCACGAATATGTATATCGCGTGACAATGGAATAATATGGCACCATGGAGCTGATCTGATGATGGAGTCGGAAGGTGGCCATAGGAACTCCAAACAAGATAGACCCGTCATGTTTGGGCTCGTTTTACTTGTCTTGGTTAGCACTCTGCTGCTACATGATATCCAGGATCGCCAAGGCTTGTATTTAATAACATTAATTTCATCTATATAGAACAAATAGTTTCTTCTTTCTGCAAAATAATGACGGCCTCTGTGGTTAAGCTGGCTAAGCCTTTGCTGGCCTAGCTCACTGCAAGGCAGGGGTTCCGGGCTCGATTCCTGGTATAGCAAATTACGGAAAGGAATTTTCTCCGTTATTTACTATGGTCTGGGTGTCTTGAACGGCCCCAGAGTAGTCCGTTGTATATCACCCCATAACACAAGAGCAACATGCTTAATTTAGGGATATACAATATGTGTTTGTTTGGCGATTATTTATTTATTTATTAGTTTCTGAACAAACAGACTGTACAGATAGACAGACAAACAGACTTTTTTGGAATAGAATATTTTCTATTAGACACATAATTATTACAAAATAAACAGCAAAAGTACCTTTTTTATGACAAGTACAATAAGCAGTCTTATCGCTAGGAGCGATTCCTTATTTTTTTTAAATCAATAATAATACAAGAATCACATGCAAGTTGTGGTAGCGTAATGGCTAGCGCACGCGTCCTAACCTCAAAGGAACGCATGAACCACTTAGTCAGTTTTCTGATCTAATATGCATATTGTTACACTTACCACGTGCTAACAACGTTGAAGGAAAACATCGTGATGCAACCTGTACATCGAGATAGCCGATGTGTCAAACCTGCCAGGCCGCCTTGGACAAGCGTGGCGGGTATGCTGTCCGTTCCCCCTATAATGGAAGGCCCGAGCCCAGCAATTGGTCATTTATGGGCTGATATGGTATTAAAGGTTCGAGTACCCCTTTAGAGAGAGGCAGCATCTTCGGTGTTACAAATGTCTGTAGGCGATGGTAACCGTTGTCTATTGATCTCATTCAACAAAAAAAATATCATAATGAATTCATACATGTCCGTGTTTGCAAAAATGTCTATGGAACCCTAAAAATCAAGCTATTTACACAATTTTATCAATAGGTGTGTTATGTATTCAATAGTTGTTATCTTATATTAAACAAGTAAAAATATCAGCTCGGTGTGACAATAAACCATTGTGACACACTATACCTTAAAGAATGCCTTCTTATGAGCTATTATATATTTTTCACAATGTCATTAGTGTATTTGAAATATGATTCGGAATAATGACGAATTAAAAATTGAATTTGAAGACCACAGGCCATAAAAATGGCCCGGACTTTTTGGAGAGCTTGCGTGGGGCCAAGGGAAGGCCAACACGTAGAGCCCCTTGATAAATTTAATGTAATTGTAAACTTATTTTGATTTTAAAAAATACTTTGAATTTGAATCAGGCGATGGTAACTACTTTCCATGAGCTTAGCCGTCTGCCTGTTCTTCAGCTTGGCAATAAAATTATAATATGCACATTACGTCAGAATCTGCATAAACGGTACATGCTTTCAGATTCGAACTCACATAATTGGCACAAGACGCGCGGGTGTGTCATCGTTTAAACTACCACGACTGCTATAATATCCATCAAAGCCACGGCTTCCTCAGTTCATGTTTCAAATGTTTACTTAATTCCCATACAGTGTTATCGGTCAACGCATAGCAATGGCGCTGGTCAAAAGGCGCGCCAGTGTTTGCTCTAGAATCACTTATTTTTATCGTGTTGTATTTGATCGAAAAGTATTATTGAATCTAACTTTCCTTTCTACAATCGTTTTAATCCAAGCCGTCTTAGCTTAGTTATTAGCGCAGCCTCAAATCAAAGTGCGTAGGTTCAAACCTAGTCAGAATGTAGGTATGCACCGCTTAGTCAGTTTTCTGACCTAATGTGTATATTATTACTAATACCACGTGCTAACGGTGAAAGAAAACATCAGGTTAAAGAACTTTATTTCTCATAAAATAAATTACAATTCACTTAATTTTAAGTGAATTAATTTTGAGAACATTTATAAGTTACAGATAAATAAAATTAAAGTGTCTATTTGTAATGTTATAAAAATGAAATTGTGAAAAAAATCAGGGAGTATAATTCGCACCAGTAGATTCCAAAAAATCTATTTTTAGATTTTTTTTCTCTGTCTGTCTGGATGTTCCCACTAACCTCTGAAACGGCTGGGCCGATTTTGACGGGACTTTCACTAGTAGATAGCTGATGTTATACGGAATAACTTAGGCTACTTTTTTCAGGGTTACGCGAATATTAATTCCAAGCGAACGAAGTCACGGGCACAGCTAGTTGAAAATAAATTTTAAATTATGACAAGATAGAAAGCACAATAATAAAATTGCAGGTAATTTTGTTTAAAAAAATACTATTTTCATTCCTCTAAACAGACAACTTCAAGCGTAGGTACTTTCAGAATACGAGAAATGAAAAAGTACAATTGATTTGATTCCAAATATTTTTCTTTAATAATGAATGGCACTGAACAGAATACCTATTGATCCTCCAACAAAAATGTACATGACCACAGAAAAACTAAAATTGCGCAACATAAAAACTAACCATAAATTCAGTTAAACACAATATTTGTTCGATTACAAAACCTTATCTTTAATTCATACAAATTCAACCATTGTGAAGTTCGATAAGAAATAACCTATACTCAAAAAAGGAACGTCAAAAGGTCATCGACCCGCCTTATATCGATTCCTTCATTATTCTGTTTACTCGACAAATAATATCGATAACGCGAAGGAAAAATAACAAGCCATCTCGATACGAGAAAAAACGAATCTTGCGCCTTTATCGTAACGTTTTTTGGCGTATTTTTCTTTGGATTTAATCGAATACGGTAAATAACGTCAGATATGATTATCGATATGAAGGAACGCTTTATGCTGTCGTTGTGTCAATATAAAAGGTTATTGGTTCTTTGCTGAAGTTCGTTTCACTGATATATCGTGAATGGTTTTTGTATAATAACATTTTAAAATTACAACAGGGGTTTGATTAATAATTTTAAAAAAATATCTATATAATATGCAAGCGTAATTAATAGTTTTTTAAAGATGGGTTATTATCGATATTATTGTAGGTATAAGCTGATTTTTTTTATCAATAAACATATTTTAATACTAGCTTTAGAAAATAAACTAAATTATAAAAAATATAAAGTATGTAGCAAATCGCTGCCAGAAGGAAGTGTGCCCAGAAGGTAGGCTGCATTTCCACACGCTGTATGGCAATGCTGATTCGTTGCGCGAAATACGAAACTGATCACGGGTGGTATCAAAGAGTTTCTTACAAACTTTGAAAACACCCTTTGCCGAAAGACCCCAGGGACCTAAAGTTTCTAAGTATATGAACAGGCTATAGTTTTTTGTATCATTTTGATTCCTACTTAACTCCTTTAATACTTGCTATTCGATTTGAAAATGTTTTCAGTTCTGATATGGTTTACATTCACACCACTTACGCCTTCGTTCCACGCAATAAAAAAGTTACCTATATAACTCCTATATCCACTTAGATCTTCAAGTAAATAAAAAATTATGTCTTATTATTTAGTATTTTTTAATTTCTTGCTGATTTAGTGTAATTTTTTTTTATATTAAATGACAAGCGTCAAAAAGTGAAAAAAATTATCTGTGCAGGAACGGAGAAAGAATACAATTCCCTGCGGCCGGGCGGCCTGTCGTAAGAGGCGACAAAACAACTCACAGCCAGGTGGTAGGGAATTCGCCCGACTGGATGGCTACCACCCCTGGTCTAAAGTATGTCGCCATAACAACCTTGAGTTGTGTTCCGGCATTAGTGACCAGGTTCCAGTCTCCCTTAAGAGAGCAGCAGCGCATTTTGTAGCACCATTGGTGTTGCAAATGTCCATCGGCGATGGTAACCGCTTTCCATCTAGTGGGCCGTCTGCCTGCCTGCGGAACTCCTGCCATAAAAAAAATAGTGAGAAACGCTTTCAACTTAAGCTCATTTCAGGAATTTTTAATAATTACTTTTCTATTAGACCTTTATTATTACTAGTTATAACACAAAAATGCATATTATATTTATCTATGGAGTTTATGTCAAATTAAATCAACAGTAATAAAAAAACGGGTCTTACGATTAGTAAATATTTTATCTAGTTTATTGTTATAATTTCGTGAATATATTTGTTACAGTTTTTAAAGTGAAACTTCTTTAGAATCGGTCTGATTTGAAAATCAATGAAAGGAAAAAAGATAAGAATTTATCTCTATGTCTATATATTTAAAATAGATATTCTTTTATACGTAGATGAAAGGAATTTGTGCGTAACAGTGCATTGAATTTAAAGTGTAATTTAGATTGAATTTTTTGAATGTGTTGACGGATGTAGGCTATATTTATATTAATAAAAGTAATAAAAGAATTATCTGTGAGTATATTCTCTCAATTTTCAATTCTACTGCGTGTGAACTGCACTGCACACACAATATTTTTTTATTTGTATATATTCGTTATATTTTAATTTGTATAAATAATTTATTTTAAGACTTTAGGTTTGTATATGTCATTTATACTTATATTGCAAGTTAGTTTTATTTATAGTACTTATAATTTTATTTATTATATGTTCTAGAAAATATATAAATAGTTTAAACAAATGTAACAGTTAAGGGGGTATTCTGGTCTAGAGCCCTACTTTTTGGGTATTTTTCAAACTAGGATTTAAAAAAAATTAAAAACATTTTAGCCACCCATTTTTTTATACAATATTTATTGATTTTTAAAGTATATAAAAAAATAAAACAAAATAAAAAAGTCGAAAATTCATCCAGTGACAGGCCGGTGAAGTGGGGCTGCCAGTCAAACGGTGCTAGGGTGCAGGAATCATGTCAACCTGGGGGTTGACATGATTCCAACCCTTGTAGTGATCTAAATCGAACAAACAAAAAAAAACCTAATTAGTAAAGATATCGCTATATCTTGGACATTGGCCGAAAAAAAAAATTCACAACATGGCGTCCACTTGAAAAAAAAATTTTTTTTACCCCTGTTTTTCGACCTTTAGGAATTTTTTAAAAACTAATTAAAATTAATAATTTAAAAATTATTCAAAATTCTAGTTCCAAGTGATAAAGAGATGTATAAAGAAGATTCTCACAAAATTTCAAAGGAATCGGTCAGATAGAACTTGAGGTATCGTGTCAACCACCTCAACAAAAGGAGTTTTAAGAAAAACGCGTTTGAAGTTTGAGAAAGATTTCCAGTAGAATAACTCAGATAATAATATTTAATACTCACTTTGGATTAATCGGCGATCCCATATCCATAGATTAGACCTTCTTCTTTCTCAAAGTCGAGATTTTGTGTAGTTCTTTCTTCTAAACGAGCTGTTCTGCCTGCTTTTTTGGAAAACATCTGCCGTTCATTGTGTGATCACTCCGCTCGGCCGGTTTAGATGCCGCGTCACAAAATCCGCTGGATCTCCCAAAATAATTCAAATTTTGAAAAATCCTTTTAAGAGCATATTTTTGAAAGTCTAAGCTTCGAAAATATGAAAAAAAAATGATTTTTTCAATTTTCTAGACCAGAATACCCCCTTAACCAATTTGTACTACTTAAGTAGTCAGAATAAAAAAGGATAAATATATAAATAAATAAAAAATAAAGAAGGAATTGTAATTAAATCCAAATTTTACAAACAAAATTCACAAATAAAGTTTAGCAAAATGCGAATGAAACTGTACGCTGGGCGATTTAATATTATTATTTATGAAATAAAGCGTGCAATTGTCGGGTACGGCGCGACGCCCTTAAAACAACAATGTCGATTCAACAATGCGCGGATTATTGCATTGTTGTCGACACAATCCCATAAATGTATACATCACAACACTATTTTTGCAATGTTTTGAATTTCGACCTTAAGTTTTGACCTATGAGATTCGGTTTCGTCGGCGTTGAGCTGTCAGTTAGGCTGTTTAGTGTTGTGACAGCAATCGACAGAGCGTCCGATTATACTGGCTTTGTGATAGAATCGCGATTGTCAGCGGAGTACGATTGTAATTATTCGAGTGGGCAGAGCCCGCGGGCAATAGTTCCATACTTACCTATATACATAAATGTAGTTCATGAAATAAAATAATTTTGCATGGCCCCAAGTTTATAACTTTAGAAAAAAGTCATACTAGTGCGGGTTAAGATACATTCCGACTGACAGATGGTTAATATTAAATCAGTCTCCGTCAAATTAACATTGATTCAATATTAAGCCGAGATGGTTAAAACTTTACCAAAACCGCCAAAAGTCACAATTTCAATTCAATCCGATTGCCAACTTGAGTTACGAACATAAGATTTCAAATCTTTTACTTATATACTAAACTATACATTAACTGATTACTGTTTGCGTTTTATTTTTTTATTATATTTATTGAAATTTTCCCTATATTATGGATTATAATATGCTTTAAGTAATTAACTATTTAAGACGTTCACTGTAAGACCTATATCACAGTACTTTCAACTAACGGTGTCATATAGACCCATTTTTTTGAGGACTACCCACCGCGGAGGAAACGTGGTAAGGAGTGTGGGAGTCGCCACGTTGGGGTGGCACTAGTACCGCAAGCATGAAACGCTATTGCCACACCACGGTCTGTGATACCCACTTAAACCCCTCGGTGTTCCTTCTTTCGCCTTATGCCAGAGCTAAAGGAAAGCGGAAGCTCAAACAACTGCGTGCCCTAGTAGGGTTCATATAGGCCCAAAGACAACTTTATTTCGGTATATGTACAGTGAATTATTTTCCTTCACGCATCGCATGGTTAGGTATGGTTCTCCATGTGTCAATGTGACCTCACAACCAAATGAACGTGTGGAAACCCGTACAAAAACCTCATCATTCTCACTATATACGTACCAAAAAAAAAACAATAAATATACGATTCATACGGAGTCTTTTGATTTAGTCCTTCTACTTTTGTAATGACTTTTTTCGAGGTGAATCCGTTTGAGGACACTCAACTGTTCGGGAAGATGTTTAATAGTGGGGTAGTGTAGGACTCACCAGCTTTTTGGTGGAATAGCCACTAAACAGCCCGGTATTCTTACTGACATCATATACCAGGGCTACGAGAACAGGCCGTGGCTGACGCAGCAGCCTTGACTGACGTGAGCTCACCTCTGTCTACGGTAGAGCCTCTACTTGGGCCGGGAGACGGTGGGTCCCCCGACAATTTCATATTGTTTGAAATCGAGAGGGGTGCTCACAGAACATCTCCGTGCCCAGTTGCCCCCGTGGATCGTCATGCGCGGCCATGCATCTATGGCGGCCCAAGGTCGTTCGACGCTCTTCGACGACGCTATACCTGTCGTACGCGGGAAGTGAGCTGCATAGCTCTCTCCCTCTCTCACTCTCCGCCGCCTCCTTCGCCAACATGAGTGTCTCACAGAAGGATACGACGGCGTACCATCCGGTTTTACTCCCGAACATGGCCAGCACCACGGACGGGAGCGAAAGGTCCTGTCTAATAGTTGCGCCGAGTACACAGCGCTTCTCATCCCATGCAGCGTACTATTATCCCCGCAAATTGCTATTGCGCCTGGCCGCCATTTTGGTGACGTAACCGTAGCCGAACACTCAGTACTGTTAGCATCACTGGCCGGCGAGTACGCGTACATATCGAGTTGCGGATGACGTCACGTGAATGTTAATTTGACAAGGTTCCAGCGCATTACCAATTTGTGGGGATAATATTTCAGGGTGTGCAACGCAACGTCCTCGGCGCTGACACTACAATGATTTTCTTAACCATTAGAAAGCCATTGGCATGTTTCTACTTAAATTTAAAAACAACATTGTAAATGATCTCCCAGAGGACCTGCAATCAATGTACAAAAATAACCATAAATCGATCAAATATAGTCTGAAAACATTCTATATTGATTTCCAAAGTGGACCATCAGGCTCACGTATGCAGACCTGGGACTAAAACAGAACCATATACTAGAATGATGATAACAATTCCTCGCCTCTGCTCCTATTTTTGATATAACAATATTCAGTAAATACATTTTTTTAAATAGCACTATGTATCATAACCTAATGCAATCTACACGGCTCTCTGCGGCACGAATAAACCCATGCGGTTTCTGTGCCCCAGTCGAATGTGGTTTAATGTAAGCATATTGGACAATAAATTTTGAAAAAAGGTCCTCCTGCCTGATCAAATCGAGTGACTACTAATTACCCAATTTCTTCCGCAGAGCACTACACATGAAAGAGCACCCCGACTACAAATATAGGCCACGACGGAAGCCGAAAGCTCTTATTAAGAAAGAACCGAAATTCGGCTTCGGCATCAGTGGGTTGATGGCACCAGTACCCAGACTGGTCACGCCATCTGTCCCACATCCCGTAACACAGCTATCGATGCCACATCACTTATTACCTGACAAGCCTGAGCTGGCAAGAGCCCTGTTTCCACCACTGCCGTATCCATTCTACCCATTTGCGAAGATACCGTCCGATGAGGGGAAATTTGCTGCAGAGCTAGCTCATTTGCAGGTAAACAATATACGAAATACACGAAGAAAGTTTTATAGAGTACATTTTTTAAAATGTTTTTATTGTAGGAGTTCAGCAGACAGGCAGAGGGGCCACTTGATGGAAAGCGGTAACCATCACCTATGGACATTTGCAACACCAAAAGTGCTACAAATGCGCTGCTGCTCTCTTAAGGGAAACTCGAACCTGGTCACTAATGCCGAAACACAACTCAAGATTGTTATGGCAACATACTTTACTTTAGACCAGGGGTTGTAGCCATCCAGTCGGGCAAATGCACTACCACCTAGCTGTGGGTTGTTTTATCGCCTCTTACGACAGGCAACCCGGCCGCAGAAAATGTATTTGTCATATCCGAACGATAAATTTAATGTGAATGTATCCAAACATTTAATTCGCTCTCTACCAAAGACAAGAAAAGATTATCTAAGCCGTCTCTTCTCTCTGCCGATACTTGTAACGGGTGTGTTAACAAAAAGGATTAAATTATATAAGATAATAATCACTAATCTTTTTATTTAATACACAACAGTATTCTTTCTCCGTTCCTGCACGTATAAAATGTTTAAATAACAATATAGTTTAAAATCAATTAGTTCAAACATTTTACTTTTTTATCTTGTTGAAGAAGTTTGTTTAGACGTGTAAAACCTTTTCATTAGCTTAAATATTTATGTTAAGCCTAGGGATTATATCTTCTTTGTTTTTTCTTATTGTTGTTGTAAATCGCAGCGTCTGTCATTGTCAACATTGCTATTTTCTTTTTTTCACGCTTCTGTATATTATAAACGTAAACATTTATTAAAATATTGGCAGTACTGTTTCTTGTACTCGTGCAAGCCAAAGTCGACTTTAAGGTGACGAATTCCATGTTATTATTATCGTTATTACCGAAAAATCATAGGACTAATCGAATGTGTTGCAAACAGTCCACAGGCAACGGTAACTGCTTTCCATCAGGTGGGACGTCTACCTGGTTGTCTGCTTCAAGTAAAAAATTCGATGACATTTTTGTTTGACACTGTAACGTAATTTACAATACCATAAAATGAAAAGTCTAATTTAAACATGTTTTAAATATTATTCTCAAAAATAATTTCAAAGATTTTTGCAAATTCAAGATTTTTCTAATGTTAAATCATTAAAATTTTCTTCATCGCAGGCTCTCTACGGTGGGGCATTATACAGCAGTGCGTTATACAGCAGCGCTCTATCGCCTTGTGGGTGTCCACCTCGCAGGACGCCATCTCCACCAGCCGAGATGAAACGCCCCATTGCTTACGTCCTAACGAAGAGCGACGAGGAACCTCCCCAGCACGTCATATGAAGGCCAGTTGCGCTCCCAGCGAGGGTCTGGCCACATTGGGAGCAGCCTTCCACCTCAGTGCAGGATAGAGAGAGCAGTTCACCGGACAGTGTGTAAGAGTTCTTGAAGTGTTATGCAAATATAAAACTGAAGAGTTTTGTATATATAACCCTCAAGAGAAAATTATGGGAGCAAACATCTTTGACTGGAACATTTCTATGGTTTGAAGGTAGTTGTAAATAATATTAAAATTTAAGAACGAAATTTTTGAATTTCAAAAGCTGGTGAATTTAATCTAATTAAGGAATTATTTGATGCCACTATTATTGAAGTGCAAGACATTATAATAAGACAGTTGATTCTTGTTTTAAGTTAAAAATCATAGTCGCCTTTTCAAACTAAATAAATGTTACTTAAGTATCATAAATAACAAACATTAAATAAAAACAAAAAAATATTATAAGGAAGATTTTGTATTTAAATGCAAGATATCATCAGTTTAACATTAAATCCCGGTTGTGTTCGGCGTTATTGAACGCACGAGCAGAATATAACTGCGCTCTTGAAGTTCGTACGCGTCAATGCGCAGAACATAATTATAAGTTTAACGAAGTGCTATTTACAAAGCTAATAGATGAAAGTAAACTCTCGCTCACCTACTATCCGAAATTGTAGATTATCTCTTTAGCACTTCACCATGTTGTATGTAATAAACGTTACACTTTCACTTAAACAGCGCAAACTTACGAAAGTAACTTCTCTCGGAACGCATTTAAGTCTTGAGCGTACTGTGTTGTACTCTTAGACTATACTAGGTATGTAGTCTAAGATTGTTCTAATATTACTTATAGGTACTTACTTAATTACACTGAATTTTCAAATCAAGTCAGATTTTTCAAAATGTTTATTGATTTTGATATTTAAGTAAATCGAATATGGCGCTTCAGATTTTGAGTGGCAAAATAATTTGAGCAAGTTGTACAGATGAAAAATATAGTTTAAAAAGTGCAATATCAAGTTAATATGTGCAATGTAAATAACGAATATATATACATCAGAATTTTAACTCGGTATTTATATAGAGTACATATCATAATAATTATTAATCATGTATAATATTATCATAATAATCAAGCGCTAATCTTAAGCGGCTAGATTCGGAAATTAATGTAATTCTTAATTTGATTTTATTGAGTATTGGACTGTCAACCCGCGTGATGGTTTCACTGACACTTTCCGTTTATTCAGCCGTATTAAGATTACGCTCTTTGTAAATATGTAGTTGCAGTAGATAGGACGAATTTATGTCAATTTTATGTAAGTAAATTTCTCTTTTTTTTTTAACATTTATGAGTCTAAACTTTCATTTTTTACTTTGACTTGTTTATTTTGACATTACAAATGGACTTCAATTTAATTTAATTTAGGTGTTTGTTTCGTAACTAGACTTATTTAGTACCTACATAAGAAACGTTCTGCATAATAATATCCTTACGAATGTTGTTGTTGTTAATATTAAAATATACGTGAGTTCATTTTATTGAATATTCTTATCATACCATCCCCCTGATCATTTCACATTTTAATTTTGACGCTACAAACATACACTACAATGTTATTCATCTGTATGTATAGATTACGTACAACCAACATTTATATGTCATTTTCTTTCATTTACTTCTTATGTTGCTCTTTAAATATTATTTGTATTGATAATCATAAAGGTACTTTCGTTTTATCATACGCTTAAGGTCTTCCATATCTTCGCAAGAACATCACGAATACACGAAAAAAGCGCTAGAAACGAGAGTGGTGATCTCGTTCTTTTTTTTTTCTCTCGCGTTTCTCGTTATGCAGTCTGTTTTGTAAATCTTTTCAATTCATGATTAATAGACCCCACATGGGGAATACGAGAGATCCTGGGATAATTAAACAAACGTGTGCGATTTCCCGCACATAATATACCGACTGAGTCGTTACACCGCTTGCGGGGAATATCAGGAAGAGGTGTAACAAGTAACAACTACAATATTGAGTAATATTGAATTACGATATATTAGTAGTTTTCTCGAGTGCGGGAAGTTCTAGGATCTTTCGTTTCTTTTCCTTCGCGTCCTCCCAATTATATGTGTCTTCATTCTTTCTTTACCTTCCATACTCATCTATCCTGACGTAAGTCCTCTATAACACTGGTTATCATCATCTTGTCATCTTTCGCGCAATCCATCCGCCTCTTATTACAGTGTAACATTGTTTTAACATTACATTAACATGTAACATTCATCCCTCCTTATTACATGCCCATACTGCCTTAGTCTTCTTTCACTCCAATTTTCAGCACACATGCTGTATAGCGAACTATCAACCAATGAAAACGAACTCTTAAAATTAGGTTCAAAAATACATTTTAATAATTATGGAATATTTTGTAATATCTCTTGAGATATATATTTTTTATTAATACATTATTTTGTTTACGATTAAGTTATATTTGATTTTAAGAGAGCAAATTTGACAAATATAAGATGTAAATATAAAACTACCATGAAATAATAATCATTTGATTAACATGTTCCAAAAGTATAAGCCTCGCGCAGATGGTTTGCCGATGACTACTTACTATTATTGTATTGTATTCCTTACTATTATTGCATATAGTTATGTAAAGTATATACATTAATACATAAAAATAATAAATTCATGTAACCTTTTTTGACAACCCTACTGACCATCGACGCGTGACTATTATGAGGCTATCGGCAAACCTTCTGCGCATGAGTAGTAATTTTCTTTGTTATTCACTAGTATACATATTGACTTGTGTTGTTAACATTTCTTTTCAAAACTAAACAGCGATGTCTACATTTTCCGTTTAAATGCGATAATAATTTAGTTATTCTTTCGTAATAAGACTTAACTAGTACATTAGAAACGTTTTGTATATAATAATATCCTTACGAATGTTGTTGAGAAATTTTGTTGTTAATATTTAAGTTTTCATAAGTTCTTTTCATTGAATATTTTTATTAAGTTTTGTACTACTTTTTCGGTTAATAAAATTTTGGAAGTCAATTTTGTTTTCCTTACCTGCTTTTCGAGACTTGCATGTACATCTTGCTATATCATCAATGATACCCGTAGATTATGTGAGAGTAGATGCATAGATATTATTTTGGAATATGAAGTACAGCGCAATGTAGACAGATCATTAGTCTATAGACCACCACCAAGAGTAGTAGTAAATTATAATTTGTTGGCACGATGACCTAAAGATAGAGTTTCAAATTGTAATAATCTGATGATGTTTCCTTCATCTGAAGGAAGAACGGCGTATTGTACTATACAATACAAACAATTAAACACATTTGCAGTCACATGTGCAGTCCTGGGACTAAAATGAGAACCATAAACTAGAATGATGATACCCGCTTTATTATCAAATCGGAATTAAACACTAGAATGATAATAACCACTACTCGCCTCTGCTCCTATGTATTAAAATAACAATATTGTGTAGGTACACGACTCCCTGCGGCACGAATAAACCCATGAGGTTTCTGTGCCACAGTTCAAATGTGATTTGTAATGTATATGAATGTAAGCATATTGGATAATAAATTTAAAAAAAAACCACACATGATGCCACTTCAAGTTCCAACTCCTGAGATAAATCAGTCTGAATTATATAAGTCAGTGGTATGTTAAAGAAGTAATGTAATATATAAGTAAGTCCTGACCATGGTAACTGTGAAGGTAGACCAAAAAAGAATATTAAGCCTCCAGCATATTTAAAAGATCATGAGACTTCTTTTTCTACAAGGGAAAATGTATCAATGTACTTATTTCTGACCGTATTAGAAAAAGTAAAGTGAATTAGGCTTGATCCTGTCAGATGACAATTATTAAAAAATTATATCTACGAAAGTTAATAAGTGTTTTATTTTATATTAAATTGTAACCATGGAAGCCTTGATACACTTTTCATTGATAGAAGGCTGAAATGCTGAATTTACGCAAGGAGATAGATTCTACCCTCTAGAAAAATTTTGGCTACTTTTCGTCACTGAAAACGCTAGAGCAGACTGTAGGTATATAAAAATCAAATTACTAAGCTTGCGAAATGGGCATATTTGTTATTGTTATTCGCTGTTGATTGCAAGCTGAGCTATTTTCAAATTTAAAAATATTACAATGTAATTTAAAAGAGTATTTTTTTTATTGTATGAGTTCAGCAGACAGGCAGGCGGTCCATTTGATGGAAAGCGTTACCGGTTACGGTTACCATCGCCTATGAAAATTTGCAACACCACAGGTGCTACAAATGCGCTGCTGCTCTGTTAAGGGAGACTGGAACCTGGTCACTAATGTCGGAACACAACTCAAGGTTGTTATGGTGGCATGCTCTAGTCCAGGGCTGATAGCCATCCAGTCAAGCAAATACTCTACCACTTGACTGTGGGTTGTTTTGTCGCCTCTTACGACAGGCCGCCCGGCCGCAGGAAAATGTATTCTTTCTCCGTTCCTGCACAAATGAAGAGTATAAAGTAATGTAAAGGTGTCGTCATCAACAATCTCGAAGAATAATCTTATAGGTAAAAACGGGGGGTTTAAAATTATAGGCAACCCATTACTAAACACCAGTGAAACAGTAGGACAAACCTAGTAAATAATATTTTCAGCTGTGAAATTTCGTAACCTAGCAACTGAAATTGTTTATAAAGGGTACGTTGATTCATTTTTGCATGCAATACATGTCTTGCTACTCCAGCTAGGCACTTGCTGATTGTGTTTGCCAAAACATGTGAAAATTGTGTCAATATATATTGTATTATAGATTCACGTCTGACCATAAGTGGTTAAATGGATACAAAGCTTATGAAAGAAATTCCTTTACTAGCTTTTGAAATTGGACAGCTGAATTCTTTTCAACAACAAAAAACAATATCCAATAGAAAAATTGTTAATAGAAACAGACATGTGTTCGCAGGGGCGTCAAGAGCACTAGAGGAGTCACCGGAGTGTCTTAAAAACAGGGGTTGAACGAATTTAATCGGCACACCCGATTATCGCGAATAAACACTGTAGAGGGCACATGTACTTACCATTCTGGAGGGATGGATGGAAAGAATGGACGGTTTTAATTAAGATATCGTAATTAAATATTACAATAATAAGTAATATGTTTTAATGTTTTGATTCGGTCGATATTATATTTATTTATATACAATTTCTTAATAAAAAAAAACTACAAATCACGTAAAGGTAAAGAAAATACAAGTAAAAAAATCACTGGCTGCTTTCCACTCTGGATGGCAAGACTGATGCGTTATCCCAAGTGCAAGCCAACCTTCAAGCGAGGCTCCTATCAAATGAGATTGCGGGCGTGATCCGATGGCCAGGAGAAGGTAAAGGAACGTGAAAGAAGAAGCAAGAGAAGAGTGACTAACCTCGCCATCAGTCCACCGCCACACTGCAATCGGCCCCCGGGGGTTCACACACTCACAAGGATTTGCTTAGGAGAATTAAAGTTATTAAATTAAAATGTTTTCTTTGTATCGTGTTCCAACTATTATATTTTCCCTATATATTGCCGTGACAGCACTGACCGAAGATAAATGTTTGTCTTGTTTTGCGCATTCTTCATTTGTAAGTTTATTCTTTTCTTGATGGCAAGGATGGGGAGGAAAAATGTATAAGGAGGTGTTCCTCGGCGCAACCAGAAATGCTTTCTCTATAAAACCGATAGTCTTCGGGACCCCATGGCCCTAAAGGTCCCAACACGACGACGAGAAGATTTGATGAAGCTTACCGAATTCTGCTATATTTAATTACTAGCTTCTGTCCGCGACTTCATCCGCGTAGAATATTTAAAAAAAGTTAGTTAAAAAACCCCCCCGATTGTGAAACATTCTTCTCTGTGGCTCCCCTTCTATTGGTCTTAGCGTGATGATATATAGTCTATAGCCTTCCTTGATAAATGGGCTATCTAACACTGAAATAATTTTTCAAATCAGACCTTAGTACCTGAGATTAGCGTGTTCAAGCAAACAAACAAACTTCACCTTTATATATTACTATACGATTAAAGTCAAATTCCTGACTTGGAATTTTTCCATATCAGCAAGTGTGAAGGCCACCGGTTAAAGCAAAACTATTAAGTCAAACTTTTTTGTATGGTTTTGAAAAATTTCACTCGCATCCAATTGTTAAAGCTGCTACAGAATTATGCGATTACCTTTTGCGGGTAGTATATATGTATATAATAAAAATAAAAAATCTTCTTTATTTTCTACTATGGAAATCACCTAGCCTTCCTGCTATAACAATAAACTTCTTATCACAAATGACGTATATATGAAAGTATTGTGGTCTATTAAGGAACGTTAAGTAGCGTTTTAAAATATGTATAAACTGCGATTGGTGGCAATTGTAGGGATTTATAGCTTGGTGTTACGAACCCTGTTTCGTCTCCGCAATTAGTTGTTAAAGGGTGTTTGTTTATTGAGCCATACGTAATAACACCATGCAATTAGGAAATGGAGAGACTGTCTTTTTAGAATATTATTATACTGAGTTGAGGCATTCCCTTCATTTCCTCAAATTAGCATAGTCAACTAAGCAAGCTTTCTCTTGACTTATTTCGCGTTTACAAAAATTCTCGAAGATCTCTGAATATTTCTACAGCATGAATTTAAAAACATTTTTGTGAAATTCAATATACACGTACAATAAAAAGTGAATTATATAATTTAAAAATCACCTCTGAGCACAAAGAGTGTCTGTATCCATCACTTTTTGTATATATTTTTAATTATACATATATTTTTTGTAACAAACTCAGATGTATACATACATACATAAATACTTAACTTCACGCCAGGTCCCTTGCGGGCTTAGAGGTTTAATGGTCTAAGCTTGCGGGGTAGGCACGAACAAAAGAGCGCCATTAAGGCTTATTCTTACACACCTCACTTGCTTCACATACAGATGTATAAGTGTTGGATATATTAGAACATGAAGTATGTTGTGGACTGACTTTGCGTTACCACATTTTTATTATTATCTTAATACATTAAATATTACTACTTTGAACAAAATTATTTGAATCACTAATCCAATTACTTATTTTATTCCACATAGCCGAGTTGTAGTGTTACAAGGTATCCTTTCTGTTTAATAATATTTAGGGATACATGATTTGTAAAATTAGTTTTTATAAAGGCGAATCAAGAAAGTAGGTAATTTAAAAAATCTGAATTCGACCCTGAACCAAAAAACGCATCTATAGTATACTCTAAAATTATGCCGCCTCTGATCACATCTAGTCTTAGTTTATGCCGCTCCTCCACGCGGCCGTGACGCTTTTTCGTGACAGAACAATAATTATTTATATTTCACATCTCTTTGTCATAAAGATAGTGTTAGTGTTGTCTTAATAAAAAGAATGGCAAGAAAACAATTTCATGGTCACCCTAGTGTCTGAACGCCTTGGGGTGCGTTTACCGCCACCCTGACTCCAGTAAACGGAGGACCAACCTAATACATAAACCTTATTATTATTTTTATTGATCGACGGTAAATAATTTAATTTATACATAAGCTACATTTAAAATCAAGAATAAAACGTTTTTACTGATAATCTAAAAATCTTTCTTTCAGCAACTTAAATATGGGAGAAGAAACAATAATTTAAGGAAATGTACTTTTATGTGTAACTTTTATTTGAATGTTTCGAATCAACTTGAACAAATTTCATGAAAATCGTTTTAATCGATATCGAAGCCTAGGCAACAACAAAATAGTTTGACCTAGGCCCGAGCTCCCAGACTGCGAAGCCTGTGAAATCAAGCTGTTTTTATGTATGTATTGTCGAATCAATAATAATTTACCATACAGATACAACCTACTTTTTATTGAGCTAAAACACACTACTTAATAAATCAAGTGCCAGTACTTTAAGAAAAACATAAGTACCATCAATTTAAAGTCACAGTGTGTCTTAGCATGGTAACTATAAACTGCGCGCAGAAGGTTTGCCGATGGCTACTTACTATTATTGTATTGTATTACTTACTATTATTTTATATACTTATGTAAATTATTATATTATCATATATATTACAATTTATTTATTTATTAATAAACGAAATTATTGTACGAGTGCTGGTTTAGCAACTACCGACTTTTGTTGTCCTTCCTATGCTTCATCCAAAGGTTGTCTGGAAGAAATCGCCATGCGCGATAAGACCGCCGATTGTACTTATTTATTAAATGTTCTTGATTATGTAGCATTTTTGTACAATAAAGTATATTCTATTCTAAATTATATACAATAATAAATTTATTACAATATTTTTTGCTTTTTTTTATGTATGTTCGCCGATTACTCCGTGATTTATGCTCCGATTTACGTAATTCTTTTTTGTTCGACGCGGAATAGCTTCTAATTGGTTCCGTAAAAATTTTAGATAGTTTGGCCCAGTAGTTTTCATTTTATGAACATTTTTCATGAAAATAATTTTCACTCCGTTCCATATGTACACCGATTACTCTGAGATTTATGACTCGATTTACGTGATTCTTTTTTGTTCGACGCGGAATAGCTGCCATGTGGTCCCCTAAAAATTTGACATAGTTTGGCCCAGTAGTTTTCATTTTACGATCATTTTTTTGTTCCCGGTTCTTGGGACCTATATCTTTTAAGAAGCGCGGCACCATTCGTAGGTCCACCCATACATAGCTAGACACTAAAAAGTAACAAATAAAAAATAAAAACTTCGTTTAAAAAAACCGACTTCAAAAACTAAAACATATAAAATAAATTATTTCTAAAGCTATTATTATTAATATATATTATCTAAAACATCTTGAAGTCGGTGCAAAGCAAAACATAAAAATTACTATATTTTGAAAATTACTAAGTACCGACTTTAAGATGTTTTAGATAATATATATTAATAATAATAGCTTTAGAAATAAGTTATTTTATACATTTTAGTTTTTGAAGTCGGTTTTTTTAAACGAAGTTTTTTTTTGTCAACCCTACTGACCAGCGACGAGTGACATCATGAGGCTATCGGCAAATCTTCTACGCACGGGTTCATTTATTAAATACCTTCATATTACCTATTCTGAAAAAAATACAAGCTTTTGAGATCCTGGATATTATGTAGCAGCAGAGTGCTAGGCCAAGACAAGTAAAACGAGCCCAAACACGACCGGTCTATCTTGTTTAGTACAGGAGTTTCAATGACCACCTTCCGACTCCATCATCAGATCAGCTCCATGGTACCATATTATTACATTGTCACGCGATATACATATGCGTGCAAAATTTCAGCTCAATCGGAAACCGGGAAGTTGGTCAAATTTAACTTGCAAGATTCCACGCGAACTTACACACATACATACATAGATACATCCATTGCAAGTTAAAAAAAAGCTTGTAATAGACTAAATATTACTTAATTATATTTATTTATATAATAATAGAGACAGATTAATTATAACGCAATACTGATTTGTAATTGTCAATTTGTCTGTCTGTGACCGCAGGCGTTTTGCAATTGACCCTCCCCTTTCTAAACCACCCCATCGTTTACCCCCACCTGGTTTGCTTCGTTCATTTTTATTATTTATTTCATTTTCAATCTCCCACCTTAATATTATTCGAGATAGCAGTATTATAACTGTCAGTTAAAAACCTATACCTTAAACATTTTATTTGTGGCTATAAAAATCGATGTAAAATAAATATTTTTATCATGTAATTATTAAATAATCTTTTATTGTTAAGATTTTTAAAATGTTGTACTTTGACACAGTAGTTTTCATTTTATGAACATTTTTAAGAAAAAAAAACCATTCCGTTCCATACCTATGTACACCGTTTACACTGAGATTTACGATTTACGTGATTCTTCTTTGGTTTGATAAGGAATAGTTGCCATTTGGTCCCTTAAAAATTTGACATAGTAAATTTGACATTTTATGATTTTTTTCCCGTTCTCGTTTTGTGGGACCTATATTTTTTAAGGTGCGCGGCACCTTTCGCAGGCGTACCAATAGCTAGAAAGTAACAAATACTAAAAAGTAACAAATAAAAAAACTTCGTTTAAAAAAACTGACTTCAAAAACTAAAAAGTATAAAATAACTTTCTAAAGCTAATTTAATTATAATATCTTATGTTTAAGAACCGGGAACAAAAAAATGTTCGTAAAATGAAAACTACTGGGCCAAACGATGTCAAATTTTTAGGGGACCACATGGCAGCTATTGCGCGTCGAACAAAAAAGGAATCACGTAAATCGGATCATAAATCACTGAGTAATCGGCGAACATATCGAACGGAGTGAAAATTATTTCCATGAAAAATGTTCATAAAATGAAAACTACTGGGCCAAACTATGTAAAATTTTTAGGGGACCAATTGGAAGCTATTCCGCGTCGAACAAAAAAAGAATCACGTAAATCGGATCATAAATCACGGAGTAATCGGCGAACATACATAAAAAAAGCAACAAAAAAAAAGATCCCGACGAATTGAGAACCTCCTCCTTTTTTCGAAGTCGGTTAAAAATTACTAGATTTTGAAAATTACTAAGCACCGACTTTAAGATGTTTTAGAAAATATATATTAAAAATAAGATATTATAATTAAACATAGCTTTAGAAATAAGTAATTTAAAATTTTTAGTTTATGAAGTCGGTTTTTTTATAAATACTATGGTACTTTGCGTCCCGGGAATCCGGTGAGAATTTCTAGTCAAGTGTCTACGAAGTGGCGGCCATATCCTAGTTATACAATATTTTTACTGACAGTTTATAATACTGTTGTTTAAAAGTTATATTTCAGCAGACTGTATTTAGCTAGTGTATGCGCGCACATGTACGAAATTAAAACAGCACTTCGTTGGACTATCGTTTGTATTAATCGATTACCAGATAATATTTCACATCTACAGTTCAATAGCAACTGACTTAAAATTATTAGACACATTGTTTTACTATTATAAAATATTTAGGCTTCCATGCAGCCAGTGTCTATGTAGGTTTCCTACAACTGTTACATGCCAACAAAAAGTGTATGCACACCTGCCTGCCATAAACCTGGTTTATTACCTTTCCCGCTTTTGGAATTCTTTTGTTTACTTCGTGTTTCAAATTTATACTTGTTTACCTGTCGCAGGTGTGCAGATTACGGTTTCTCGGAAACCTTAGTCCATAGTTGCATTGTACAGTTTAGTATAAAACGATGCCCGAATGGCGGGGGGGGGGGGGGGGGGAGAATCAGTCAAGCGGGGATTACGATACGAGCAAGTCGTACATTCGATAAGCGATATAGTGACGGATTTTTGCGCGTGTTATTGAATCGTGCAGTTTGTACTGGTTGCGTCCAGTTATATTTGTACGTGTGTTATACGTCTTTGTATAGTTCTAATAAACTCTATAGTTATTCCAATGGCATTTTAATTCAAGTCCTGTAGCTCGTAACAAAAATAATTATCATTCGTAATCCTTGCTACGTCAGTGTAGCACGCTACGCCGAACTACAGCGCTACACACCAGAAGCCGTAGTAACTGAATAATACATAAATACCCACCTCTGATACTATTGTCAATGATTGCCATGAATTGGAAATTTCAATAGCAACAATGTGCGGGTAAGCGTTCAAAATTGGATACATCGAGACGAAAATGGCCGACGGCCATTTGGATAGCTGTCATTGCGCTATTTGAAGACGGGCGTCAGGCGTGCCTCACTTTGCTATTATGATTATGGACTACCCTCTATAAAGCAATAATTTAATATATATGTGAGCGTGAAATTGTAAATACCGTTAGATTATAATCTATCTCGCGAGATTATAAGCTCTCGAAATATTATAGAAGCTACAGTTGGTCTTTGGGACGTACAATACAGGCGGTTTATAATGTTGCTAGCCATTATAGTCGTAAGAGGCGACAAAACAACCCACAGCCAGGTGGTAGGGTATTTGCTCGACTGGATGGTGATCACCCCTGGTCTAGAGTATGCCGCCATAACGATCTTGATTTGTATTCCGGCATTAGTAACCAGGGTCCAGTCTCCCTTAGGAGAGTAGCAGCGCATTTGTAACACCTTTGGTGTTGCAAATTTCAATAAGCGATAGTAACCGCTTTTTTTATTGCAGGAGTTCAGCAGACAGGCAGACACACTTGATGAAAAGTGGTTACCACCGCTTATGAAAATTTGCAACACCGAAAGTACTACAAATGAGCCACTACTCTCTTAAGGAAGACTGGAACCTTTCACCAATGCCGGAACACAACACAAGGTTGTAATGGCGGCATACTCTAGACCAGGGGTGATCACCATCCAGTCGAGCAAATACCCTACCACCTGTCTGTGGTTGTGTGTGGTCGGGTTGTTTTATCGCCTCTTACGACAGGCCCACAAAAAAATGTATTCTTTCTCCGTTCATGTGCGGATAGTATAGATAGCACGCTGTCCATCAAGCGGCATGTCTACCTGTCTGCTGAACTCATGCAATTAAAAAAGAAATCTGCTGGCTCGAATTTGCACCCCTAGATTTATTTAAAAAAGCCACTAAGCCACCACGGCGGGGTAAGGTGGTATTGATATCAAAATCCTACGCAAACAAATGAAAAGTGTATCAAACAAATCACAAATCCCGAGAATCGAAGTGCGAACCCTTTAATTCTGATTCCGGACGGATACCCGCCGCTCGGGGCGGCACAAACAAATAACTCCACAAAGTGACTACAGAAATCGCTTTGATTGAAAGCGGCGTCATATTACGTGTCGAAAAAGGGATAGATATCAATAATAGCAATTGTCTATGTCAATTATATTTTTGAAGTGATAACTACGGGTAAACCGATTCGTTACGTAACGCGTTACGGTGCCAGTCTGTCTGTTATAAGTTATCACTTCTGTTGGGCGTCCCGAGATACACTATTTTTTTAATACATCGGTAGATACATGTCTTTGGCGTCAGTGCAAGACCTTGTAACTACGAGTACCTACATTTTTTGTGATATAATTTTTTTTTGTGAAAATTGTGATGTAACATAAAACAATTTGACGATAAATGTCACCAAATATGTAGTTACAAAATCCTGGACTACAAGCATAATTAATTGATCATTATCAATAAACTATGCATAATGAACATGACGACTTCTGTGGTCTAAACCTTTGCTTGCATTCATAAACAAACTTTCTGTTATTTACTATGGTTTGGATGTCTGGGATCGGCTCTAGAGTTGTTCGTTGTATTTTTTTTAATTCCAGCACCATTGTCTCTAACAAGGGGATGGTCAGAGTCACTGGCACTACGCTTTTCAACTCACTGACTTTATACAATATTCAAAGAAAAACCTTACAATGACTACACATTACTTAAACTTATCTACATTACTTAAGCTAATTACTATCGATAGCAATAGCACCTGTCATCCCTAATATACGATCGCGAGTGGAATGCGGGTCACGCGCGACGGCAGTCCGACACAAAGGCGTCAAATTTGCACGTCGCGGCCCGTTTACGCGACATCTCGCATTCATTCCATTCACGCGGGTGTATACGAAAAATTGCCATTATGGCGCGGACCCCGGCCCCCAGCTGTATACGTAATACGTCGCACCTCGGGGTCTTTTACTATATAGCACATTTCAGATTTCGAGTATTGTTTTAATTTACTTTTTTGTATTGCAAAGCTGGCAACCAGGCAGAAGGCCCAGATCATGGATAGTGGTTTCCAGGCTGTAGTGGGAATAAAAGGATTTGGTAGAGGGACGAAATAAAGGAATTAGACAGGAGATATGGGATGGGAATAGTTGAGTAGGAGAGCGGAGATGGGATAAGGGGACTTTTTTTTATAACTTGAGTTCAGCAGACAGGCAGTCCTACAAATACGCTGCTGCTCTCTAATGGGAGACTGGAACCTGGCCACTAATTCCGGAACACAACTCGAGGTTGTTATAGCGGCATACTCTAGACCAGGGATAGTAGCCATCCAGTTGAGCAAATGTCCCACCACCTGGCTGTGGGTTGTTTTGTTGCCTCTTACGAGAGGCCGCCCAACCGCAGGAAATTGTATTCCACCTCCGTTCCTGCACAGATAAAAGTACACTATGTTTTTTTATAAAACAGTAAGATAATGAATGAAATGTTACAAATGTATATTACATATATACTGAAGTAAACTTTTTTTTTTTTTTTTTGTTTTTTTTTTGTTTGAGGCGAGGAAAAATGCTGACCGATTTACGCACTCTCAGGGCCGTCACTAGGAAACGGCGCGCATCCATCGAAGTGGAGTGTGCCCTGGGAGAACACACCCCACTTCGAAACGGGGGCTGAATCCCTTGCGTTGCCTAGTAGCAAGGGGCCCCTCGTACCGGAACCTAACTCAGGGAGGGAAGTAATGCGCGTACCTGCCTCTCCGGGTGCTAGCTGAAGGCCGGCGACCTCGGGTGGAGACATTAGCACGCGCTGCAGGACTTCGCTCCCTATCCCTTTCTGCGGCCTCTTTTAGAGACATAACCGCCTCACAGAAAGAGACCGCAGACTCCCAGCGGTCGTCGCTGTGCAACATGGCCGTTACCAAGTCGCCAAGCGATCGGACGGCTCCTACGTGTGTCTCGAGCTCGAAACGCTGAGGCGTCCATGCAGCGCACTCAACAAGCGTGTGTAACGCCGTATCGGGTGCGCCGCATTGGCGGCAGTCCGGGGAAGGCAAGCAGCCCACAATGCGAAACAGATACTGGTCGAAACAACCGTGTCCGGTCAGTATCTGAGTCGTCCTGCAGGTCAGGGTTCCGCTGGTGCGGGTCACCCATCTCTCCAGCTGCGGCCTGATTGCATCCACCGTATAGCCGCCGGCCACAGGGTGTTCGAGGTCACGAGACCAGGCGACGAGGCAGGAGGCGGTTTCCCGCTTCCTGACCGTCTCTAATTCGACTTGACAGAAGGTCAGTCCTCTAGCTAGGGCATCCTGCTGGGCGCGACGAACTCTGGACAGGACGTCTGCCTGGAGAGGCCAGGGCAGCTCGCCTGCCAAGAGAGTCGCCGCCGACCACGACACTGTGCGGTACCCCCGTATGGTCCTCACGGCCAGAACCCGCTGCGCGCGGTGCAGCAGGGTTCGGTTGTGGCGGTGAAGCGCATCGGACCAGACGGGCGCACCGTAGAGTGCCATACTCCTCAGGATGCCGGAATAAAGCTTCCGCGTCGCACCCCCCGGCCCCCCCACGTTAGGAAGAAGCCTGGAGAGTGCGCCCGCGGAATATACTGAAGTAAACTTGCATTAGCAAGTTTCAAGGATACGAGATATTTAAGCACGTTTATTTGTGTTACTTAAGTTAGTTATAGTCAGTCATGTTATATCGGTCCGAATGTTGGGCCACGAAAGTTACAGACCACAAACGGCTCCACTCAGCTGAGATAATAATGTTGCCATGGATTTGTGGTGTTAAAAAAATGGATAAGATGAGAAATGAGTACATAAAGGATCTTTGAAAGTTGCACCCGTGACTGAAATATTGAAAAGAAGACTGAGGTGGTATGGGCAGGTAATGAGGAGGGATAAAAGTCACGTGACAAAAAGAATGTTAAACTACAAGATGGATGGGCACAAATGTAAAGGTAGACTAAAAAAAAGATGAACGGATTGTATGAAGGCTAATATCGAGGGCTTCATAACAAATGGGCGTATACACAAAAATGCCATTTTGTTGTTGTTTACTAAAATCTAGAAAGTCCTACCAGTAGGTATGCAAGTGTAAAATTCAAAAAAAAATCAAAATTCAAAAGTTTTTATTCAAAATAAGTTCCACTGGAGAACACTTTTGAAGGTCTTACATATAGGTTAAAATTTTATTTTACTTCCTAGTCTATGTACACCGCTTCGCAACGTGTTATTGCTGTTAAGGAAAAGAAGCGACAAGAAACTCCCGAGCAACACGTCTAGCTAAAAATTGTTTTTCTTTATATTTGTTGTTCTATTTATATTTAAGTTCTTTTTTTAAAGTTTTATACAGAATTGTGTTACAGAATGACTATTGAAGAATTAATGGAGTTGTAGCAAACCTATATAGACCTGTACCTAAGTAGACGGGTATTCCAATTTCAGTCTTATATCATCAAGTAGTTTTGTTTTATTCACAAACTTGTCCCTTTTGTAAAACTACACTTATATTATGAAGCCCTCGATATGATGATTTGTGATATGACAGAGGACGTATGACAGAATAGACGAGTGGAAGAGAAAGATATATTGTGCCGACCGCAAATAATTGAGAGAAGGTGAAAGAAAAGAGATTTGTATTACTTATGTCTTTATATATGTTGATCCACTCATCTAACTTGGAAACAAACAAAACCACAATAAGCTAATTAAACATAAAAACAGATGAGCTAGAGGGTTCCCGGGCGCGTGCAGTAGGCACTATACTGTAATTCGATTACACGCCCACAATTCATTCATAAAGGAGCCTTTATCGAGTTGCCGGGCGCTTTGCACCCCGCCATTATGCGAAGAATTGTCACAAACGAAGTATTGTTAACGACACTAGCTGCCATTGTCTGTGTTATCGCACCGCGTCGGTTTTTGCCGGCACTCTTCCGTCCTGCAGTGATTTGAAACTCAGAGAACTCTATTAGGCATAATACTACTGTTACAAGTTAGCGGGACTCGAATTAAAACGCCGTTAGAATTATTATGTTGTTGTTGTGAGTTCATTAGAATTATACAAACACGTATAACACAATTACAAACATAACCGAACACAACAAATCCAAACGTAATGCAGGTCATAATTCAATAAAACGCGCAAAATCCGTCTCTATTAGATTCCCGAATGTCCACAGGTCACGCCCGTAGCGTAGTTGTAACTGAACTGACCCCCCTCTCAATCAGGCCGCCGTTTTATACTATCCCTTTCTTAAATGTATCCATCCTTGTGTTTTTCTTTCAAAATTTTCTAGCTTTCTCTAAATGTTCTTAAAGTAACTAGATAGTTTCACCATCATTCGCCAGAATATTTTGGACCTCTCTAAAATTTAATACTTCCGTGCTCTCACAGAAGACTACCTCGTGGAGGCATAAAATGAATTCAACCATAGTAAACTACCACAAAGCAAATATTCACATTCGTCATTGAGTACCGACCTCTCGCCCTGAACCTTATCACTTTATTTGTTCAGTTTTTATTTTCTATGATACACTTTTATACCAACTTCTTTATATCATTACAAATGATATTTACCGCCCTTGTGTTTTAGGCAGTAAGGGTTACTTTTCCATGCCTATTCAGAGGGTATAGGAAAATGTCCTTAGCCATCCATTGGCACACTCGGAGCGGAAATAAGCTTCTTTGTGAGACAGTATCGTATCGGATCGAGAACCGCTTCCTTTCTAAAGATTATTGTAGACATAAGTGCAAATAAAAGTTATCGATGGATGTCTTTATTTTTTGAGACAGTGTTTACTTAGTGGTCCAACTCCAATAGAGGTCTTATGTGCAGAAAAATGTACTGCAGTCTGCAAGTACCTTCTTCGCGCTAAATTTCTTACTTACATATTTTAACGCCTGTTTCCTGTCTTTGGATCTCTGTATTTCTGTTTGTATTGTTACAAGCTAGGCGCCAACAAAGACAGGTTCCACGTACAGATTTGTAGAAGCACATTTATTACCCGTCGGCATTTGAACTAATAACATTGAAACCAATTTTTTTTTATAGTCTTCTTTTGTTTACTTATTTAGTGGCACACGTTTCTAGAGAGTGGCCTGTTGTTTAGTACAATAGTACTCATTTATGGCTGCTTGCGGCCGACTCATTAGTCAGGTGTGTCGGATTATGTCGACTACGATACAGGCACATTTGTGCAGTATAGAACGATGGCCTGATTGAGAAAGGGGGCAGTCGAGCGAGAACCACAATCAAAGCGAGACGTGTGTACTACAATCGGGATTCTAATAGTGACGGACTTTGCGCGTTTTATTGAATTACGACCTTCTGTATTACGTATGGTCTTGTTGTGTTTGGTTATATTTGTACCTGTGTTACGAGTATACGTGTTTGTATAGTTCTAATAAACTCTATAAAAATTCCAACGGCATTTTAATTCGAGTCCCGCAACTCTTAACAGTATTATCCCCCTGATTATTTTTCACATTTTTAAACGCATTGTACAAACTCAAACCATTTACAGATTTATTATAGTATAGACTATAGATAGATGACAAACGCCAATATCCCCATTTTTTTATTGTCGAAACTATACAATTCAAGCTAATACTAATAATAATACAAGCTAATTTCTATCCGTGCAAGAACGGAGAAAGAATACAATTTCCTGCGGCCGGGCGGTCTGTCGTAAGAGGCGACAAAACAACCCACAGCCAGGTGGTAGGGCATTTGCCCGACTGGATGGCTACCATACCTGGTCTAGAGTATGCCGTCATAACAACCTTAAGTTGTGTTCCGGCACCAGTGGCCAGGTTCCAGTCTCTCTCAAGAGAGCAGCAGAGTATTTGTAGCACCCTTGGTGTTTCAAATGTCTATAGGCGATCGTAACTGCTTTCCATCAGGTGGGCATTCTGCCTGTCTGCTGAACTCTGTAATAAAAGAAAATAAAAATATTTTACTAAAGATTTTATCGTACAGTGACCATTTCGCATCGGAGTCATTTTTTCGACCTGGCCACTTTAGCCCTCACCCGAGAAAAATTCCGCAGGATTCTTGGAATATAAAGTACCGTGGAATTAAGCCCGGAATTTACTATAGATCAGCAAAAACCGTAATGAAATCGGTCCAGTAGTTTTTACGTGAATCACGAGCAAACAAACACAAAAAAAGAAAGAAACAAAAGACTACACTTTTATAAATTACAGATTCATATCAGTTTAAAATGAACAACAGTTGTAGGAGATATTGATAGTTTTGCGTAATACCTACTCATGTGTTTTTGTGATAAATGTGTACTGAGTAGTCGATCGAATATGTCGTAAGAATCTTTCTGGTCTAAAGTATGTCGCCAACACAACCTTGAGTTGTGTTCCGGCCTTAGTGACCAGGTTCCAGTCTCCCTTAAGAGAACAGAAGCGCACCTCTAGCACTTTTGGTGTTGTAAATGTCCATAGGCGATGGTAACCGCTTACCATCAAATGGACTGTTTGCCTGTCTGCTGAACTCCTGCAAAAAAAATTTTAAAACAAGTTTTTGCTGAAAATAAATTAAAACTCCCATTGTTCTTAGCACCAAGGCAATACGATGGCTTGGCCTACAAGGAATGGGGGAGGATCATGGAGTAAAAAGAGCCCATTTCTGCTACTTTAGTATTGTGAAGATATTCAAAGTAGGATTCCATTTCCATAGTATCAAAAATTCGTATTCTACGAGTACTACCTGTGCGCAGAAGGTTTGCCGATAGCCTCATGACGTCACGCGTCGATGGTCAGTAGGGTTAACAAAAAAGGTTACATAAATAGTTGTTGCTATATTTCTTTTTATAAATCTCTTTCTCCTGATGCACACGCTTGTCAGGGTATTATGTGCTTGTTTTATGTTTTAATTTTTTTATTTGTTTTTCTTTTTATTTTGTTCTTTTTAAATATTTTTCTTCTTTTCTTTATTGCCAATTTATTTTATTTCAATAGATATCCAAATTACAATTTTGAATTCTAAACATTCTACTTTTGACTGTCTACTTTATTAACTACAACTGTTTTTGTTTTAATTTTTTTCTATTACTATTCCAAATATTATAGTTTATCCTTTATTTCTACTTTTATCCTTATTTATATATTATATTATTATTTATATAAACATCAATTTATACATTTACCTATTATATTTTTAGAAACAGTGTGGAATTTTTATATATCTTTTTTTTTATTGCAGGAGTTCAGCAGACAGGCAGACGGCCCACTTGATGGAAAGCGGTTACCATCGCGTATGGACATTTGCAACACCAAAGGTGCTACAAATGCGCTGCTGCTCTCTTAAGGGAGACTGGAACCTGGTCACTAATGGCGGAACACAACTCAAGGTTGTTATAGCGACATACTTTAGACCAGGGGTGGTAGCAATCCAGTCAGGCAAATGCCCTACCATCTGGCTGTGGGTTGTTTAGTCGCCTCTTACGACAGGCCGCCCGGCCGCAGGAAATTGTATTCTTTCTCCGTTCCTGCACAGATAGATGAGAATACTTCTTCTGTACTATATACATTCCTTTACTTATAGACACCATTCCTACTTGTTTATTATATTCTATTTTATATAACGTTTGTATTATATAAACTGAAGTATATAACCAAATCGTAATTATATACATTTGTTTCTATTTGTTACTTTCCTATTTTAATGCAATACGCAACAAAATTTATTATTTTAATTTATTATTGTATATACTTTACATACGTATATAGAATAATAGTAAACAATACAGTATAATAAGGGTAAATAGTGATCGGGAAACGTTCTGCGCGCGGCACATATATGCGACATCCTCTCAATGTCGTCGCAGCGAAATAATAGTAGAAACAAATAAATAATAAAACTGGTCAGCAACCAAATCCTCCTTAAAATAAAAATTCGATAAATATATAGAATTTGACATAATGAATTTTGATCTGGTTTTAGTTTCTTGCTATCACGTAGTATATTTTTTCCTAACTGAATATTTTTTGTGCTAAACTTTTTTCTTATCATGTCAGTAGAATTAATTTTCTTTTCCACAAATCTTTAAGCAATATAATATTTTTACGACCTGAATGCCGACAAAAGACAAATTCACACCTGCGTCTGTAGAAACACATTTTATTACCCTTTTGGCATATATAGAGAAACGATAGGAATGGTAAATGCTCAGAATTATATGTTACTTCATTCGCCACAAAATTACAATAGAATACATCAAAATGGAGAAAACTGCTAACTGGAATGAGCTTATTAATTAATTAGACATATAATTTTGATGATTTTAAATGTTTTCGAATGAATTAAATGAGCTATTGTCATAATAATTCAATATGCATTTTGTATGTGAAGCAAAAAAAGCACTTAATTTAAAACATCAATTACAAAAAAAAAGTGATACAAAGCTTTTAATACTATATTTATATTCATAAGTGTCGAAATTATATAAAAAAATACAATAGTTACAAGGAGTTAATTTTCATATTTTTTTTGCCGACCAGTGTATTTTACCTTTAGCAGACATATCGTAACCAAAATTTGAAACATTTATTTTGCGAGCTTTTGCTTACAAATTTTTATAGATGCCACATGCACGACATTGAAATTATCAGAATTCCTAAATCAGGCAAACCTACAGTTGAGACGATAGTGTCCGGCGATTCTGACGAGATAGTATAGCAGAATTGGGCCCCAGTTGCCCGCTCCAGATATCGCTAGAGTGACTGGTAGGAAATGCCGAGTTTTAGGTCGTTGAGTCGCAGCAGTTGTTTATTGTTCTTAGCTGTTATTATAATAAAAATAATAACAGCCCCTAAATGTTGCTGCTGGGCTTGGACCTCCCATTATAGGGGGAACGGGCAGTACCCGCCACGCTTGTCCAAGGCGGCTTGGCAGGATTGACACATCGGTTATATCGATGTGCAGGTTGCATCACGATGTTTTCCTTCACCGTTGTTAGCACGTGATAATTGTAACAAAACGCACATTAAATCAGAAAACTGCGTAAGTGGTGCATGCGTTCCAGCCAGGATTGAAACCGTCTGAGATTGGGACGCGTGCGTTAGCCATTACACTACCACGACTATATCGTCGTCAGCCATTTGCAGTTCACTGCTGGACGTAGGCCTGCCCAAGACGGCGCCATTCATCTCTGTCCTCCGATTTCCTCAGCCAGCGCCTATCAGCGACCTTGTATAGATCGTCGGTCCATTGGGCTGGAGGGCGTCCGACACTCCAGGCCACGAGACGCGGTGTCCATTCCAGGACTCGTTTGCTCCAGCGACCATCGGTCCTGCGGCAGACGTGACCGGCCCACTGCCACTTCAACTTGCTAATTTTGCGAGTTATGTCGGTTACCTTGGTTCTCCTACTGATATCCTCGTTTCTCCAATCCTGCCGTCAGTGTCCATGTCTCGGCCCCGTAGGTCAGGACGGGACGGGACCACGACTATATATAGATCCCCAATTAGTTCCAAAATAATTCACCCTTCAAAAGGAACCTAATGTCATATTTCGTTCCGTATTTGTGTCCATATGACGTCACCGGCGGGCTTAATACAAAACCGATATAAAGCATTCCATAATGGCGCTTTGAAAACTCCTAAGGCTTTCCGCACGAGAGCGCACAATCGCTGCGATTAACTGCGACTACAAAAACGGCACAAAGAGCTCATAAGCATACGCGGGCCTAATCGGATGAACGTATAAAAGTCGCTGGCGTAGTCCTGTTGTATAGGCTCCGAGTACCTACTCTCCATCAGGATCTCAAATTACTAGATGGTACATATATAATACAATACAATAATACGATACAATACAATAAGTACTATCTGTCTTTAAATAATTATGTCTAATATATTAAACATTTGCTTATTTAATCTATTTTAATATAAAATGCTTGTCACATATAATGTTAACGAATAAATTTAGTTAGATGATTTTTTGTATATACGTATACTACATATATTATTACTATATTGATGTATGTATTCAATTTATAAATTAGTGTAAGTATGTATTAAATTGTACAGTCCTATCTTTTTTCTGCTTCAACTACATGTCCAGATTAGTTAAGAATTTCTTTTAAGCTAGGTTGTCTGGAAGAGATTGCTTTTAGCGATAAGGCCGCCTGTTGTTTTGCCAAGAAGTATTGCAATTATGCATTTTGTTTCTGTATTTGTTTATTTTGGTGAGCAATAAAGTGTTATCAATCTATTTATGTAATATAAGCCGTGGCAACTTAGTGGTTATGTAGTGGAACACTTACAAGCCATTAGATGGCGCTGTACAATAATTGAGGTCGCAAACGACTTCCGAAACGTACAAAGAATATACACAAATTTCCTGTGAGGAACAATAATCGCCTCAATTAAAAGATCGAATAAAAGATCTCGGTCCTCCACCTAGGGATGCAAATATCGTTCATAAAAATATCGATATTGTAATATCGATATTTAAAATATCGATATTGTAATATCGATATTGTCAGTTCAGTAGCGATGCGCAAACTAAATCACCAATGAGATCAGTGATTTATAAATCTTTTTCCTTGAAAGATTTAAATTTTTAAATCTTAGGTTTCGAACTTCGATCAACAGTACTATTGTTGATCGAAGGTTTCGAATGACATAATTCATTCGGTTGACCGGTTTTAAGCTTAAAATTAACGCCAGAGAGTCTAATTTACTGTGTATCATCATAGTATTTATCAGAGTGCGCATGTTATCCCAATTCAATTCACAATATCCTGTATCTACTGTCTCAAACTACATCCAAGTATCTGATTTGTTAGTTTTCATCATTCCATGTGACTAAAATCAATCTTAACGTAGTGAGTTAAAGATGTATTTCTAAAATCAAAGATTTAAAGAGTGATTTTGAATGATTATACATCTTTTAAATCAATCACTCCTGAGTTACACATCTTTACAGTTCAGTAAAATTATCGTGACAGAAAGAGATAAAAAAGAGTATGTAGGTAGGCTAGTTAATAATTCCAAGCTCACAATTTTTATCATATCAAAATATTAAATTACATTATTTATTTATTTTCAGGGGTTGCCTGGAAGAGACGCTTTTAGCGATAAGACCGCCCTTTGTCCAACATTTACTGTACCTAGTTTTAAGAACGTAGTTTTCATTATTCGTGAACAAACGTGTTTTCATTCATTATTATATTGAATTACTAGAAAAAATGTTACTGTACCTACTTAAATGTATTCATTAAATACAAAACATATTATGGAAGTTTGGATACCACATCTAGAATAAATCTAACTCCTTTGGTTTATTACGTACCACTGAATATCCACAAAGTGACCAAGTGACGAGCCAAAAGAGCGATTTGTCCAAATAAACGGATACACTGGACCACTTTTTGAGATTTCAAATGCGATTACTAGTTGTATTATAGTGGTGTTATCGTTGCTGATCAAAGTTTTACAAATAGTTTAGGAGACGGTAAATATCGACCTTCACCTCTCTAATACCCAAATTACACTTATCTTTTATCAAATTATATTGAATAGTAGTCGCCCGTGGTCAAAATTCGACCATAATAATTAATTTAAGTTATAAGTTTGAACATTATTAAGGTTTTGTTGTCAAAGACTATACTTCTATAATCACAGATTTCAAGACTTGAGCAATAAACAAAAGAATATTTATATGCGTGTGTGTTACCACAATGGTAATGATTTTTTTATTGATTTAATGTATTTTTATGCATAATTAAAATAAAATATTAGCATTCGTCGCTTCTTCTCTATATACCAGACAAGTGACACAAGAAACAATTGTGCACAAATTTCAAACTCCTCCGTCCGCGCAATTTTCGTAAAAAGGTGTTCAAAGTTTTTGCTTTACGTATTAATATATAGAATTATAAACACACACCTATGATGATAGCTTGCCAATCGAAAAGTGTATATTTAATTATTATTTTTTTCATAACCTTCCACTCTTTTCATTACTCAAAAAAATTTAGTTTTAACTGATAGTTATTACCATGAAGAAAATACCTTGATAGGCTTGCGTATATTTCTGTTCATGGCTACCTGGCAAGCAGCTATGAACAGGAAGTCAATATAGATAACTACACCGTTCTGTTGACCCTTAGACTATATACCTATGTTAACCAATAAAAATGGTATCATAAGAATGCCGACGTGCGCAGTACGACTGGATGCCATGCCATCTTTTAATCCTTAAGGCAGGTCTGACCTCCACAATGATAGACTCGGGTCATTGGTAGCTCAGCCTTACCAGGCAACGGTATGACTTAGCATTTCCCTAACATGAAAAAATTTCGCCACTAGACAAGTAAACAGAATCAAAACAACACTGAATAAAATAGTCAAAAGAAAGGAAAATCCAACCTCATAAGCGGTATAAACGTCTCGTAAACGGAAATCGAACAACAGGCAAAATAGATATTCCGTTTCCCCAAGAAAAGAATGCTTCATAAATAATAGCGGTAAATAAGTGTAAAATATTGGAAAATGTCATGGCGGGCAGAAAGGCGAGAGAAGGTTTATACCCGAGGCTTTCCGGCGCCAAAATGGCAGAACGGATATTCGGGATTCGAGATGCGGTTGCCTTCGTCGCGCTCAATGAAAAATAAGTGTCATAGACAATAATAATACCTATTAAGTCAGTTCACCGCTGTCGTTCGTCGCGCGCGCACGTCTCCCGTTCCGCCTCGGCAGTCCGTTATTCGTGTTCGTTGTGTTCGTTCGTTTACCCGGTCGACTTGTGTTTTATCTGTGACAGTGCAGTGAAACGTGCGTCATCAGGTGGTTTATCCACCAAATCGTTCGTCCCCCTCAGGGACAATGGACGGCGTGGAGCCCTATCTATCGCCGTTAGAGGGTTTGTTGTCGTTTTTACGACACCAATTCCCTCAAGCGCTCGACCAATTTTTGAGGACTCCGGAGTCCCAATCAATGGCGTCCGTCATCTCGGAACTTAATTCCGAGAAACCAGTGTCCCGTAATTTACACGTGCAAGGGACCCCCGGGCAGGTACCTGCCGCGAGCGTCGCACCCCCCGCAACCCCCACCACCGCACTTGCCGCGGACCACGTGCGCTCTGCCGTAGCGCCCGCACCCCACGCGTCCGTACCCGCCGCGTCACCGATACGCCCACTACCCGCAACCCCGCTCAACGATGCCCACCGTGTGGCATCAAAGTCGCGCACCTCGTTGTCTCGTGGTTCCGCGTCGGGACAACCGCGTTCGAGCTCCGCGAGTTCGACAACATCGCGTTCGCGATCGCCCATCCACCGCGTAATCGACTCTCGTCGAGAAATCGATTTAACCCCTGAGGTTCCGCAATACCCCAGGGATGCCCCTCTTTCATCGGCCGATGAAATTACCCCCATGGATGTCGCGCCTCCCGCGAACATCCCGTTAAACCGCGAAGACGATGACGGATTCATAACCGTCAATCGAACGAAAAAACGAAAGACCCAGAGGGAGGTCCCCTCCAACCCCACCCCCACTGCCGGCACTCAGCCGACAGCGGCACCGTCCAGCCGCAGTTATGGTCACGTCTTCAAGTGACCACCGCGCCCTAACTACTCTATTATGTGACCGTAAAATCGGTTACTACACTTACGCTCTGCCGGAAGAAAAACGCCTTCGGGCTGTAATCCGCGGACTACCTCAGGAAATTGAAAGTTCCTACATTCTAGAGGACCTTAAGTCCCAAGCCCTACCGGTGCACGAAGTACACCGTATGCACAGAGGCGACTCCACAAAGTCGCCTCTAAACCTAGCATTGGTTGTCCTCGACCTCTCCCCAGAGGGGAAAAAGATCTTCGAACTTGAGAAGGTCTGTGGCCTCTCTGGCCTTCGTGTGGAACGCCCACACGAAAAACATACACTGCGGCAGTGTCATCGCTGCCAACTTTATGGGCACTCTGCCCTTCATTGTCAATCCCGTCCCAGGTGCGTCAAGTGCCTGGGCGACCACGGGACCTCGGAGTGCACTCGCACCCGGGACTCCCCAGAGCCACCGAGCTGCATCCTCTGCGGCCAAGCGGGCCACCCCGCTAACTACAGAGGCTGCCCTGCTGCCCCCCGACCCAAACGCAAGGTCGGAAAGGGCAATGCCCAAAAAGGCACTAGAAAAGTGCCGAACAAACCCGCATTCGTGGCCGCCCCTCCTCCAGTAGTAAACCACTGGACGGGTCTTCCCACGACGGAAGCGTTTCCTCCGCTAAGGACGCGTGCCCCAGTAATGGCCAACCTTCCCCTGGCCACCCTCGCCCCCGCCTCTATTTCTAAGGTATCTTCTGGGCCATCGGCCCACCACTCTATAGCGGAGGACTTAGCTTTGGCGACTAAATTCGCCAAAAACTTGCCCTTCGACCTAGAAGAGGTCCAACTTTTGGCTAGGAAATTGAGACAAGTTTCAGAGTCAAGTCAACCCTCTCTCCGGGACCAACTCGTGATCGAAATGGATCACGCGTACCTCCTCCAAATACTTAGATCGTTGTAATTAATCAATAAAATCAAATTATTGTTACCGGTAACAAATGGCACATGTAGGAAGAAATAAACCACGCTCATTGACTCTGGCTACTTATAACGCCAACGGCCTTCGAAACCAGCGCGACTTGGTCCATGACTTCCTGGTTACCAATCAAGTAGATATACTACTAGTACAGGAGACCTTCCTGAAACCGAGTAACAGAGATCCAAAGATCTCTAACTATCGGATCACTAGACATGACAGGGTAGGCCGTGGTGGCGGCACCCTGATCTATTTTAGAAGATCCTTACACTGTATGCCTTTAATCACCCCCCCACTAGAAGGTATGGAGGTATCTGCTTGCAGACTAGCAATGACTGGCCACCAACCTCTAGTCATAGTCTCAGCATACCTCGCATGCCAAAAAACCCTTATTAAGAAAGATTTAGAAGCCCTATTCAACTTAGGCCCGGCTGTCATAATAGCCGGAGATCTGAATTGCAAACACGAGCAGTGGAATTGCAATACCACTAACCCCAATGGCAGAGCTCTAATAAATATATCAGACAATCTTTTGTTTGATATACTTACTCCCATGACCCCCACAAGATACCCCCCCAACCGTGACTGGGGGACCCCAAACACTCTCGACTTAGCATTACTGAGGGGCGTAACCCTTCAGTTCCATTCGATCGAAACGATGGACGATATAGATTCGGACCATCGCCCGGTTATCCTCAGATTAGGACCACAGACAGACCCGACATCTGAAACTAGGACGTCTGTGGACTGGTTGAGACTTGAGAACCTCCTCAAGGCAACAAGCTCACAAGACCTGGACCGCATCCCGGACCACATTGAGTCCCGTCAAGACACGGAGACGGCGATCGAGGCCCTTACTAGCCACCTTCAATTCGCAGTGCGGAACTCGTCCAGGCAGGTACCGGTGGAGGATGACCGCCACTTATGCCTGCCGGACGAGGTGAGGGTGCTGTTGAGGGAAAAGAGAGCCGCCTCCAGAGCTCACGATAGATATCCTACCGAGGAAAACAGAGTCCGACTTCGCGAACTAGAGCGCGAGGTCAAACTACGTATCCGGGAAGTCAGGGAGCAACGTTGGGACAGAACGTTGAGAGATATTGAACCAACTCACCAGGCATACTGGAAGCTGGCTAGAGCTCTCAAATCAGACACCCTTACTGTCATACCCGCGCTAGAAAGAGCCGACAACACCGAGGCGTTCGATGACGAGGAGAAGGCCGAATGCCTTGCTCAGAGTCTAGAGCTTCAATGCTCCCCCACTACACAAAACGTCGACCAGTCACACCTGTCGGAGGTGGACTCCGAGGTCGAACGTAGATCCTCCTTACCAGCGGAAACCACACTCGACCCGGTCACGGTCGAAGAAGTGCAAGACCTGATCAAGTCCCTCAAACCGCGAAAGGCCCCAGGGACCGATGGCATTAACAATCGCGTCTTAAAACTCCTCCCCGGCCACCTAATTATAATATTGGTGAGCATCTTCAATGCCGCCATAACAAACTGCTCCTTCCCCGCGATTTGGAAAGAGGCAGATGTCATCGGTATTCACAAGCCTGGAAAACCGGCTAATAAACCGTCCAGCTACCGTCCGATCAGCCTACTGAGCGCACTCAGCAAGCTTTACGAGAGGGTCATCCTCTCTAGACTTAGAGATTTTGCCATCAGCAAACATCTACTACCCGACGAGCAGTTTGGCTTTCGTGCCAGACACTCATGCGTGCAACAGGTGCACCGCATCACGGAGCACATACTATCTCACTTTGCCCATCGCCCCCGCTCTATAGGAACAGCCGCCCTGTTTCTAGACGTAGCTAAGGCCTTCGACAAGGTCTGGCACAACGGCTTGATTTACAAGCTGTACCAGTTCGGTGTGCCAGACAGACTCGTGCTCATCTTGCGAGACTTCCTCCTAGGTCGTAGCTTCCGTTTTCGAGTGGAGGGAACGCGCTCGTCTCCTCACCCACTCACAGCCGGTGTACCACAGGGCTCGGCCCTGTCCCCACTACTCTTCACGTTGTTTACCAGCGACATCCCAAAAACTCCAGATGTGGAGCTGGCCCTCTTCGCGGATGACACCGCACTCTATACATCAGATAAGAACAGACAAATGGCCTGCGTCCGGCTGCAGGTAGCTGTCACAGAGCTAGGCAAATGGTTTCGTAAATGGAGGATAGAGGTGAACCCGGAGAAGAGCGCAGCAATGTTCTTTTCCCCGGGCACGCTTCGCTCCCCCAAACGCGCTTCCCTTCGCCTAAAAGCCATCTCGCTCTATGACCAAGAAATTCCCTGGGCAAAGCACACCAAATACCTGGGTGTCACCCTAGATCAGAACTTGCGCTTCAACGAGCATATCACTATAGTCCGAAATAGAGCGCGATTTGTGATGGGTCGTCTAGCACCCATGATAGATAACCGAAGCAAAATGTCCCTCAGACACAAGCTTACTCTATATAAAACATGCATCCGCCCGATCATGACATATGCGAGTGTGGTATTCGGCCATGCCAAGCCTACCCATTTAAATAAACTGCAAATCGTGCAGAATAAATTCATGCGCAGAGCCGTCGGTGCTCCCCTCTATATGCGTAACGTCGACCTCCACCGCGATCTGGAGCTTCCCTCCATCAAAAACTACATTACGTCGCTCTCGCGTAAGTATTTCGATCTCGCGCCGCACCATCGAAATCCGCTAGTCGTGTCCGCGTCCGATTACAAGCCTCGGCGAAAGGCTCTCGTGCGACGACCGCGTAATGTCCTTACGGACAAGGTCGACGCTATTACAAAACGGCTGGCCCGGATCAGCCCGCCCGCGGTTAGGACGGCAGGCTGGCAGGCACCGACAGACAGACATAGACGGCGGCGTCTCAGACAACGCCAATCACGATCTCTCCACGTCCTCGAGAGGGACGCCAGGAGACATAGCCCCCCCACAGGATAGACTAGGCGTGTTGCTGGGAAGTTTCTTTCGCCGTTTCTTCTTTCCCAGCCATAACACGTCGCGAAACGGCAGTAAGATAGCGTAGGCCGCCGCGAACCGCCGATCCCGCTCCGCCGGGATCCTTCTTCTCGGGCTTTATATTACCCGACGCCCGTTCTCAATTAGTTCATTGTGTCGCCCATTGGCGGGCATCATCAGATTCATCCCCCTCTCATGGCAACAGTCCAGCCGAGGTAAAACTCCCTAGGGAGCTCCCTCAAGCAAGTTGCCCCCGGGCTCGAGCGCCTTCGCCTAGCGAAGGCGCTCGCCCCAAAGACCCCGGTAAAGTTGTGAGGTCTTCGGACCAACAACATAAAGTCAAGTCAAATAAAAAAAAAAAACCTATTAAGTTTGAATTTCAAAAATAGAATAGCAGATTTGTCATCAATTAAAAATAACACAGTTTATGGCGGGAACTGAAGGGTAATGTTGTGCTATCAACAGTACAGTCTTATTTTATACAAGCATTTGCCCGCGACTTTGTCCACGTCGGACAGGTAACAAAGATTACCAACATACACAGATAAAATATAAAATCAAAGGTTATTTTCAGCAGGGTAATGCATTTTTTTGTATGAAAATACATAAACACCAGAAATTATCGTAAGAACTTGGGATAAATAATGTTATTAAAGTCATACACAATTTCAATTATTTCGTCCGTGCAGGAACGGAGAAAGAATACAATTTCCTGCGGCCGGGCGGCCTGTTGTAAGAGGCGACAAAACAACCCACAGCCAGGTGGTAGGGCACTTGCCCGACTGGATGGCTACCATACCTGGTCTAGAGTATGCCGTCATAACAACCTTAAGTTGTGTTCCGGCACCAGTGGCCAGGTTCCAGTCTCTCTCAAGAGAGCAGCAGAGTATTTGTAGCACCCTTGGTGTTTCAAATGTCTATAGGCGATCGTAACTGCTTTCCATCAGGTGGGCATTCTGCCTGTCTGCTGAACTCTGTAATAAAAGAAAATAAAAATATTTTACTAAAGATTTTATCGTACAGTGACCATTTCGCATCGGAGTCATTTTTTCGACCTGGCCACTTTAGCCCTCACCCGAGAAAAATTCCGCAGGATTCTTGGAATATAAAGTACCGTGGAATTAAGCCCGGAATTTACTATAGATCAGCAAAAACCGTAATGAAATCGGTCCAGTAGTTTTTACGTGAATCACGAGCAAACAAACACAAAAAAAGAAAGAAACAAAAGACTACACTTTTATAAATTACAGATTCATATCAGTTTAAAATGAACAACAGTTGTAGGAGATATTGATAGTTTTGCGTAATACCTACTCATGTGTTTTTGTGATAAATGTGTACTGAGTAGTCGATCGAATATGTCGTAAGAATCTTTCGAGTTGGCACAACAAACTCCACGGAACCTTTCAATGTGAACAGCACGACACGCATTTGGTTGGTTTTATGTCTCTATTTTCCAACAGATGACACAAACAGTTGACCCTTCCACATTGGTTTCTTTCAATATTTTTCCACCGGTAGCGTGAAGTTTTTATTTCTTATTTGCAACCATACAGAGACCGCACTCCATCCGAAATTCATTTGGATGAGACTCTTTCGTGTACCGAAAAACTTGACTGACGCGAATTTAATTAAAAACAGCGTACGTGGAAAAATGTAAGTTTGAAAGGATAGAAGGAATAAATCCGCACATATTACAGAGACGAAGGTTGGATTTTAACCAGGTGGCAATGTGCGAGTCTGCTGGCTGGTTATCAATCATATCCATTTGTATTAAGGCTCGAAAAAGATACGGTTTTTTGTTTGTATGTAAATGGTTACATATGTAAATGGTTCCGTAGCCACTTGGCCAAAACAGAACCCTGATGAAGTCTACATATGTTTGTCCGTTTGTCTGTCTGCACGGAAAAACATATACAAAGTCGATATTAGATCATAATTTCTATAAAAATGTCCTTTATTTGCTCGTGCCTATGTATTCATAACAAATGACACTATAATAATATAATAATCGACAGCCACACGCATTGTATATCCCCAAGCGAAGCAAGTTACGCTTGTGTTATTTGGTGATATACAAAAGACCACTCTAGGGCCGATCCCGGACACCCAGAGTATAGTAAATAACAGAAAGTTCGTTTCCGAAATTTACCATGCGAGGAATCGAACCCCGAGGGCGTTTCAGCGACTTGGGCCAGCAAAGACTTAGCTCGCTCAACCACAGGCCGTCAAATATGCCAATGTATCTTGGATAAGCGTGGCGGATATACCGTTTATGCCCCTAAAATAAGAAAGTCCCAACCGTAGGACATTATTGTGCTAACATTATCAAAAAAATTATAAAAACAACGAAAAAGTTTGTTAAAAAAATAAGCTATAAAATACGTTGAACATATAATAAACACACCCTTAACTTTAGAAATAAAAAACAAAACTCCATTCATTATCTATGGCGCTCGGTGTCCGGAACCGCAGGGGAGCGCGCGAGATTTGAAATTGGAACCAAATAGGCGTTAAATGGCGGCGTGCGCTGTCATAACATCATTTGGCGTTCATCAGCCGACGAAACAGCGTCTCAGTTTGCTGCACGTTTTATTGGCGTAAGGAATGGCGGGCACACTGACTCGGAAATTGAGATTTGCCTCGGTGTATATAGCGCTGATTGCATTTTCTTTGCGAATGCAACGTCATTTAATTTAGCGTGGACCCACCCGCCTCGGCTTGGTCGAGCAAATTGCTCCTGTTCCTGTCTAATGATTTAGATAGTTTCTCAGTTAGTACGTTTGTTGTTATAGATGCTAGATTCATCTTTTCGTAATTATTCAAAATCTTTTTCTTTTTTCAAGTCAAATCCTATCTCCGACAATGGATGAGTATGACAATCCAGTGAGATAATGTATCCAGCTTTCTAAGAATCTTGCCCATTGAGTTCCACGATCTAGGCTTAATATTCTACTCATGGTCTTAAGGATTTTATAGGTAGAATACAATATAAGTAAAGATTCCTTTATTTCAGGTACTATTATAATTTAATGTTCTCATTTGGCAATCAGTTAGTCAGTCATCATCATCACCCAAGCGTTAAATCCCAGTTGCGCTTGCTTCGAAGCGGTAATTAGATTAAATAATAATAAATACCTACTAATGAATACATCCACAAAATTCTATTTGTACATATTTAAGAATTGTAACTAAGAATAAAAATATATTTTATAATCAATAAAAGATTTTCTTAATAAATAACCTTTCCTTAGATTATCATATTAATATACATAAAATTGAAGTAATAACCTAAGCTTTTCTTAAGTTAAACAATTTCAATATTAAATAGTTCAACTTAGATTAGTTTATTATTTATCACTTCTATCGGGTGTCCCGATACACACACGTTTGTTTTTTTGTACCTGTTTATTTTGGTGTGAAATAAAATGTCATCTATCTACTAATATACTACATATATTACTACGCGTTCTTCTGCACTGTGCTTTCTTATATGATGATACATATTATATGTACCTACTCATAAAGAAACGATTTAGTGTACGTTATTAAATTCCAAAGTAAATCCTCTACATTATCTAATTCATTATAAAATAAATCTTACGTACGTACGTTAGGTACGCCATAAAATAGAATCGTCAATTTACTTTCTTATTTTTATGCAAAATTCAAATGGAAATCGCGCTGAATAGAATTCATAAGAAAGTGAGGATCCATCAGTGACGTCATTACTTTTCCCATAAAAAGTCGCACGGGGTTTCTCTTAAGCCATTTACCAATTGGTTTTAAGCTTATGATATACGACAAAGTCGAAGAATGGGGAAGGATTAAAAATATTGTACTGAATCCTTATTAATTGATTGAGTTGATAAACATTGAAAGGAAAAAGAGATAATTATTTCACTTGCAATTCCTAATTTGAAATTGGAACATTGAAAGGCAAGAGAGATAATTATTTCACTTGCAATTCCTTATTAGAAATTGGAACATTGAAAGGAAAGAGAGATAATTATTTCACTTGCAATTCCTTATTAGAAATTAGAACATTGAAAGGAAAGAGAGATAATTATTTCACTTGCAATTCCTTATTTGAAATTGGAACATTGAAAGGAAAGAGAGATAATTATTTAACTTGCAATTCCTTATTAGAAATTAGAACATTGAAAGGAAAGAGAGATAATTATTTCACTTGCAATTCCTTATTAGAAATTGGAACATTGAAAGGAAAGAGAGATAATTATTTCACTTGCAATTCCTTATTAGAAATTAGAACATTGAAAGGAAAGAGAGATAATTATTTCACTTGCAATTCCTTATTTGAAATTGGAACATTGAAAGGAAAGAGAGATAATTATTTAACTTGCAATTCCTTATTAGAAATTAGAACATTGAAAGGAAAGAGAGATAATTATTTCACTTGCAATTCCTTATTAGAAATTAGAACATTGAAAGGAAAGAGAGATAATTATTTCACTTGCAATTCCTTTTTTAAAAATAAAAGTCTATGAAACAGTAATTTAAGCACGACAAATTATTAGGTAAGTTGTTCGTATAGCTACAGTTATGACGGTAATATGATGACTTGTTACTTTTAACAGGCTAATCATTGACTAATTAGAAATATTCTAAAGCACTACGGGCTCGATTTAACATAAAAATCGACAATATCTCAATTTATATATATATATATATATATATATATATATATATATACATATACATATATATATAAGCCCCTACCAGGGGCTTTATTTGTTTAACCAATTTAAAATTCTTACGTGTGTACACTAGTACATTTTTTTATGTATAGCGTCGTATTTGTTTAAGTCTATAAAACATTTTCTTTTTTTCTTTCTTATAAGTGAAATTGACTTTCAAAAATGTGTAACATTTACAGCACGTTCCATTAGTAGCTCACAACGACCACGTTCACGACCGCGATTTTTCCCGCTCCACTTGCTTGCCAGTGTCACAATCGTCAACCAAAGTGGAACGGTTATTCGACCCAGCTCTTGACATGGTTCGTTGTGAGCGTGACGTTTTCGCCACGACCACAACGACCGCGGTCGCCTTGTGGAACGGCTAACGTAGCATTTTAGACGTGCAAATGTCAAAAATAAAATTAATCGTTGGCAGAGTATTGTTGGACAGAGGGCAACGTTTGTAAGATAATAACATAAAAAAAACGTGTGCGTCTCCGGACGCCCGACAGAAGTGACGACTTAAACTAATCTAAATTGAACTATTTAATATTGGAATTGTTTAACTTGAGAAAAGCTTAGGTTATTACTTAAATTTTATGTGTATTAATATGATAATGTAAGGAAAGGTTATTTATTGATAAAATCTTTTATTGATTATAAAATATATTTTATTCTTAGTTACAATTCTTGAATATGTACATTATTAGTATCATTATTTAATATTGACTCTAAATACCGATATACGGCTAGCGCTGTGGGTGGGTATGCGTGAGAGAAAGGGAAGCCAGACAGACTGGCGCAGTACGCGTTACGTAACGAAGCGATTTATCCTTCCATAAGAAGTTATCACTTCAAAAATAACTCAATTGATTTAGCTGTCATCTATCTTATTAGAAAAGCAAAAAGGTGTTTCTATCTGGTTCATATCATCAGAATATTTATTTGGTTTCAGGCGTCAATCGCTGGGACAACCTTCCAAATATAAGGTGTAAATTTAATTTACACAAAATGATATAGGTACGGCGGTGTTGGCGACAACAAGGGCGCGTTTCTAAGCGAACCGTTTTATTATTAAAATGCTTTTTTTATATTGAATTTTGATCTAAATTGGTTTGGCATGGAATGTGTGAATTGGAAAGTTTTATAGCTGTGAGTATTTTTTTAAATTTAATTTAACATTTGCTTTCAGGGTTGTATTGAAGATATATATATAGAGAGAGATAGATAACACTTTATTGCACACCAAAATATACAATTCCAGGCAATACAATAGGCGGCCTTATCGCTCAAAGCAATCTCTTCCAAGCAACCTAATGAAAGTAATTTGAATTAGGCGATATAGGTGGTGCAGGAAAAAAGCAATACATACATAAATACTCAAACTAATTCAAGAAATATAAATACAAATACATACATATATATACAATAATATATTCATATTTAGGTGTTTTTGAAAATCCGTAACCATTTTTGACAAATACCTTAGACCTAGAATGTACTACGAACATTTCGGCCCTATTTTGCTACAAAATTTGTAACATATTTGTACAATTATATATTTCTTCTGTTCGTGTAGGACCAATTTTGATGAAATTTTTAGTGTGTTAAAGTGGATTGGAGAATGGGTTAGGTTCACAATTGCACTCGGTAGGTTGCCCTGCAAGCGGGACCTACATTTTTATTTTTTTAACCGACTTCGACAAAAGGAGGAGGTTCTCAATTCGTAGGGATCTTTTTTTTTGCTTTTTTTATGTATGTTCGCCGATTATTCCGTGATTTATGAACCGATTTACGTGATTCTTTTTTTGTTCGACGCGGAATAGCTTCTAATTGGTCCCCTAAAAATTTTACATAGTTTGGCCCAGTAGTAGTTTTCATTTTATGAACATTTTTCATGAAAATAATTTTCCTCCGTTCCATATGTACACCGATTACTCCGTGATTTATGATCCGATTTACGTGATTCTTTTTTTGTTCGACGCGGAATAGCTGCCATGTGGTTCCCTAAAAATTTGACAAAGTTTGGCCTAGCAGTTTTCATTTTACGATCATTTTTTCGTTCCCGGTTCTTGGGACTTATATTTTTTAAGAAGCGCGGCACCATTCGTAGGTCCACCCATACATAGCTAAGACACTAAAAAGTAACAAATAAAAAATAAAAACTTCGTTTAAAAAACCGACTTCAAAAACTGAAAAACTAAAATGTATAAAATAACTTACTTCTAAAGCTATTATTATTAATATATATTATCTAAAACATCTTGAAGTCGGTGCAAAGCAAAACATAAAAATTACTAAGCACCGACTTTAATATATGTTATACATTTCAGTTTTTTAGTTTTTGAAGTCGGTTTTTTTAAACGAAGTTTTTAATTTTTTATTAAGAACAGGGATTGCCCTGTTCTTGAAACGCCCTATTACCTACAGTTCAAATTTTGTTGCGATTCGTTTTGCTACTTGTCCGTTGAAGTTTTGATTTAAATAAGACTGTATGTCAATTGGCTTTGAATGCCGTTTCTCTGTCTTTTCGGAGAAACACATAATTTTTATTCTATAAATTCCTAAATTAATAAAGAGTTGTCTTATACATATTCGCGGTGTTGTAATATAAACAACGAAATACTTTATCTATTGGCTCACCGTACAACCGAGTTCCAAAAGCGTTTAATTCTCGTTTTTACAATATTTAATTTGTACCTCCATCGACATGGCTTGTTGACTCGCCCGAGTGTCATTAGGGGCGAAATGTTTGCCCTCAATTTGTACCGATAATCAACTTTTAAGTCTATTAAATTTTTCCCATAGCCCACTTTATTACAGGCACCTATTTTAATAACATTCACATTTGGATTCAAAGAAAAAGGTCAAGTGCGTGTCGGTCCAGGAGCAGTGACGGGTTCTGTCGTAATGACGAACTTACATTGTAACGTCGGAATGAAAATACATGCGATTCTAAAAACTTCACTTCATATAAACCACACACTGGACTTTGATCAAACCAATATTTATGAAAAAAAAATTACTACATAACCACAGAGTTGACAAAATCACTTAGAAAATTAATTTGACTAATTCACATCACTTTGTTGAATCGTCATTATATTTACATAGAATGGCAGGCAAAGGATCTGGTATCCACGCACCGTATCAGATAAACAGTGTTCAACAAAAAGCGAAAATTCAAATATCGAACTATGGGACGATACGTATTTATTAACCGACTTTAAAAAGGAAGAGTTCTCATATGTTTTTTATTGTATGTTCGTTACTCGATTTCTCCGTCAGTTGTGGATCGATTTTCAAAAATTTTCTTTTAATCGAACATTTATACTCCCGAATTGGTCCCCGCGTCATTGTGTCAGGATCGGGAATGGAATAATGGATTCTAAGGAATTAGGGAAACTCACAAAAATTGTTAGCCAACTATTTCGTAATCGTATATGTCAATTGTAAACCAATTTTCAAATTGTTTCCTCTATTCGTAAGTGTATAATATCGAGGTAGTCTCATAACTAAAACAAACAGTAAAACATAAAACTTACTATATTTTGTAAATTTGTTGTTTTCCTTTTTTTGAAACCGACTTCTAAATATTGTAGAAAGAAGTTAGTTAAATATTATTTTTTTGGTTTTTTGTGTGAAGCCGGTTTTGTTTCTGTTATTTTAAGCACTGATCAACAAAAAGCGAAAATTTAAATATCGAACAGTTGGTATTTAAACACTGTTCCACAAGAAGCGAAAATTTAAATATCGAACGTCTCTTATTTAAACACTGTCCAACAATACAAGCGGTTAAAAAAAATCAATCAGCAATTTTAATCAATGAAAAAGTCGTAACACTTCTTGATACTTGCCACCACCCCTCGCTAACAAAGCGTATAATTTTCCCTTTCTATTTGTATTAGTCCAAAGTCAGATTAAACGAGCGATAAATAAATACTTAACGTTTTAATCCATTTGCGGGTACACCAGAGCGCCCGACGGAGACGGGTGGAAGGAGGAGATCTAATTCACTGATAGTGAAAAAAGGAGAATTAAAAGAAACGAACAAGCCTGTACCTATCATAATTTAAAAAGTTATGTTTTTTGCTATCAAGTTATTGTTATGGGTAACGTATGATGAACGATTCTAGGATCAATCTCAATAACGCCCGGACTAGTAAAATAGTTAAAAAATTCACTTGCAAATCTTAGCCCGCTGATAGGACATGGGCCCTTCTGGTCATGAGAACTCTTGCAATTTAGTGCAGATTTTAATAAGTCCATTTTTTCATGGTTTATACCGTATTTCCGTGTACCTAGTAACGGAGAAAGAATATACTTTCCTTCGGCCGGCCGGCCGGACAAAACAACCCACAGCCAGGTGGTAGTGTATTTAACCCTCTAGAGTATACCGCCATAACAACCTTGAGTTCTGTTCCGGCATTAGTGGTCAGGTTCCAGTCTCCCTTGAGAGAGCAGCAGTGCACTTGTAGCATCATTGGAGTTGGAAATGTCCATAGGCGATGGTAACCGCTTTCCATCGGGTGGGGTGTCTGCCTGTTTGCTGAACTCGTGCAATAAAATAAAATCAACCAATATAAGTCTCTTAAAGGAGAGTGGATCCTGGTCTCTAATGCCGGAACACACCTCAAGGTTGTTATGACGGCATTTTCTAGACCAGAGGTGGTAGACATCTAGACGGGTAAATACCCTACCACCTGGCTGTGGGTTATTTTGTCGCCTCTTATGACAGGCCGACCGCAGGAAATTATATTCATTCCCCGTTCGTGCAAGGATTATCTCACCACAATCGTACCTGCCTGATCGAGCGTGACTCTACCTTGTCTAGCTTTCCGTTAACGCAATGCGTTAATATATTACCTAACAATGGTTCAAAATACTAAATTAACTGTCACAGAAAACAAATTAATTAAGAAGAGAAGTCATTGCGTTAAAAAAAAAGAAATTCCACCAAAGCGCGTGCCAAGAATGAGGGAGTAATAAGCAGTTTTCTTTCGCGCCAAAATTGTCTGCCATAATAGCGACGGCGCGAAGATAGCGTTCCCGCCATAAAATGAGATAAACGACCTCGCTCTATTATTTTTGGTCTTTAACAAAGGCAATGTGTGCACCTGTCTTCGTCTCTTTCTAACTAATGGTAAAGGGCATTTGTCGTCTCGCCTTTGCGTGTAAAACAAAAAATCGTCTTCAGTACCACCCCTAATGTTCTTGCGGCGAAAGGAAACCGTTCTGAAGCGCCTTTATAATTTACTTGCAAAATCTTATACGTGTCTATTATAATTTAATAAAAATGGGATAATTAAAGTATACTTCAGTATATCTTGGTTCTTTATTAAGATTTTAATAATGCCTTATTACATTTTAATACAAATTAACTTTTCAAAAATAATATGATATTGCAAATGCAACTTTATTTTTTTAATACTACAATGTCTTTATAAGCTAATCCAATAAAAGAAAACTTAACTTATTTATATTGTATCAGTGGTCGCCCGTGGTCGAAATTCGACCACAATATATAATTTAAATTATAAGTTTGAACTTTATTAAGATTCTGTTGTCAAAGACTTATACTTCTATTATCACAGATTTCGTCAAGGCTGCTAATTTCACTTTAACAAAAACCAAAAGAGTATATATGTGTGTGTGTGTTAAATATATGGTAGTGTGTGTATGTTTTTTTATTGATTGTATTTACTTTTTATGCATAACTTTTTAAAAATATTAGCATTCTGCACTCCTTCTCTAAATAAACTAGTCTACGAAATTTCATACTCCTCCGTCTGCGCAATTTTCGTAAAAAGGGTACAAAGTTTTTGCTATAGTCCCTCAAGACTATAAGTATAATACTGAACCTAGATCACCATCTTCTATGTGCAAGACGCCATGGAGGCTGGCTACGTTTCCTCGCTGGATCGCCAAACTGATACGTTGTCTGAGGTAGGCACCAACCCTCTGATCACCTGAAGAGTCAATGAGTCGTTTAGAAAATTTTTGGTAGAGGCCTCAGGACCCTACAGTCCAAGCGTTTCCACAGCAAACGGCACAAATATATAAAGTTACATAAATTCCATATATACAACATTTGCCTATGTATTTTTTTATTATATAAGATTATGTTGTAGGTATCTTAGATTTGACAGCCTTTTGTATTTTAACAAATAAATTCTTTTTTATTGCTCTCGTTTAAACCAAAATGTCTCCTACTGCAGACTGTTCGGATATTGAATAAGTACCCCAGTTTGGTAGATGTCGAAAAATAATCCAATAGCAAAAAATAAACTTTCTAATTTTAGAAACATGTAAAAAATAAACCACTTTTCATAAATATATTCATCTTTGCGAATCAAAACATAAACATGTTGTTCCAACATTTGTAGTCTTCTACTGTAGACATGTAAAAATTCTTTTGTGTTTTACCCATAACTGTTAGAGAAGATTGCATATTTGCACAGCTTGAGTTATTCAGCTGTTTCCGCCGCCGAAATTATATTATTAAAATATATAAATATTGCAAATTACTAAATAAGCTTTTATGTAAGTACTTTCACCTTTATTGAAATAATAATATTTAATATACCTAGTAAAGTTTTTCTTTGAATAATTTTACTGAGTTCATGTTTACATCGAATTTCTGGGTAATCAATAAAACTATACAATTTGCCGGTATAAAAGTATCCTATGATTAAGCTTACTATCAAAACAATATATATGCAATTTATTTTATGATAATTCATTAGTTCCCAAAATGTTTAAAAAGTAATAAACAAAAGGTCACATTGTCTTATGTAAAGGATGTCTCAGAATGTTTTTCGTTTTTACATGTTAAATAAAAAACAAAATATCAATTAAAGCTCGTTTTATTTAATGTTAATTTAAAGACCAATTCTCGAAGTTTATTTATGAAAAACAACCGTTTGCAAATGCGCACCATTCATTTGTCCACACTCATTTAACCTGGAGCTAAAAATTTCAATAACTCGCTGGAGCATCGCTCTTGGAATAGAGTTGATTTCTTCAGTGATTCTTTGCTTCAAAACATTCAGATTGGGTGGCAATGGATTGTAAATTTTGTTTTTTAGGTAGCCCCATAGGAAGAAATCAGCAGGCGTTAAATCAGGGCTCCTCGGTGGCCAATTGATGTCTCCTCGGCGACTTACCACTCTTCCAGGGAATAAATCGTGAAGACCTGCTAATGAGTCATTTGTAACATGAGAAGTGGCTCCATCTTGCAGGAAAAAGGTGTTGCGGTTGTAGCCCTTCTGGTTTTGCATTTCTGTAGCCAAAAAAGTCCGGATCATATGGCAATATCGGTTGGCGCGTATTAGTCAATTCAAAAACGAAAATCATTCTGAGACACCCTTTATCTTATCTGTCATTTTTGTCATTACCTTATATACTAATATAATAAATACATATTTTTATTCTTCTTAACTTTGCTGCTTACAATCCATATTGTACTGTTCTTCCCCTTTTTACTTCTTTTTAATTTAATTATATCTAGACATAAGTTGTCAAAAATATACTCTCAGTCAGGTTGCCTGGAAGAGATCGCTTTAATTCTTTCTCTTCTTTAATTTTTAATTTAGGGCAAAAAGTTATATAGAGATATTTGTAGGAAAAACAATTTGCTACAAATTATGACTTTACAAATTTTTTGTAAGACGCATAGTTTCCGAGATATCGCGAAAAAAGTGTTTTCACCACTTTTTCCAAGATGGCGGCCGGGGGACAAGGGTGGCGACCCCACAAACTTGAGGTTAAGCTTCTATTGACCCCCCACACATGTCCCAAAAATAAAATTGCGTCCACTAACAAATGCAAAGCTCATGTAACATTTCAATGGAGTAATTGTAATTATTCATTCTTTAATTGTCTATTTGGTGAACAATAAAGTGTTTTCTATTCTATTATGTGTCTGTTACACCTGTGATAAGGATTAGTTAGTCAGTTAGGCCTAATGTGCATATTGTTACAATTACCACGTGCTAACAATGGTGAAGGAAAACATCGTGGTGCAACCTGCACATCAAGATAATCGATGTGTCAAGCCTGCCAAGCCGCCTTGGACGAGCGTAGCAGGTATATTGTCCGTTCCCTCTATAATAGGAGGCCCGAGCCCAGCTGTGGGACATTTATAAGCTGATATTATTATGTAGAAAACGGCCATAAGTAAGCGTGACTTTCCAACTGACATCAGAGCAATATCGATTAAACGCGAACCTATATTTACAATGTAAGGAAGTCGGCTAAAAAGGTTTCTATTTTGACAAACGTTTACGAGATTCCAAAAGGTATTAAAACAAAAATCATATCACCACACCAGTACCAATTGAATAATAATCCTAACCCATAAAGCCTTTCAGAAGTGCGCCACTTAAATCTATTCAATCCTCTATAAAACTGTCATAAAAGTATGAATATAAAAACATAACTCTTTCAGCGTTTTCATTGTGTGCGAGTTGGGCATTGTGCCGCCATTTGGCGACAATGGCGCGGTGTTTTGGCGGGAGAAAAAGGCGGCAACGTTTATCAGCGGCGGCCATTATGGCCGCTTATCGACGACGCTTCCGCGGAACACTTTGCCCCTTTTTCTTTATGCACGTCTGGGATCCAAGACGCTGATAACCGCAGACGTGTCTTTCGCTTGTTTTCGCCATTGTATTTGTATCTTTAGTGAAAGATTTTGGTAAATTTCTGTACAAATATAAGTAATCGTTTTCTTTGCATAGTATAAAACAAAATCGCTATCCGTGTGTCTGTATATCCGCTAACTACTCCTAAACTATTCAAAACTATTCATAGTTTTCACTATCAATTACAGCATTTTGCAAGGTTTATATATCATTATGAAAACACCTAATTAATTAATTAAGTTTGATCGAGCCTTGCTTAGTATAAAATAGGTAAAAATAACTTCATCAATTTTTGCTGTCTACCCTCTTTCTGTGTGAGGCGTTGGCCAATGCAGAACGGCAAGGCAAGGAAAGGCAAGGGCAGTCATTTTGGACACTTACTGTCATTTTGGACACTCACAAAAGATCGCAATAAAAATCAATTAAAATGTCGCGTTTATAACCATTAATAGCTTAGTTTAATTATGTGTATTAATCGCGAAAAATTAACAAAATACTCTATATTTTTTTCATTTTTGTTTGTTGCATAATAATAACGGGTAATTTAAGAATGTGTTTGAGTCAGGTTGCCTGGATGAGATCGCTTTCAGTGATAAGGCCGCCTTTTGTTTTATCAAATAACTATTGTCTTGTTGTGCATTTTTGTAATTTTTGTTTTGGTGAATAAAAAAGTGTTGTCTGTGTTAAACTTAAATGTCCATTTATATAAGCAATTAATCACCATTCATTCACTCACACTTACGTATTATCACGGAAGATTTTTTCCATGGTATTTTTACAGCTAACCTTTACAATCTAATAGCTACCCCTACGTTAAAGAGTTATACAAGAAACCAGATCTAAATTGTCGTAAAAAGGAAAGAAGACGTGCCTATAAAAAAATATTGCATATGCCAACTGAAAAATATAAAAGTAACTCCTATAAACAAAGTAATTTGTGTGGAGAGGGCGCGAGGAGGGGCGGCCGCCTGAATGAGCTAATTAAGGCACTAAACGAAAGAAAACCCGAAGAAAAGCGGAGAAAACTCCGGGAAAACAAGAATATTCCGGGCCAATTGACAGGGCTGGACTCTGGTGCTGTCATTACATTATATGGTTTTTATGTTTATTTGTATTTTCGGTTCTGAGCGCAATTTCAAATGATTTTTTATTTGATTCTGAAATTGTAAAAAAAACGTCACACATTGTTACGAGTGCGAGACTCGAATTAAAATGCCGTTAGAATTAGTATAGAGTTTATTAGAACTATACAAACACGTATAACACAGGTACAAATATAACCGAACATAACACGTCCAAACGTAATGCAGAAGGTCGTAATTCAAATAAAACGCGCAAAGTCCGTCACTTATTAGATTCCCGATTCCCTCCCCCTCCATCAGGTCATCGTTTTATACTGCACAAATGCAATGTCCCCGTATCTAAGTCGACTTAATCCGCCACACCTGGTTAATGACTGCCACAAAAGAGTACAATACAACAATGGGCTGCTTTCTAATCACAAATTTTAAACACAAAGTAAACAAAAGAAGTCGATCATAAAAGAGTTATAATTAGTTTAAATGCCGGCAGGTAATAAAATGTGTTTTGTTTCAGATATGTACCTACGTGGATTTTGTTTTTGTCGGGACCTGAGTTGTAACAATATATTTAAAAAAAATTAAGTATAATCGCATTTAACGCTGTTAAAACATAGTCTTGCTATAATTTTTTGATGGAAAAACAATTTTGGGCAATATTTGCGTCTTGTTTTTTTTCACGATTTGGTATAATGTATGGCCGAATAGTACACAGTATTCTATTTTATATCTATTGGGTTGCCTGGAAGAGATCGCTTTTTAGCGATAAGACCGCCCTTTGTGCATTATTACACTTAGTTTAAGTCTGAAGTTTTTATTTCCTATTGGTGTACCAAAAAGAGGTATTGATTGATATTCGACCGCATATTAAAGTGACCGAATAGGCCGAATACCAGCAGAATTCGTGGCATCTATACACTAAAGTACCTATATTCTATTTTATATGAAGCGTAAATTAACAATTTCTTGAACTGGGTCGTTTATGGGAGCTGTATACATCTAGTTATCGCAGCGGACAACGAACTACTGGCTATAGGGCTATTACTGGCTAGCGCAACGCGGGAGCGCACATATTAACAGTTACTCTGTCTCGCTCGCGCATTACCCGTCCCGCTCACACACTGTGCTATATATTATACTAGCTTTACGACTTATTAATATTTGTACCTACTTAAGGTTACCGTTTCCAAAATAAATTAGTTCACTTCATTTAATATCAGCACTCGACAGTGAATATTACTCATCTGCCATCTGGAGTATCATTCAACCTCTACCTCTCGCAGCTACATGTTAAATGTCTGGAGTCCGCACCTGCTTGAAGAAAACGCCCGGCTTTCCCTTGAATGGTCCGCTAACAAACTCTTTCACAAAAACACAATAATTACTTTAAGCCGAATAAAAAGCGCTTTCTTCGCCGGGTCTAAACACAAACGCCCTGATTTCACCTCGCCACCCACTTTATTCGGACTTTTATTATATCTTTACGCTTTTATATAACAAAAATCGTTTTATGCCTTCCTTGTTAAAGGAAAATATATTAATTTGTTACTATTTATATTTACAATACGTAGATGTTACCCTTGCTAAGACGGTTTGTCGATAGCCTCATGATGTCACATATCGATGGTCAGTAGGGTTGACAAAAATGTTATATAAATAGTTGTTGCAATAAATGTATTATTGTATATACTTTATATACCTAAGTATACAAAATAATAGCAAGTAATACAATACAATAATAGTAAGTAGTCATCGGCAAACCTTCTGCGCGTGTTTTACTAATATCTAAATCTTATACTAATATATAAAGCTGAAGAGTGTGTTCGTTTGATTGATTGAATGCGCTAATAACAGGAACTACTGGTCTGATTTCAAAAAATCTTTCAGTGTTAGATAGCCCATTTATCGAGCAAGGCTGTCTATATCATCACGCTAAGACCAATAGGAGCGGAGCATTAATTAATAATGTTTCAAAATTGGGGGGTTTCGAAAATAAATTCTACGCAGACGACGTCGCGAATACAGCTAGTAATATATAAAACATCTAAAAATAACACTACTATTATATACATATGTACAGATAAAAAATGGATTCCAAGTCACTGTCGGTGGGAGCGTTCCCAAAATGATGGCTCCATTTCCACCCTGTATGGCAATGCTAATGCATTGACAACAATACAGGCCAGTCTTTAGGTCCCGCGAGACTTCTTTCAATCGCATTGAAAGGTCTCGATTGAATTAATAAGCCTCGCCTCCCCACGGCCCCATAGTTTCAACCTCGAAAGCCACAAATATGTATCCATTACCAATGGATGCATACCATCAGCATATAGCTAGAGGTACTGTCACTACGGGAACGTGGAACTGCACTTCCACTACTGATACGTAACACAATCTGGGACAAACAAAATCACAAGAAAGGAATCTAAAGCTAAATTCTAATATGAACATCTAAGTAATATACAAATGCGGAATTAGTTGTGAAAGTTACTTTGCAAATATAAAGAACATTCATAAACATGAACTGCCCGCGGTAACTACTCGATGGAAAACGTGACTAATGAGCTTGTATTGAGAGCCGCCATTTAAAATTTTATTTGACGTTTATTTCTCGTTCATGAATGTCAATGCTTTTTACTTTTTTCTTTTTAGAGGTCCGTAGCCATTGTGATAAAAAAATATAATTGAAATATTTGCCAAAAATGGTACAATATACCAGGGTAAACTAATACATAATCTCCTAAGACATGCTTAGAAAGAAAAATCATCGTAAAATTACTGTTTATTTTTATTAAATTAAAAAATACTCGCATTTAAAAAATCATAATGCACAGATAATTACTCTTTGTTTTTTCCAAATATCCTCGAAATTCTAAACTAAATTTGTTTCTATCTACACATGAATTATAGAGGTTTTATCAGCTTAAAATACGACAGCAAGCTTCTGAAATATATGAGCTTATGCTGCGACTAGTTAATTAGCATTTAATTCATTAACAAACTTGTTACAAACGCGTGTTAAGCAGTTAAACGGCGCTGCGAGCTTTAACTAATTTTAGGACAAAGATATTGAATTTAGAGCGTTGTGCAGACTGGATATGCCTTCAGTCACCTTCACACTTGTATAGACAGCACCGCCTACATGCTGACGATACGCCGCCGTCACGCTTCTATTCTATGAAGTATGAATTGTTGTCCATACCTTGCTCTTTTATTACTAGATATTTTTATCTAGAGATTTAAAACTAGAGATTTTCTATGAAAATATCCAACTGTTTTTGCAGAGTACGTGACAAATTACATTTTCATATTCTTCTTCCATGGTATACCTAAGTAAATAAACAAAAAATCATTATTTAAAAAACAGCATACGTTTATGTCAGCTCTAGTGTACTCCTGCATTAAGAAACAGGCCGGGTAAAGATTTCAAGAAAAGAAAAACATACAAACGGACATATAGCTATTAATATAATATTAATAGCTATATGTATGGGTTGGGTTTACATATATGTCCCCGGATGATTTCCTGGATGATTTTAATGGTTAATGTGTTTAGGAATATATTTAAGACTTATTTATAACAACTGAAATTGGTTTTGAGTGGAAAAAATACATATTCAATTAATTATCGAAGTTTGTAATTCACAACAATGATCTGGTAATTTTGTCGCCGAGACGTTTTTTTACGTTTTTTGACGGGATTTATCGAAATAGGAGACTGTATGTATCCGAAAATTTAAATATGTGGAGTTTTAAACAGTTGGTTAGGTTAGGTTTTGTGTAGACCAAAGCGCACGAGCCGAGCGAGCGAAGCGAGCGTGCCGCGACAGCGGCCGGCGAGTGCCAGAACCGACTGTAACCATTCAATATTTATTTTATATATTAGTGAAAAACAGAAGTGAGGTTAGATTGACAAAAACATTAATAACTCAGGAACTATACATTTCCGCCACATGGGAGTTGCAGAAGGGGTAAGTTTTCCTCCCTCCCCCTCCCCCCTTCCCCCTCATTACTTATGATTCCGGGGACATATATGTAAACCACACCCATATGTATGTTAGCATGTTCTTTTTCTATGCATTAAGAAACATGTGCACGTACGCGGGGACAGTGGTAGAATGTGCGGCCAGATAAGGGCGGTTAAAATATAAGATAAAAACATACAGACAGACATATAGCTATTATCCAGTAGATAATATACATATAAACATAAAACACCCACAAATATATTAATTGATTATTAAAATCATGTAAATAATATCAGAATGCCAGACAGAAATATAATTGTAGTTCTGCTAAAACTCGTCTTGTTAAACAAGCTTAAATTACTTTAACAAACAAAAACGACTAGACTGATTTGTTGAATTACGCTTGTATTATTTTACGTCTCACAAAGTTTCCATTAAAAAAATATCATACGACACATCCAGTGGTTTACTGAACATCGGTGTGTCGCGAGATTCCGCGGTTTCCCGCGTCTAGGCATGGCGGCTTCCGAATCACCGTTCAATCTAAATTATTGTGCAACTTACGAACTAATCTTAATCAGACGCTTACCGCTGGAACAGCGCACAAGTTTTTCAATAAACCATGCTTATCTGGCGTAATGGTGCTTAGTGTTTTGCAAACTAATTATTTAGTCAAAACACAAGTCGTGTATCAACGAGATTGAAATATGTAGTCTGTATAATCCTTTCGAACCCACAACTAAACTGTACCGAATTATTTATAATAGGACCTAGAGTTCTAGGTCCATAGATTACGATTCTGACATCATGCATAACGCCGTAGAAGAAAAATAGGTATATACACGGTATATACCTACTATACTGATTTTTTATTACCTGGACTTTTGTTTAAATTAGAATTCGCCACAAAGGCAGGCAAAGGAATCTTAGTCCATACAGCCAAGTCTGGTGTATAAATCTTCGTATAGTAGCGCAGTTGTATTGTAGGCTACAACCCACGCCATTCAACGGAGTTCTTGTGAAAACTCGAAAGGCCACATTTGACTATACACTTTCTCACAAAAACACATAATTATTACTCAAAAACTATCAATATCCTAAAACTATTGTTCATTTTAGAGTATTTTTATACATTTTTAGAAAATAAAACTGCACAGCGCAACGTCCCCTTTCAGTTCCCGCCAAAAACTCGACTAAAATGACAGCTACGATCGACCTTTGATTTTTTCTTCTTTGTTCAATTGTGGCTTATCACGGTTTGTGCATTCAGCCAGAATCATGTGTAAATAGACCTTTGATTTTTAAGTGAGTTGTGTGATTTGAATCAACAATTCACCACTGTGAGTTGTATCCTATAGAATTTCTATAGGATTCAACTTACAGTGGTGACTTGCGCCAACCATGCAACATAAAAAAGGTAATTTTAGTCCAGGCAATTAAAAATCAGAGTACAGGAATGTCAATCTTACAATAAAAATTATGAAGTATGGGACAATCCGTTATTTTATTTTGTTTAGGGTCTCCATATATTCAATGTACTCTGTGGTTTAGGGTGCTAGCAGCTGTAGTCTTACAAACTTAAGTTGCAGAGATAAATAAAGAATAACTATTCATAAACCTCCACATATGACAAAGGAAATATAAAAAACAAATATATTTTCAGTTTTAGGGTCGGTTCATATCTGACGGAAAATGCGTCGCGTATTATCGGTCGCGTAACGCCAAAACAGATAAATATATAATAAAACATTCAACCTTTCACACCTAACCGATGATGCGTTAGTGCGTCGAGCGCCAGTTCCGGCCAGGCATTGGTGCGAGGCGGTCGCAAATGCCCTGTTCTCCTGGATTTTGCAGTTTTTGTCGCGCCTTTTCTTTCCAAAAAGGCGATAAATTGCGAATATAGTTGTGTAGTGACAGTGTACAGTGATATCTAGTTCGATTCCGGCGCGAATCGCAGTTTTTTGGCTCGGGTGAGTGATTTACTCTCTTCGCTTGCTTTCGCGCGCTTTGGCGCATATTGCGCAACATTTAACGACTTATTTTGTACATTAAGTACACCCGCGCGCGTCGCTGGTTTCGCACGGGGAGCGGGCATCCAGCAATGGATGCCCAGGACCCAAAACCACCCCCTGGGCTTTCAGGTGCGCCTTGTAAGAGAGGCCACCTGGAGGCCAAGGACGGTTGGCAGGCTGCGGAGATCGGCGAGACGCGTAGGAAGAAGGTCCCGTCAGCATCGTTCGCCCGGCGCAGCAAATCTGCCGCCGGGCCACGTCCAGGCTGCCCGGCTGCTGCCGTTATCACGGCGGCACCTGAGGCGCCTGTCTTGTTAGGCAGGGCGGCGTCCGTGGTGGATCTCACCGTGGATGCCCCCGCTCGTAGGACTAACGTTATGGGGCCACCGGAAGGTCCCGTGACGCGTAGGCCCCCATCCAGCCGTGCGGCAAGTAGGGCCGCACACCTGGATATAGCTAGGAGCTCGTCGCTCGGGTCGCACTCGGCTATTTACCTGGCCGTGAGCGACGCGAGCGACATAGACGTAGGTGCCTTCGGGACGCCGTCGACCTCTGCATGGGCCTCACCTGTGCAGGGGAGCGGCGGGCACGAAGGCGGCTTTAGTACGCCGCTGTCAGGTAGCACTCCAGAGTCTCTGGATAGTGCGCTTGACGGTGCCGTTCGCGCGTTCGATTATTCCCGCCCTGCTTCGCCTGCCTGTGGACAAATCGTCTACACGGCGGCCGGAACAGCGACGGTGGGGGGCGGTCGCCCCACGACGACGGTGGCCTATAGCGCGCAGGCCTCACCTGCGCCTCTGCCACTGGCTTGCGACCTAGCGGTTCGCAACGTCGGGGACGGCCGTCCCACGACCCCGGTCGTCGCGCGAGCTTCACTCGCGCTATCGACCGAGGTCGCGAATAGGGAGTTTGTAGGCGCGGCAGCGGCGACCCCTTCGTCTTCCTTCCCTACTGGGATGGGAGTCGCTGTCGCGGCGTCGGCGCCTGCGTGTGCAGCGACTGCGGAGACGGCGGCGACGGCGGCGGCGTCAACGTCTTCGTCTTCGGCGACTGCAACTTCGTCCGCGTTCGCGTCCACAGGTTCGTCGTCTTCGGCGGCGGGTCCAGCGATGCGAGCTTCGTCTTCGGGGACATTTGTGCCCCCTGTATCGTGTGCTCCGGTATTTGCGGCCGGATCGAGGTCACGGTTCTGGGACCGGTCCCGGAGCAGCGACGCCGATTCGGCCCCTACGTCGGGTGCGTCCACCCCAGCGCGCGCGCGCTCGCCTTTGCGCCCCACGTGGGGCGCAACCGAATCGACCGCGTCGGCCGCGTCGGTTCTCGCGGGTGCGGAGGCCTTCCTCCGCACTGAGGGGGGGGAAAAGGGGCGCAAGGCGCGCAAGGCAACCAACGCCAAATTGGCCGCGGCTAGCCAGTGCGCCGCCCTCGTAGAAGACATCACGGCCCTCGGCCCCGGGGAACTGCGCCTAGCGGCGAGCGCCCAGGTCGCCGAGATCCTTCAGATCGCCCAGACGTCGGGCAATCTGAAGGGTGGCTACGTGCGTCGGCTGAAGGATGCCGCGAACAGAGTGTCGGACATTGTCGACACGCTGGTCACGCGGAATCCGGAAACCGAGGCGTGGAAGCTCGGCAACGAGAATGCGCGTTTGCGCATGGAAGTGAGCTCTTTGCGGGAGGAGAATCTCTCCTATCGCAAGGAGTTCGAAGAAATGCGCAAGGCCCTCAAGGCCTCCGCTCCGGCCGTGGAGCCGGCGCCCGCCGTCGTGGCGGCGCCGCCCCCCGTGCCCGTCAAGCGGAAGGCACGGGCGGTCGCGGTGGAGGTGGCGGCGATTTCGGAATCGCCCGCCGCGCCCGTCGCGACTAAAAAATCGCGTCCGACCCCCGCCGCGGTGGCGGGGTCGACACCGGTTCCCGCCGACGGGGCGGAGCCGGCCGCGGCGCCCGCCGACGGGGCGGCGCCGCCGTCCGTCCCACTCGGGCGCGGCGGCGTTGAGTACGATGCGTTCGTGCGCGTCGTGCTCGATGCCGTGGCGCCACTCATCAACGCGAGGTTCGCCGCCATAGAGGACAGGCTGGGCCCCGCGCCGACCCTCCGTCCACCACTTGCGGCCGACGGAGGCAGGGCGCCGGCACCCAGGCCGACTCCCCGCGCGCTCGCGAAGCCCACCGGAGGGCCCAAACCGGCCACGGCTGCCGCTGCAGTCCGCCGGGGTCTGGGGGAAGCAAGTACCCCGGTCCCGATGGAGGTAGTGGCGGCCCCGGCCGCCGGGGTGGCAGACTCCCCACTGCCACCGACCCCCCCCGCGAGGAAAAAACACAGGGGGGGCGTGAAGCGAACGCTCCGAAAGCGGAGGAGGGCGGCCCGCGCCGCCGCCGCTGCCTCGGCGGCCTTCGCTTCGGCGCCCGCCCCGATCGTTTCGGCCTCTGGGCGGCAAATGGCCCCCGCGTCCGCGCCATCGGTGGCGCCCGTCCCGCGCGCCCGACGTGCCGCCCCGTATGTGGCGCCGTCGCCGGCGCCCGTGGCGCGCGCCCCTCACGCCGCCCCGTACGTCGCGCCGCCGCCGACGCCCGTGGCCCCCGCCCCCGCCCCCGTTCCCGAGGGGGGGGCGTGGTCCACGGTCGTGGGGCGGAAAAAGGGTAAGGGGGCGAGGGCCAACGGGCCCCCTCCCCCCCCCCAGGTGCAAGCTGCTGCCCCACCGACGGGGTGGAGGCAGCAACCGCGGAAGCAGGCCGCGAGGCCTGCCGTCGTTCTCCGCGAGCCGAAGTCGGCCGCAGTCATTATTAGACTGCTGCCGGCAGCGGCCGCGAAGGGTGTCGGCTACCGCGAGGTCTTCGCAAAGGCCTCGACGGTGGTCGACATCACCGCCATGGGCCTCCGCGAGGGGCTGAAGGTGGTGCGGACCGCCAGGGACGCGCGTCTCCTCGAGTTCCAGCCGGGACCCGAGAGCGCGGCCAAGGCGGACCGCGTCGCCGAAGCCCTGCGCGGGGCCCTAGAAGGGATGGCTGAGGTCGTCCGCCCCGTAAAGCGTGGGGAGCTTTACGTCTCAGGGCTGGACGACTCAGTCACGGTCGATGGGCTGCGTGACGCGATCGCGCGCGCGGGCAACTGCCGGCGCGACGACGTGCTCACGAAGCACATCGGTGCAGGACCGGGCGGATTGGGCGCATCGTACGTGCTGTGCCCCGTCGCTGCCGCCAAGACCATCGTCGGGTTGGGCTACCTTCTGGTCGGCTTCACCTCGGCGAAGGTCGAAGCACTGGAAGCCAGACCGATACGTTGCTACAGATGTTTCAACGTCGGTCACGGCACCCAAACTTGTCCGGACACGTGCCCGGACCGGACTAGCTTGTGTCTCCGCTGCGGTAAAAGCGGACACAAGATGCCGGACTGCACGGCACGGAAACCCCACTGCGCGGCGTGCGCGGCGGGGGGACTGAACGCGGCCCACCCCACGTTGGCGAGGTTCTGCCAACCTCCCTACGTTAGGGGACAATTCGTCCACTCACGGGCGAGACCACGTACCGGCAAATCGGGAGTACAGACAATGGACACCTCCAATGCCTAGTACACCCGTAACGACGTTCTTTCAAGCTAACGTAAACCACTCCCCCACCGCTCAGGACTTGTGCCTGCAGGCGATGGCGGAGTGGCAAGCGAATTTAGCCGTAATAAGTGAACCTTATTACGTCCCTCCTTCAGGGAACTGGGTGGGCGATCTCGATGACATGGTAGCGGTGGTGGCCAGAGCCGGGTCCGGCACACCGCTTACATGTCTCGAAAGAGGAAAGGGCTATGCTGTGGCGGAGAGCGGGAGTATCGTCGTCATAGGCGTTTACTTTTCGCGCAACCGCCCCCTGGCGGAGTTCGAGCTTCACTTGGACGCCGTCGGGGCCGCCGTACGCAGACTGTCGCCCAAAACGATCTTCGTGATGGGCGACTTTAATGCAAAGCACCTCTCCTGGGGAAACATACTCACGGACCCTAGGGGTCGGGCGGTCGAGGATTGGGCTCTTCAAGCCGGCCTGACCATACTGAACCAGGGGTCGGTCCAGACCTGCGTGCGCGCGCGGGGTGGATCGATCATCGACCTGTCATTCGCCACTCATGCGGCCGTCCGCAGAGTGACCGGATGGAGGGTGCTGGAGGAGGTGGAGTCGCTCTCTGATCATCGGTACATCAGATTTGAGCTCACGACCCCCTCCTCCGGTCCGAGCCCTGTTCACCGTCGCCCCCCTCTCCTCCCGCGTTGGGCCCTTACCAAGCTCGAGCCGGAGCAGGCCGAGGAGCGGGCACTCTCGGAAAGCTGGGCCTACCCAGCCGACTTCGCGAATCTGGATACGCAGGCAGAGCACATGCGCAAGACCCTGACGAGGGTTTGCGACGCTGCGATGCCACGCGTCTCCAAGCGGCAGCCTCCGTGCAAGCAATCGGTCCACTGGTGGACCGAGGAGCTGGGCGAGATGCGAAAGGCAGTTCGCATCATCAGCCACAGGCTCAAACGCTGCAGGGCGCGCCGTCCTCCGGACTTCGTCGCGGAAAATGGACTCGTGGGCGAGTTTAGAGAGGCCAGAAAGGCCCTTTCGATTGCAATATTGCGATCGAAAGCCCGGGCTCGGGCCGAGCTCCTCGAGACGCTCGATCGGGACCCTTGGGGGCGCCCGTACCGTGGGGCCCGCAACAAGTTGCGGCCTTGCACATCCACGGTCACGGAAACGCTCGAACCCGAGGTGCTCCGGTCGGTTATCGATGGGCTCTTCCCGGATCCGGGGAACTTCACTCCCCCCAGTATGGGTCCACCCATTCCCGACACCCCCACGGACGAGGAGCCTCACTCCATCTCCGAGGGGGAGCTAGACGTCGCCCTGGACCGGCTCCGGGGCAGGAAGACGGCACCGGGACCCGACGGGGTTCCAGGTCGACTCCTCTTCCTGGCTGCAAAACACCTACGCAGCCAGCTGCGGGACCTCTTCGAAGCCTGTATTCGCGCAGGTAGGTTCCCGTCGCAATGGAAAGAGGGTCGTTTGTGCCTACTTCCAAAGGGAGGTCGGCCTCCCAACGATCCGTCCGCCTACAGGCCCATAGTGCTGCTGAACGAGGTCGCCAAGGTCTTCGAGAAGATCTTGGCGGAGCGGCTTGTGAAGCATCTAGACACTGTGGAGCCGGGGCTATCAGATACGCAGTTCGGGTTTCGGCGGAGGCGCTCCACGATGGACGCCTTCGAGACGCTGCGAACGTTGACGGACGAAGCCGTCCAAGCGAAGGACGTCGTTCTTGCAGTGTCGCTAGACATAGCGAACGCCTTTAACAGCCTCCCTCATGAGACGATCAGGGAGGGGCTCCGCGCGCACGGAGTCCCCCCGTACCTCACGAGGCTGTTGGGCGAGTACCTGCGAGATCGGCACATCCTTTGGGAGGGCGGTGAGTCCGCCAACCACGTGTTAGGTCGGCGACGTGTCGCGTGCGGCGTTCCACAGGGATCGGTCCTCGGGCCTATCCTTTGGAACGTAGGCTATGACTGGATCCTTCGGGTGACGGTCCGGCCCGGAGTAGGGCTGATCTGCTTTGCGGACGACACCCTACTCACGGCACGCGCCGCGTCTTTTGCGGAATCCGTGGACGTTGCCAACGACGGGTTGGCGATCGTCGTAGATCGAATAGCTAGGCTGGGCTTGAGGGTCTCCCCCGCGAAAACGGAGGCCGTCATGTTCCATAGGAAATTCCGGAATCCTCCCCCGGACTTGTCCGTTACAGTTCAGGGGGTGGCGATCAGAGTAGGGCCCACGATGAAATATCTTGGGCTAGTTTTAGACGGGAAATGGCTGTTCAAAGCGCACTTTGAGCAGCTAGTTCCCAAACTTGTGAATTCCGCGGGCGCACTCTCCAGGCTTCTCCCTAACGTGGGGGGGCCGGGGGGTGCGACGCGGAAGCTTTATTCCGGCATCCTGAGGAGTATGGCACTCTACGGTGCGCCCGTCTGGTCCGATTCGCTTCACCGCCACAACCGAACCCTGCTGCATCGCGCGCAGCGGGTTCTGGCCGTGAGGACCATACGGGGGTACCGCACAGTGTCGTGGTTGGCGGCGACTCTCTTGGCAGGCGAGCTGCCCTGGCCTCTCCAGGCAGACGTCCTGTCCAGGGTTCGTCGCGCCCGGCAGGATGCCCTAGCTAGAGGACTGACCTTCTGTCAAGTCGAATTAGAGACGGTCAGGAAGCGGGAAACTCATTCCTGCCTCGTCGCCTGGTCTCGTGACCTCGAACACCCTGTGGCCGGCGGCTATACGGTGGATGCAATCAGGCCGCAGCTGGAGAGATGGGTGACCCGCACCAGCGGAACCCTGACCTTCAGGACGACTCAGATACTGACCGGACACGGTTGTTTCGACCAGTATCTGTTTCGCATTGTGGGCTGCTTGCCTTCCCCGGACTGCCGCCAATGCGGCGCACCCGATACGGCGTTACACACGCTTGTTGAGTGCGCTGCATGGACGCCTCAGCGTTTCGAGCTCGAGACACACGTAGGAGCCGTCCGATCGCTTGGCGACTTGGTAACGGCCATGTTGCACAGCGACGACCGCTGGGAATCTGCGGTCTCTTTCTGTGAGGCTGTAATGTCTCTAAAAGAGGCCGCAGAAAGGGATAGGGAGCGAAGCCCTTCAGCGCGTGCCGCTAATGTCACCCGAGGCCGCCGGCCTTCAGCTGGCACTCGACGAGGCAGGTACGCGCGTTACTTCCCTCCCTGAGTTAGGTTCCGGTACGAGGGGCCCCTTGCTACTAGGCAACGCAAGGGATTCAGCCCCCGTTTCGAAGTGGGGTGTGTTCTCCCAGGGCACACTCCAGGCACTTTATTGCGCTGGATCGACTGTTGCGTAACTATGTTCTATATCTCAGTCTTTCCTTCACAACGAAGCGCAGGGTCGACGGGAGGAGAGGTTTTTTAGTGGGTATTGAGGTTGTTCGCTCGTGTAACATCGCTCGGAGTCGCCACACTCCTCTGTGTAATCCATCGCGGGCGGAGCGCAAATAAAGCATACTATTGCTAGCGTTATCGCCCCCGATGGATGCGTGCCGTTTCCTAGTGACGGCCCAGAGAGTGCGTAAATCGGTTAGCATTTTCCCTCGCCTCAAAAAAAAAAAAAAAAAAAAAAAAAAAAAAAAAAAAAAAAAAAAAAAAAAAAGTGCGTCGAGCGCACAGCGTCTGATCCGTTTCCGTCAACGCATTGTCGGTCGACGTAAGAGCGGCAATGTCGCGCGCGCCACGCACTACGTGTATTTTGACTGACACGTTCAGACTAGGCGTAACATCAGCAGAGATCGTTTGTGTTCAGATCTCTGTAGATACTGAACGCAGAAACTGACTAGACGCGTAATGTGGCAGGTCTAATTTGACCGAAAAGACGCGACCGGTGATACGCTCGACGCATTTTCCGTCAGATATGTACCGACCCTTAGAAAAAAGAACAATAATATGAAAATTTTGTGACCCGGAAACTAAGTATTATTAAAATAGAGTGTGATTAATTTCGCATTTACAGATGCTAGTTGTCCCACACGCCCTCCGGTGGAAGTGATACATAAGTGGGTACCTATGTGTGTGTATGTATGCGTGCTTGTTAACATGTGTATGTGCTTTATATAGTAGAAAACGTAGCCAGCCTTCTGGGCACATTACCATAGCCATACCATAGGAAACGTTGACCTAGACTCAGAATCTTAAATTATAATCTTGTAGGTATATCTTCAAGACCACGGGCCATAGAAATGGCCCGGCCATTTGAAGGGCTTGCGTGGAGCCATGGGAAGGCCAACACGTAGAAGCCCCATGACAAATTTAATGTAAATGTGGCGTGACACTAACCGGTGATTATCCCTGTCTACACCATATAATAAAGTACCTAAGGATAAGCCCCGGCCAGTATAGGACTATTGTGGGAAACGAGGACAAAAAGTACCGGGATATTGGGGTGGACTGCTAGTGGTGCTATTGGTCTGGGAATATGGGGACTATGGCGTCTGCCCGTTGCAATGTTCGGTGAACATCGAAAAATGGGCAGACGGTGACTCGCCTCTCCCTGCATGGGCTCCAAAAAATATTATTATTAATATTATAATAATTATAGGTCAAATGCAATAAGTATACATCTAGCTTTTCTTTATTTAATTATATAATATATGTCGCAGAACGGCCTCGTTCTCACGACATCTCTTTTAGTTATTGCATGTTTAGTGGGCGTCATCAGGATAAAATGCGAGCATAAAACACAATAGCCACGGTTTATACACTTTTAATTTAGATTTGATCAACATTATGACATAGTTTAGACCGAGCAGCGGGTTCAGGGCACCCGCTCATACTTCCAGCTTCAATACTTTCTTTAAAATACTCCATGGTCCAACTCGACCTGTAGCCACCAACCAAATGCGTCACAAAAACTCCTCAGTCTACCGAAGTAGATACTACTCAAAGTATAGAGGGCGTCCGACCCCGCACCGCCATAAGCTCTGCTCTGATTGGTCGTTTATTAAATTACAATATTCATAACTTTTATTAGGTTAGAACGATCTTTAAGTTATAGAAACATTCAACAAATCTAATTAAATTACATTAAGAATTTGAGAAGTAATTATAATGTAAACAAATGATATTGTGCGTTATACATCCAGTCAACAATACATCGTCATATAGTCATAGTCATAGCTTCCCTCCGACATATATATATAAGAAATTAGTTAACTTGTATTAAATAAACGATTGTTAACTATTCACTACATAACATTCGACCAAGATGACAATCGGGCACAAGTTGTCATCAAATGTAATCAGTTGATGGTATCAATCTTCAATCTACTGGCAGACGCCAGCGTTCGTGCTAATTATCCCGTTTCACTTCAGAGTTTCTGTTCACACTGATAAAAGTTTGCCCATTAAATAAGCTGAGCATATTGTGGCGACCGAGGGTTTTCTGGCAGCGTGAGCCGGTCTTAAGACTTTTAGGAAAAGGTAGAAGATTCTGGAAGGAAAGGATTGAAAAAGGAATGTTGGTTTGGACACATGCCCAATTAATGAAAGCAGACTCATAAAACAAGTATATGATATTCATTACTGTGAGTGGAAGGGTCGGTGTCGGTCGACCGCGACGCACTTACCATGATCAAATTGAAGATATTTTGAAGAAAGGTCATGTGAAAATTACATTAAATAAGCGTGTATATACGAAGAGTGTATAAACTATAGTTAGCAGACTGTATTTTAAGATATAATTAATTAGAAGAAAATATTGTGGCGCCCAAGGGTATAACTTTTTGGCAGCGTAAGCCGGTCTCAAGACTTTAAGGAAAAGGCAGAAGATTCTGGAAAGAAAAGACAAGGAAAGATACATTTTAGAATGGGATAGATGATTCTAGAATAGAAGGTTCAGGAAGGAAAAAACATAGATAGATGTTTAGAAAAGGGACAGACAGTAAATAAAAGAATAACGAAAAGATCGAAATTATGGGTTCCAGAAGATTCTTCCGGGTATATAAACAGCGTAAGGCGCGCCTACGGGTTAGTTCAGTTGAAGACAGCGAAGCCACAAGTACAAGTTTAGAGAGTTAGAAGAAGAGTTTAGGCGACATATAAGTTAAAATTTAAGTCTATTTCCTATTCCATGTACACCACTTCGCAACATTGTCGCTGTTTAAGAGATGAAGCGGCTACAAACTCCCCGACAACATTACTAGCTAAAATACTTTTACCTATTTTTTTTCATTGCAGGAGTTCAGCAGAGGCAGACAACCCACCTGATGAATATCGGTTACCATCGCCTATGGACATTGGAACACCACACCACTTCGCAATATTATCGCTGTTTAAAGAGATGAAGCGGCTACAAACTTCTCGGCAAGATATCTAGCCAACATGCATTTAGGTTTAAACCAGTTTGTGAACGATGAACGCCGAGCGTGCACTCAGGCCACTGGGCTGGACTAGTATTATCCATGCGTTGGGGTCCTGTTGACGAAGTGAGTTTGCCTCTCCCGGGGCATCCTCACTTCGTCAAAACATTAATATTTGACCTCTGTGGCTTGTGCTTTTTCCAAGGTATTTGTTAGGACTACAAGTCATTTGATTCTAATATTGACTCACTAGACTGAGTGTTCTTTTTCCCTCCCGTAATCCCGCTACAGGGATCTTCCAGCATCTGGGGAGCGGTGGATCAAACCCCTGTTGATGAAGTATGTTTGCCTCTTCCAGGGCATTCTCAAGCACTTATGCGCAGGATCAGCATGGGCGTAAGTAACTACGTTCTAAGTTTCACGCTTTTTCTACCATGAGCGCGGGGCATATGGGAGGAAGGGGGTTTTAGTGGAGTATTCGCTCATACGTTGCCTCTTTAATAGCGGTACCTTGCTGAATCTCCACACAAGCCGGCAATTGACTCTGTTATCTGCGCCAGCTTTAGTGGACAACTCTCATTGCTTGGGTCTAATCTCAGTAAAGGACCCGGTAGTGTACGAAATGCATTTTCCTGTACTTCAAAAAAATATATTATCTATTAGCCCGGTCAATTTAGACATCAGAGTGTACAAAAATTTGCACCCAGCTGAAAATTGGTAGGATTGTTCAAAACAACATTATAAATAAAATCTAAGAGTCCTTATCCATCCAATACATGGACAATAATTTACTCGGGGTCAAAGGTACAACTTTTCGAATCGTTATTTCTCAAAAACGGTGGCTCTTAGGAAAAATAGCATTAAGACATTTTTATAGATAATTATCTAATCTACAATTTTTGTCTGGGCTAATTTTATGATAACACTTACCGTTTTGCTCAAAATAGCGAAAAACCTCGAGTAATTTTTTTCCACGTATCGGTTCAATGAGGACTTTTAGATTTCATTTATAATGGTGTTTTGAACAATCCTACCAATTTTCAGCTGGGTTCGATTTTTTGTAACTTCACTTCTAGTTTTTGGTCTAATTTGACCGGACTATAATGGGTTGGGTGTTCTATTGCCCGCAGCCCGTCCCGCCAGTCGCCCCGCTGTACGCTTTGCCACTCGGCCACACTTAGGTATATTGTAAAATTAAACAGAAAAAAATATTGAATTCATTTATTTTCATAACAATTAATGTATAACATAAATACAAAAATAGCAGCAAAAAATTCATAATATAAATTAGATAAAGTATATGACAAAATTGCGTAATTCACTAATTAATTATTTCTTAAATTAACATTGCACCATATTTATTGCATAAAACTACGTAGGTACCAAATACATTCGTAAACACCCCCCCCCCCCCTACCTAGTCTGACATCACATATTTTGCCATTTTACATCAAATTAATAAATTAAAACAGCAGTTCTGTTATTAGTTTTATTTTCATTTAAATTATTTTTAATAATTTAAACACTGCCCATATAGACAGTTGGAAATATTTTGACCTTTTGCATTAATAGTTCTAACGTGCTTTAAAGCTTATATTAGATTTTGAAAAATTATGATCCCTCCCCACATCTTGTCACAGAATGTCACACCTTGTCAGATAATGTCACGCTTTGTCAACCCCCAACCCTATACGTGTGTCGTAATTTATGGATGTACCTTTATTACTAATTGAATATTTTTTATTGCCTGAAGCCGACAAACACATAGTCTGTATATCTGATGGAAAGTCGGCACCGTCGTTTATGAACGTTTGTAACACCAGGATGGGAAAGGGGGGATGAGGTATGGGGGATGAAATAGAGATAATGAAATAAAGGAAATTAAATAGTGGAGATGAAATAGAGAGGATGAGATAGAAGAGATGAAATAGGGAGGATAAGACAGGGAGAAGAACCCTTTAATAAATTTTTTAAAAGGCTTTAACTATATGGTTAAGAAACATGTTGATCTATATTTTAAGCAAGTGTAACCCGTTGCTTTTGTTGTCTCTGTGATATCATTTTTTGTTGCGGCGTCAAGCTTTCGCCTCTGAACCTTTTATATCTGTAATATAAAAAAAATACATTTTAATACATACTTATGAGGTTATAATTATTTACAATTGTACAAAATCTTTCGTAAGAGCATAACAAGAACACCAGTTGATTTGACTGTCCACTCTTCTAACGTCTAATTGAGAAAAATAATATTATTATAATAATGATTCACCCATACATACATATTATCACGCCTGTTTCCCATGGGGGTAGGCAGAGACTATAGATCTCCACTTGCGACGATCCTGACAGACAACTTTCGCTTCATCTACTTTCATTAACCTCTTCATACATGCACGTTTATTTGATTTTTTTCTTATTTTTTTTTATTGCAGGAGTTCAGCATACAGGTAGACGGCCCACTTGATGGAAAGCGGTTACCATCGCCTATGGACATTTGCAACACCAAAGGTGCTACAAATGCGCTGCTGCTCTCTTAAGGGAGACTGGAACCTGGTCACTAATAATAATGCCAGAGCACACTCAAAGTTGTTATGGCGACATACTCTAGGCAAGGGGTGGTAGCCATCCAGTCGGGATAATACCCTACCACTTGGCTGTGGGTTGTTTTGTCGTCTCGTACGACAGGCCGCCCGGACGCAGGAAATTGTGTTCTTTCTCCGTTACTGCACGGATAAAAATACTTTATACTAGTATTTTACTATCTCAGGCCCTTCTTATTATAAATTCTGAAGTAGGATAAATTATACCGTTGTTGGAACCCCACCCAATAATTACACCTAGTCAATTTATTCAATATATTAAAAAAAAACATCTTAATATTTGTTATGTATGTCTTTGAAGACCACGGGCCATAAAAATGGCCCCGACTTTTGGAGAGTTTGCTTGCTTGGGTCCATGGGAAGGCCAACACGTAGAGGCCCCTTGACAAATTTAATGTAAATGTGGCGTGACACTGACCGGCGATCCCTGTCTACACCATATAATAATGCACCCAAGGACAAGCCCCGGCCAGTGTAGGACTATTGTGGGGTATGTATAATATATATAACTTATATACTTACAATATAGATATATATATATGTACTCACATAATGTCGTAGAACAGCTTCTGCTCTTCGGACAAAGACGGTTTTGTCTCATTCAACGCTATTTGGATATCTTCGTGGCACACAACCACTGAACTCAGTTTTTTATCATCGCCTGAAACCTATAAATAAGTAGGTATTGTTATTATTAAAAAACGTGTACGTCTCGGGACGCCCGACAGAAGTGATAACTTATCTAAACTAACGCGAGAGAAACGAAAGCCAGACAGACTGGCGCCGTAACGCGTCACGTAACGAAGCGGTTTTGCCCTCCCATAAGAAGTTATCACTTCAAAAATATACAGAGTGACTTTTTCAAGTGGTTCCTTCAGGACCAAGTACTAAACTGTACGAAATAGCGAAAAATACTCAAAGGAGTCTTAAGGCCGATTTTGACGAAAACAAAAATGGTATCACAGCAGGACAATTGGTTATTTACAACGAGAATAGATAAATCCTAGAAATTCTCGTAAAACTTGGAATAAGTAATATTAATAAAGGCATACGCAACTACAAGACAAGACATAAAATCATTTAGCAACTTGAGAAATACACTAAGATCGGTCTACTCTCAATTCCGCGGGATAACCGGGCTATAAAGTATGGCAGATTTTAAGCCCAGGAATTTTCTATCGACCAGTGAAAACCGCATCGAAACCCGCCCAGTCGTTTTTAAGTGAATCCCGAACAAAAAGACAAACACAAACATCAGACTACACTTTTACAATTTTATAATATTACTAGCTGTACCCGCGACATCGTCCACGTGGGATTTGTTTTCAAAACCCCCAATTTTGAAACATTCTTCATTGGTGCTCCGCTCCTATTGGTCTTAGCGTGACAATATATAGCCTATGACCTTCCTCGATAAATGGACTATCTAACACTGAAAGAATTTTTCAAATAAGACCAGTATTTCCTGAGATTAGCGCGTTCAAGCAAACTAACAAACTCTTCAGTTTTATATATTAGTATAAGATAGATTACCAATTCCTTCTCGAGCCTATTCAACTGCGCAGTGACCAGCAGAGACTTGAGATCAGCTGGGGAGAAACCCTCAGTGACTTCAGCCAGTTGCTCCAAATCCACCGCATCATCTATGCAAACGCTCTTCGTTAGCGTTGTTAGTACTTCGTGTCTACCTCGCTGTTAATTAGAGTTGACATGATTTTAAAAAGAGTTTGTAAGAGTAATATGACATTTTGTACTGCACCAATACAATGTACCACTTCAAGTGAGGCGAGGAGATTTGTATGGTTTGTAGCGCGGCAGTACATTTCAAGCGATGAGGCTGGTGAGGCGGTGAGCGTCATTCCCTCATTTGTCCCGTGCAAAACTTCTAGTTCGGAAATGTTCGTTAAGAATCGGCCTCATTTTACTAGTAGTCGTACATATCTTTCTTATTCTTTTATTGCATGAACTCAGCAGACAGGCAGACGGCCTACTTGGTGAAAAGCGGTTACCTTTGCCTATAGACATTTGCAACACCAAAAGTGCTATAAATGCGCTGCTGCTCTCTTAAGGGAGACTGGAACCGGGTCACTAATGCCGCAATAGAATTGAAGTCTGTTATGGCGGCATACTCTAGCTAGACCATGGGTGGTAGCCATCCTATCGGGCAAATACCCTACCACCTGGCTGTAGGTTGTTTTGTCGCTTCTTTCGACAGGCCGCCCGGCCGTAGGAAATTGTATTCTTTCTCCGTTCCTGCACGGATAAAAATGTCATGTTGTCCCTCTTTGTCATGTGAATATTTGTAGAGGCGTTATTGTGCTATTGTAGCATAAGCCTCGTTCCGGCCTTCCTCTTAAATTTGAGGCGCGAATAGTACACTGAGTAGTAGCACGACAAAATATTTGAAGCATTACTTCTTGAGATTTTGTACCGTATCAGTACAAATGGATTATGTACGGGACAAATGTACCGGCTCGTACGTGTCCGACGCAACTCTAGAGATGGCAAACGCCTCCTGCTTTCGTTGTTTGGTTACGGAACCCTAAAAAAGAAGTCAACCGAAAGTACCCCATATCTCAAAATCTACTCAAGGAATGCAATTCAAAACATTTTCAATTGAAAGAATTTTTGAATTCCTACCCAAGGCTTGGAACCGGTTTTAAGCGGTTATATCTGGTTTTAATCAACTATTTCTTTCGCAGTGTAAACCTTAAAAAGAGTGTTATATAAACCTGAATAAACCGGTTTCTTCCATGAGAAAATGAAGTATCATTCTATCTCTCTCAACGTGTTTGTGTTCGACTGAAACCTTGTTGTATCACCACACATGGCTGTGCTTTGAAGGCGTGCGGCAAAAACCGTACTGTTACGAGCTATAGGACTCGAAAAAAAACCCGTTGGAATTACTATACAGTTTATTAGAACTGTACAAACAAGTAAAAAACAGGTACAAATAAAACTGGACGCAACCAGTTCACACTGTATAAACTGCACGATCCAGTAACACGCGCAAAGTCCGTCACTATATCGCTAATCGAAAGTACTACACACATCTTACTCGTATCGGAGTCGGCGCCCGACTGCCCCACCCCTCCGTTCGGGCATTGTTTTATACTAAACTGTGTAATACCGAACAAAGGGGCCGCGTTATGAGTTAACCCGCCATCTGGCAAGCTTCGACGCATTGCAATAAGAAAAGATTAGTTCGACTCTTATTACAGCCATTAAATAAGTACGATAACAATAGATGTTGTAAAATTTTAAACACGAAGTAAACAAAAGAACTCAGAAAGCAGGAAAGGCAATAAACGGCGTTTTTACGACATGCTGGTGTGCGGTCTTTGTCGGTATGTAACAGTACAAAACCGATTCATTCAAAATAACCTATTTAAGTAACTTTTGTTCACAAAAACCGGTTGATTGAGCCAAAAGTGAGAACAAAACCAAAAAGAAAAGTTTCTGTGCAATTAAGCTGTAACTAGTTCCGACTTTTTACCGATTTCCAAGCCTAGTTCCACCACCTAAGGTACCTATAATATTTTCAAAATTGTCTCAATTTTGGCGAGCACTTGTTTTTACCTGATCGGGCAAAGCGCAGTATATATGCCTCTGAAGCCTCCCAGCTCGCAGTAAAGCGGGATCTATTAGGTCCGGTCTGGATGTGGCTGCTATGACGGGACCCCGGGCCCCACCCTCGGCCCCGTCCAATCTGGCCAACAGCTGATTTACAACACGATCGGTTACACCGGTGGAATCGTGACCGCGTCTGTTTCAAGGAAATCATCTATAGTCAAGGCAATTCCGTCAGTGAGGTAAGTTCGTATACCTCTCGTTTTTTACCTTTTTTTAAACGGAATTTGAAGTTGACTAAATTTTAATAATTTAACCACCACGTCTATAACGCGATGGTTAAATTCTATGACATTTTAAATAAGTCTGTCAAAGAGGCTAAAAAACTGATTCAGAAGCAGTCTAACTTACGACGATACTGAAAATGTGCTAAAAAATCACCGTCTGAACACTGTGCTACGAAAATGCGTAAACACACACACCCACACACACACGCACGCACGCACGCACGCACGCATGTGTGTGTATGGAGTTCCCCCACTGATGGGCTTCCCCACCTTGAGTATATTTATTAATATGTGAAGAGAAAAGCTTTTACCCCTTTATGGATTGGTTGCAGATCAATATATAGAATTAATTTTTCAAGTGGGCCTTCAGAGCCAAATCTAAATAATATGCTAAATAGCGAAAAACACACAAAGGAGTCTCGACGCCGATTCTGATGAATACTAAAGTGGTATCATTAGATTTTTGAAATATCTATTACCATTATCAGGAACTAAATCGGCTGATTTTGTAAAAATAAACACACCTATATTATTGCACCAAATAATGGCACAGTTTGTAAAGATCAATTTCTGTGAAGGAATATTACACGGCAAAACAAGGTAAAATGTTGTTTTGAACAAAAAACATATTTTTAACATTGTACAATATCATTGCTGTGTTGTGTTGTTACTAACACCTCATGGTGTTACTAACAATTAACCTACCACTTAATCTAGGTTAGTAGATAAATAGTAGGTATCGACAGTAATAAGACTCCATTTTGCCACCGGGCGACCACTAGTAATCTATACAAATAAATAAAATTGAAGTGTCTGTTTATAATTACAAAATAACCGCTTTTTACTAGGTGAATATGAAAGGTACTTATATAAAAAAATCAAATTTAAATATTTTTATGTCTATCTGTTTGTTCCGGCTAATGTCTTAAACGGCTGGAGCGATTTTGACGACACTTTTGCTGGGAGATAGCTGATGTTATAAGGAGTAACATGGGCTAAATAAAATTAGGATTCGGCAAAAAAAATCCACACGGACGAAGTCGCGGGCACATCTAGCTAATGATAAGCCTTGAAAATAAGTTGAGTATATCGTGGAAATCAAAATAATCTAAAAGACACTTACAATATGTACTTACTTGGGCGCTAGACTGTCAAACTCATCGAAAAACAGGATACAAGGCCGCTTCATATCCGCTCTGTTAACAAAATTAAAACATTCATTGTTACTAACAAAAAAAAATTGAACAAAAATATACATAGAACAAAAAATATAAAGAAAAAAAACGAACTTGAAATATAAATAGAACAAGAAATATAAAGAAAAAAGAACAACTTGAAATATAAATAGAACTAGAAATATAAAGAAAAACAATTTTTAGCTGGACGTGTTGCTGGGGAGTTTCTTGCCGCTTCTTCTCCTTAACAGCAATGACATGTTGCGAAGCGGTGTACATAGACTAGGAAGTAAAATTAAATTTTAACCTATATGTAAGACCTTCGAAAAGTGTTCTCAAGACACTGTGAGCTCTTTCTGCGTGCAACGAAACAAACCAACTTGATTGATAATTTCTTTTATTTTTTCCTTCCACTCATTTTAATATTATATAAAAAAAAAAAATTTAGAACTAGGCATGTTTGCTGAAGGGTTTCTTGCGCCGCTTCTTCTCTTCAAGCCACAACATGTTGTGAAGCGGTGGTAAATTAGATTAGGCTCCCATAGAGTAAATAATATCCATAAACAAAATTTAAAACTAAATAATTAAAATGAACAAGTTGGCGGTAGGCTGAATAAAAACTTTGACAATACACGTTTGACAAATGTCATCTTTGTCTTCCGTGACCACGGCCACTGAAAAGCGGCCGAAACGTCGGATAAACCTAAATCAAATAAATTACAAACCGTTAAAACGTAGTTTTATTATGTGATTAAGTTTTTATTTATTTAAAATAGAGCAACTCTCCTAGGATATGAATAGCGGCTACGTCGCGAGAAAAACTGTAGTATAAAATTATATCTATTATACTATCCAACTTACTTATCAAATACATCTCTGACAGCCTTCTCGCTCTGACCAATGTACTTGGACAATAGCTCCGGCCCTTTCACAGTTATCATATGCATGTTGGTCAGTCGGGCCAAGCAGGAGCCGATGTGGGACTTCCCTGTGCCTGGTGGACCATAGAGAAGAATACCACAGGACTGCGAGGGGAAGAGTGCTGGGTACTGTTTGACAATAGCAGATTGTTACACGAGAGGTTTAAATGACCTATTTAGGCAGCTTAGCGAGGGCACTATTAGTTCGAGTGCCTGAATAGGCCTTTCACCCGAGGGTAACATTCGGATTTTCAACTAAACAAACAACGACTTCTCTTATTAAATCAGGCATTAAATCCATAATTATCTAAATCTAAGGAACTCATTTAGTACGTCACATATGAAACTTTTTTTATGGCTGGAGTATAGCAGAGAGGCTGACGGTCCAACAGTGATGGAAAGTGGTTACCCTTGCCTATGAACATTTGCAACACTACCAATGTGCTGCCCTACTGGTACATGGGACTGGAACCAGGCCACTAATGGCGGAGCACAATTTAAGATTGTTATGCGGCATGCTTTAGAGCAGGGGTGGTAGCCATCCAGTCGGGCAAATGCCCTACCACTTGGCTGTGGGTTGTATTGTAGCCTCTTACGACTGGCCGCCCGGCCGCAGGAATTAGTATTCTTTTTCCGTTCCTGCACCGAGAAAAAATGTGAATTAAAAAAAGTATTGTAATTTCTTTTTGAAGTGAAACTTGTATATATCTATTTTTCTGTTAGGAAAAAGCGTTATGGCCGCGTGGAGGAGCGGCATAAATTTAGACTAGACGTGGTGAAAGGCGGCATAATTTTAGAGTAGACTATGGATGCGTTTGTTGGTTTCAGATCGAATTCAGATTTTTATTGTTTGATAAAATAAGATATGTTTAAATAAAAATGCATTCATTAAAATGTACCTAACCTAACCAAATCATAATTTGCAGTAAAAAATTTAACTAGAAGTTTTACCGGCAGGTTTTCAAATTGGACAAGTACATTAACAACCTGCCCGTAAAACTTCAAGTTACAATTTTGTTGCGATTCGTTTTGCCACTTATCCGTTGAAGTTTCACTTCTACTATGTGACCCAACAGACATTTAGATTTTCTGTGACCTTCTACGAGCTAATATTTTTTTGTCATCGATGATACTAAATATTTAGCTCAAATTTATGTAAATTAAATAATAATTTAGTGAAAAGTATTTTATATTATTTTCTTATTCAATTTTGCTAATGAACCTCGTTGCTCGTTTATACACTTACCATAATCGGCCAAAATATGCATTCGGTTAATTCCTGCTTCACATCTGCCAAGCCTCCAACCGGTCCCCATATATCGAAGGCATCAGTCTCGTCTTTACTCTTTGCAACATATTCCACTAAACGAGGTTTGGGATCGTCTGGATACGCTTCTAGTAATTTTATCATAATATATTAATAATAACATAATAAATAACATGCTCTTATTTAATACATATACACAATCACACAAAAACACTAAACACAGACTCATACTCAAACACACAGATACTTAAACAAAAAGGGCCTTACTTATAATAATCTCGTTAAGAAAGGATTAGCCATGTCTTAAATAAGAGACTCTTAAGCCTCTATGGCCTTACTTATAATCGTTTGTAAAATTTTAAGAAACTGGTCAGCAACTGATTAACGAAAATTTTACCCATAAACTCCGCTTAACGATAAGAGGTGGTGACAAAGTAACGCATAAATACTGTCAAAAATAACCAACATCGAGAGGTAGTTTAAGTGACTGGTAAGAGGCAAGATGGCAAGTTTTATTTGAAACAGCCATTGATTAGGGATTTAACAGTCTTTTAATTCTAATGGCTAATCCTTTCTTAACGAGATTATTATAAGTAAGGCCCCTAATCGATGGCTGTTTCTAATAAAACTTGCCATCTTGCCTTTTAGCAGTCACTTAAACTACCTCTCGATATTGGTTATTTTTGACAGTTATTTTTGAGTTACTTTACCACCAACTCTTAATCTTAAGAGGAGTTTATGGGTAAGATTTTCGTTAATCAGTTGCTGAGCAGTTTCTTAAAATTTAACAAACGATTATAAGTAAGGCTAATATACTCTTAAAATCTTATCTTATACTAATATATAAAGCTGAAGAGTTTGTTAGATTGAACGCACTAATCTCAGGAACTATTGGTCCGATCTGAAAATTGCTTTCAGTGTTAGATAGCCCGTTTATAGAGGAATAGAATAAGAATAGGAGCGGAGCACCAATGAAGAATGTTTCAAAATCGGGCGGTTTTGAAAACAAATCCCACGCGGACAACGTCGCGGGCACAGCTAGTTAATATATAAGTAAAACCTTTCAGTTTGATATTAATGTATGACAATTACAATGTTACATACTTTTCTTTTTTACGGCTTTAAATATCTTTTTATTTAGGTAATCCACGACATCTCTGACAGTCGAGCCCGCTGTGTCCATCGCCAGTTTTACCAAGTCATCATCTTCCACGTCAAACTCTTGCCTTAGCTTATTATTGAGGAGATGTTTGAATAATTCTAATCTCTCCTCCTAAAAATAAACCACTTTTGATGTAACAACCAAAATGTCCCAGTCACTAAATTTATTTACTATCACTGGACAGGCTATGGTCAGTAGTATTTTGTTTTTTAAGATTTTTTGTGTGTTGTCTGTTTTTTCGGGATTCACGTTAAAACTACTGGGCCAATTTCAATGTAATTTTCACTAATCGATGGTAAATTTCCCAACTTAAAATCTGCGATGTTTTATATTCCGGGATTCTCGTGGGAATTTTCTTCAGAATAGTTTAAAATGGTCAGGTCAAATGTTTTTTTTATTTCCGATGCAATATTTTCACTGAACGATAGCAAATTTTCAGTTATAAAATCTGTTATCTTTGATTTTTTTATTGGTAGTATAACTGTAACTTTTGTTACTTGTATGCATGTATGTATTATGTATGTAAATAAGTTAGAGTGGAATCTTGCAAGTTAAATTTGACCAACTTCCCGGTTTTTGATTGAGCTGAAATTTTGCACGCATATGTATATGACGTGACAATGCAAATATATGTATATATATCTGATCATAGAGCTGATCTGATGTTGGAATCGGAAGATGGCCATAGAAACTCCTGTACTACTAAACAAGATAGACCCGTCGTGTTTGGGCTCGTTTTACTTGTCTTGGCTAGCATTCTTCTGCTACATGATATCCAGGATCTCAAATCTTAAAATGTTTTTTAAAAAGCTTGTTAAAAACCATTTTAAAAAACATTTTTATATAAGTTTGATACTTTTTATATTTAGGTGATAAGTACTGATCTCACCTGTTGCAATTCTGGAATATCAAAATGTGCCGTAAACAGAGGTTTCCCCTTGAACTGCCTTAATGTTGAATGCAATGATTTCATACTAAGTGCAGTCATTAGTACAGTGACTCCTGAACATGTTTGTAGCAAGTGTTTAATAACTACAGCTAACCTAAAACATACCATCAACTCAGAAAACTTTACACGTTAAGGGGGAAGGGGTTGACGAAGTGTGACAAGGGGTGGGAGGAGTCCTAAATTTCGTGACTTGTTTTTATATTATATAGGTTTGCGTTTGACCACAATCACGTCCAATGCCGGACGATGATGCGGTCGAAGATGGAGCACGAGACTTGAAGATGCCCGGGTTGTACTTTTCGGGAAACACAACTCTGGTAGTGCATTCTACACGTCCACAGTACGTCACATTAAAAATCTTATCTTATACTAATATATAAAGCTGAAGAGTTTGTTTGTTTGCTTGAACGCGCTAATTTAAGGAACTACTGGTCTGATTTGGAAAAAAATGTCAGTGTTAGATAGCCCATTTATCGAGGAAGGTTATAGGCTATATATTGTCACGCTAAGACCAATAGGAGCGGAGCACCAATGAAGAACATTTCAAAATCGGAGGGTGTTTTTAACTGACTTTCTTTTAATAGTCGCGGGCAGAAGCTAGTCTAATATGTTTAAGCTAATAACTATTCTATTTCTTGATGTTAAATGAAAAATATTTGATATCATATCACACACTAAGGAGGGTGGAGTCTCACGAATGTGACAAAGACGGGCGAGGGTTCAAAAAATCATGGAATTCCTGTGACGTAATTTGTCGATGGCCCCTAAGTATATATTATATGAAAATATGAATATGCATAATAACTATTGAAAATTCATTTATTAATTTGAATCTCCATATACTGCAAGAAAGTAATACATTTTTGTGATAATATGATAAAAGGATTCCAAATTATTAATACCAAAAATGATGATATATTCTTTATTCTTCAGTTCTTTTCTAAGCCTAACGATACACTTGTGGAATGCCTTTTTTGTTTTTTTTTTTTTTATTGCAGGAGTTGAGCAGAAAGGCAGACGGGCCACTTGATGGAAAGCGGTTACCATCGCCTACGGACATTTGCAACACCAAAAGTGCTACAAATACGCTGCTGCTCTCTTAAGGGAGACTGGAACCTGGTCACTAATGCCGGAACACAACTCAAGGTTGTTATGGCAACATACTTTAGACCAGGGGTGGTAGCTATCCAGTCAGACAAATCTCCTACCGCCTGGCTGTAGGTTGTTTTGTCGCCTCTTACGACAGGCCACCCGGCCCCAGGAATGAGTATTCTTTCTCCGTTCCTGCATGGATAAAAGTATGGTAAAAAACGGTAAATGACAAGTATCAAAATAGAGCTACACCTACCAGTATATTTGGACATGTGTCAATTTCATTAAACGATGCTCTAAAAGCAGCCGCTTTACACTCCCAGAGAGGTCATCAATATACATTACCTTTGATAATATGCTATGTCTTGAGGACTAGCGCCTTCCACCTCGTGTGGTACCAAAGCATCCACATCGTCGCATAATAGCACTGCAGGGCTGTGCTGCTGACATTCCAACACCGCTCTGCCTACTACTTCAGGGATATCCTTGCGCCCACGTAAAGAACGACAGTGAAGAATATGAGACCACACTGTTAGTTCCTTTTGGATTATATGGCAGAAGGATGATTTTCCTGTACCACTTAAGCCTGAAAATAGATGAATTTCTACATATTTGAAATAAAAAATATAATAACTTCAACATTGGTGCTATAAATAATGTCCAATATAAAATTGATGATTTTATTGCTTACTGTTCAGAGATAGTCAAAAAAGTAATATGTAGGAATAAGATTAGATAAATAAGATTTCATTATAAAATATATAGATAAGTATATATATAGAATAATGTATAAACAAATAAGTCAAAAAAGTAAAAAGTCAATAAAAATAAAGTTATAGTAAGTAAAATATATAAGGCAAAACTATAAAACATAAACAAGAAAAAATGTAATGGTATTAAGGACCTCTATGTTAAGTATTTCTGTAAAAAGTAAAAATAAAAAAAAGAATAATAAAAATTAATAGAAAGATTTAAAGATGAAAAAGGCTGGACAGATCTGGTTCGTCTGGTGGAGGGGATTTATTAAAAAAAAATGGGGGCTATGGTGTAATATTCTAACATAGCTTTTCCACTACTTTGCACTCATGCAAAATATATCAGTGCAACATATACTATCAGTCTCAGGACTTTTTGGATACTATGGTAGAATGGAATGGATGGAGAATGCATTTAAACCTGATACCTCTCAGGCCTGTAAACTTGAAAATAAAGGAGGCAAAATTTTTGATATTTTTTTATCAATTATTGATCACAATTACATTAACCATGACTGTTTCCTGAAAATGGATGCAAATGTATGCATTAATATTTATACTTCCAAGGTAAAAATTTAACATTTTACAAGAATACACTCAAAACTCAAAATACATATTTTAAAATAACAAACAAACAATCTTACCAGTGACCAAAACATTACTCTTGATTTCAGAAGCACCTTTAAATGTTGCTTCTCTATGTATTTCAAAGTATACATGCGACATTACTTTTTCTACTAACACCTCCATAGGTTTCATTGTTCGACAATAATTTTTATAATCATACTCCAGGTTTGATAGTATAGTTTTTGGAAGCACAGATTCCAAATCATTTAAACATTTAGCTGATATTGTACAGTGACGAAATGATTCAGTATTCAGCATAGTGTACTTTAAACTCTCAGGTTTTAGTTTGAACTGTATATAACCATTACTGATCTCCAAATTTTGTTTAACCATTTCATTATTAATTAGAAACTTTTTGCCTGAATGTGTACTCTCTATGACACAATTCTTAAATTTGTCTATCACATCAATCTCTGATTGTATTTCTTCAGAATATGTTACCACATCTATATGTTCAGGTTGGTTAACTGTGTCACCTATAATTGTCAGGATTATCTTCATACCATTTTCTACATTTATTATGGAGTTCAAAGACTTAGGAATAAGTACTGTAGGTATATTCTTATTATAGACCTCTCTACATAGACTTCTGAATATTACACTATCAATAGGCACTATTTCTACACACAAGTCATTGATCTTGCTATTACTGTCAACTTCGTCGTTATCTTGCAATATTGATGGAATGTTCTGCATTGTTGCTAAAATGACTGTCAAGTCTTTATACTTCTTTTCAATCAAATCTTCATGTATAAATACTATGTAAGGGTGGATGTGGTTCTTTTTTCCATCACTGTCTATTGGAATTGCTCTTAGTACTATATTTTCTTGTACATTTAGGTAAGGTCTTAACATTCCATCATTAATAACACCTATAGTTTTAAATTTGACATCCTGTTTAGGAGTATTAGTGGAATTATACCGTAAACCACAAAAGCTGTTAAAAGCATCTACTTTAACAATAATTCTACTTTGATTCACTAATAAGCCAGTTTGTTTTGGTGTAAAAATGATTGGCATAGATGCTGATATCCACACAATTGCTTTTTGATTGACCATTACAAACCTAAGCTGATCTAATATACGCATTTGCAGTAATTCTGCATTATGTTCCTGCAACATATTGTTTTTGATAAATAAATTCATATAAGTCCACACGCCATAACACCCATAGGCTTACAAATATTACAACAGTATGTAATATAAGTTATCTATAGCATTCTAAACATGTTGTGTGTGAGTATTGAAGATATGAAAAAAACAAATAGAATAGACTATATAAACAACGGAGAACACATTTGATTTCTTGTCTATACGTGTGTCAGCTTTTTCAGGATTCACATAAAAACTACTGGGCCGATTTCTACGCGGTTTTCGCAGACTGACAGCAAATTTTTAAACTTAAAATCTGTGCTACTTTTTTATCTCAGGAATTTTTCTGGGAATTATTTGAAATGGCCATATTAAAAAACTAACTCTTAACTGCTTTAGGTACTACCTAAAATTATTTTCTCTTTATTTTTCACTTTTACCCAATTATTTGGCACAAAATGTATTCCTTTCATACTCCTCTATTCTGATATATGACTTCTGTTACACCACAAATAATCATATCATCCTTCACGCAGTCCATTCATCTCTTTTTTTGTCTACCTTTACATTTGTACTATTTGAATTACCAAAAAATTTTATACTGTATTAAATTAAGTAAATCAAATATATATACAAAAGTTTTTGTTCAATAATACGTAATAATAATAATAATTTTTATGGCCTGTGGTCTTGAAAGACATACAGATAATAATAATAATACAGCTGTTATCTAGCCAAAATAGAATTTACCTTTTGACTATGGACAAGGTAGATCATATATTATGTACAATTATTATTATTACAATTACAACCTCTGTAGCCGAGCTCACTGGAGCACAGAGACCTAGGTTTGATTCCTAGTATGGTTAATTTTATAAACATACTGTCTTATGATGATGCATGATCCATTGTATTTGTATATTACATAATAACACAAGCACAATGTACTTAGCTTGTAGATATACAATGTGTGTATTTCTCTACTAAATATTATTATATCAGCCACTACTGGGCTTGAGTCTTTCTCCATTTTTGACACAGACAATAAACTAATCTTACTTTACTAAGATAGATTGGTACATACATACATACATACATACATAACTTCATACCAGGTCCCTTGCGGATTAGGCACGAACAACAGAGCACCATTCAGGCTTATTCTTACACACCTCACTTGCTTCTTTGACATTCATAGCTCTTGTCATGGATAGATAGATTGGTAGCTCCTATATATTGATAATCTGTGCAGGTTTTCTTATGATATTTTCCATAACTAGATAACTCATTAAAGAAAATGATCAATAAATTTTAAAAAATGATTAAGTGATACATGCTTAATAATATAGTGTTTAACTATTTTCTCTCTTTTATTTTACTTTAATTTATTAATATTTTTCTTAAAAATACTCAGTAATGAAATTGTGCTTAATAGCTATTAAATAAAATATTATTTTAATTATGTGTAGCAGATACATAAATCTAAGATAATATTACCAATATCTCTTGATCATCAGGGCTGTCAGTATCAACATAAAGCTCTTCAAGGATTTTAACATCACTGTATGGAGAGGCAAAAACATCACAACCCTCTTCCAAGCCAAGTAGTCTACAGTATATTGGGTTGCATGCCACTTGACCTTCAGGAACATTGCCACTAAATACAATCCATAGGTAAATCTGCTTATCTTTGTAAAGAAGTTGAATGCATTGGTTCTAAAAAAGTAATTTATAGTAAGTGGTCATAAGACTCTATTTTTCTTCCAATAATGATAGTTTCCTATATAATACAAAGAAAGCAATTATTATCCTTGAAAGACAATAACAAAAACTTAACCTCAAACCTTTACATATGAAATGATAAAATAATAAATCTATGTTGTGACCTCGCTTCCATTGGTAATAATTAAAAGCCTTAAATACATATATACAATATTAGCCCTTTAATCCTCTCACCTGGTCGCTATTTGAACTGTACTTTGGACTAATGTAACCAAAACATGTCTTTTCATGGCAAAATCCTACTTTTAGCCTTACACCACCGAGCATTTTTAAAATGTTCACGTCACAAATTTACTTAAGGATTTAATACACTATTCATATAAAAGCTTACAATATTACAAACAAATAAATAACAAATTTTATTTTCAATTGTCACAAATTCACAATAATATGCGTGTTCCAATATTTTTAAAATACTTTGATTGTTAGCATAAACCTGCAATTGTTAAACAAAGTAAAAAACTGTAAACATTAATTTATTCAGCTTTCTCAATAAAAATAAGTACTATACTTTGATAGTAAAATAAAAAAGGGGTTATTATTTTAGATTACTAGAATTTAAAATAGTTTAAAATCAATAATATGAAGAACATTCAGAACATTGGACCACTATTAACATGCTAAAAGATGCAAAAATATCTGATCAGCCTGCAATTCTCAAACCAGCTGTCAAATTGTAACGTTCCGTTAGTTACTTTCTCTAAAAATACTTGACATTAACAATCTATTTTGTTATTAAATTAACTTTAATCCTTTTATTCTACCTAATATATATATATACATTGAATATAGTTACATAAAAAATAGAATATTGAACTTTAGGATTTATCAAAGCATTCAAATATGTGACTTTTCTTTACAGTCACTTGCAAAAACTCCGATGAACGGAACGTAGAAGAGTTACTTGTTTGCCATTGGCCGGCATTATCAACCATTTCAGCCAATAGCGTTAACGATCCAAAAGCAGCTCAACGGTTTTTGAAGACGTTCATCAGTCCGTTGTCTTGTCTTATTTATTATCAAAATTTAGATAATTCTTTACAATTGTTAAGAAATTCTTGGGTTGTGCAATTTCTGAAGTGAAATAAATCTCCAAAACGGCAAACACCCTTGGAATTGTGAGTGAAGATGGGTCGTTAGAAAACCGTTTGACGCTAGATCTTCGCTTGTTTTGCCTCCATTTTCGGTCGTTAGATGTGATGATTTGAATAGCTTGTTTACGTTATTTTATTAGTTTCCTGTGTCTAATCTTAACGTTCATGAACAAATAGTTACATTCACCACGTTGATATGTAACACGTGATTATAGGTGCATATTTTTTTGCAGTGTGTTAATTATGGCGCCAACACGGTTGGCGACAAAGCCTACAGCCATCAACGAGAACTTAAACGGTATTGGACATGGAATTACGACGAGGAGTAAGCAGTTGGCTTCTCTAAAAAACCACAAGGACGGTTTAAAAGTTCCAAATAAAAGAAAAGCTGATAGTCCATTGAAGGATGTAACGGCAAAGAGAGCGGCGTTTGGGGACATCACAAACGCTTTTCACAAATCCTATGGTCCCAACGAGAAAGATAAGATGACGGTTGCTAAAAAAGTGACGGTGGAAAGCAAAATACTTCCAGTAGTAAAGGTCATTAGCCTTTTATTAATCAGCTGATTGTATTTTTCTTAATTATGCACACAGTACTGTAATTGTTATCCATTTCTTGCTATGTAGGTAAATGCCATCTTTTAAAATCTAGTAAAGAAGTCAGTGAAAATTTTCCCTCCAAAAGGCTTCTGAGAAACAAAAACAACCTGTAACTTCTATTACCACTTTTATTCAATTTATGTTATACTAAGCTAATATTTCATATTAAAACTCAATATTCTATAGTAAACATTTCATGCTTCACATATTGCCATATTTATTCTTTGGATTTCAATAAATATTAATCATGAGTGGACTAGCTAAGTAAACTTTAGTGATGAACAAAATTATGCTCAATGTTTAAAATACATACTAAATATAATACATTATTTTATTTCTCTGTAACTTTTGTCTATATAACAACATATTTTTTCATTTCATAATTCATATTGTCTTGTAGATCAATGATACAGTGTGTACTATTGAAACATTTTTGCTGTCTATGGTTTCACAGCTACAGTATGTTAGACATGGCTATCATACACATAAATGTATGGTCGCCAACTCTACATTATTACATGGACAGATGGACATAATAAAATCTTGTAAAGGTTCAATTTCTGCTTCAATTGCTCTCTTGTTTCTTTGACCATATCCCAATTCATTGGGGTTGGCACAATATGTCTTTCCTTCCATACTCCTCTATTATGACATACATCTTCTGCCACACCACAATCTGTGGATTAAAAAAATTTGAATTATCTGAATTGTTGATTACATTAGATAATTTTTTTATGGTGATTTTGTATGTTAGTGTGTGTGTGCGCATAAATAATCAAACTAATTAAACACTTTGTATTCTAGAACATTAAATCCCAAATTACACTTAATGGCAAGCAATCAAAAGCAAAGCAACTCCAAAAAGCAGCAGCGAATGCCATTGAAACAGTTCAGAAGCATTTTACCAAAGATCCACCAAAACCTATTGCAACAAGAGCACAAAATGGTATACTCAAGAACATTGAAAAGAAGGACAAGACTATCAAAGAACAGAATCAAAGTTCTGGTTCAGATAAATCTAGAAAGAGTGATGCATCTGAACCCTCACTTTATACAACAGCTTTGGAAACCAAGTGAGTATATTTTGGTTTGTTTTATCACCTATAACAGGTAAAAAGTAGGTGGACTGCCAGGTGGTAATTTGTAATTGCAAAAATTCATGTATAGTACACAATATCTACAATAATTGTTTTTTCTTGGCCTACCAAAATTGGCATGTATAATAGGATGCAAATCTAAATACTGAAGCATGGTGTGAAGGGTTGTTCCAGTACAACTTTTCTAAATGTTGTAAAGCAGTTTCACATATCAGGCTGTTGAAATTTTCAACAAACTACCTGCTTACCTAAAGTTAAATATATAGAAAATGCAATCTTAAGCGTAATGTTAAAGTATTCCTTCTTAAACAAGCATATTCCTCAGTTGATGATTATTTTTGTGCTTAAATAATAATATGATTACATAAAAATGTATGTAAAATTAATTATGTTTATTGTAAATTAGATTTTTTTCATAAGGGTAATTATGACTTCGTATTTCAGACACAAATGTTTTTTGTTAATGAATTAATATAAATAAATAAAAAATATTATTTTTATTAAAACTACTTTCTGTGGTAAGGTGTTAGTAATTTTCTTCATGTTTGAAATATAATTAAGCCATTATGATTTGCTCATAAATTATATCACCATAAATAGCTGCATACAATCTCACTTTTGTGTTAAATTTAGTAACAGTAACTCAGTGACTGAGACATATGGTTTTGATTATATGAGAATGATTTCTCATATGCTTCATGCAACACTTGACCAGTTTCTCTCACTTAATATGTATATTTCTTAATACACTAAAAAGTCCAAGTAAAAACCATCTCAAATAAATATGCATGTAAAAGTATAATAAAAGTAGTTGAAGTGAAATATGTTTGTCAGGGTTGTAGCAAGTGGAGATCTCATCATGCCTTTGCCTACATGTCTGGAAAATAAGTGTATGAAAATATGTATGTATGTACTAAACATGGGGGTTTCATGGCACATTAGTAAAACGGTTAGTTAAATTATAACTATGACTGAACAGATGGATGTAAGTCTGAAAAAAATTTAGTAGTAGTCATATCTTTGAATAGGGCTTATTCATTTTTCAGACTATCATCCATGCATTCTGTTACGGTTGCAGTTTAATTAAGGTTTTAGAGATCTCATTGTCAGTCTTAAATTGCCTATAAATAGAATGGAAATTGTTTACAACTCCACTCAGTACAAACCACTTTTTACTTTGTGACTGGAAAATCTATATATTATTAATGTCTGAAAAGACAATCATAATGGGTGTTGCAGTAAAGGTTAAAATTTTGTTTGGGCAACCCATAGTTCCTCAGTTTAGGAATAAAATAAATAATCTGCACACAAATACACATATTGTATATCCCCAAATTAAGCAAGTCACACTTGTGTTATGGGTAATATACACCTGAATACTCAGGGGCTGATCCCAGACACCCAGACCATAGTAAATAATGGAGAAAATTCATATCCGAAATTTGCCATATCAGGAATCAAACCCAGAGCCTCTGCATTGTAATGAGGTAAGCCAGCAAAGGCTTAGCCCGTTCAACCACAGAAGCCATCAGGAATATGAAGATGTAAGCATAGTAGTTTACAAATCATTGGGAATTAGGTCTGGAGACCAAGAAAATTTAAAAATATGTACTAGAAGCAAGAAGAGAAGGAATGAGAGAGTGGTTTTACTAACAATTATAATAATAAAAATATTCCCTTTATTTCAATTTGGCCTATGTACTAAGATTCATTATTGTCTTATGTCCTCCTGAAAATGTATTCTTTGATGTCCTGTGTATAGATAGCTGTGTGATCTCTGTAAAATAAATAAATAATTGCAAATTGTTTACAGCAGCCCAGCAGATACGACAAAAGAGGTATATACAACAATAAGAGATAAACTAGACAAGGTAAATTTAGATGACACAGCGGACAGGTCTCTGGATGAAGAGACCGAAATAGTACACAGAGTTCCACCTGGAATAGTTGACTTTGATCAGGAAAATTGGAATGACCCACTCCAAGTGTCACATTATGCTATGGATATATTCAATTACCTGAAGAGCCGGGAGGTAAGAAGTTTATTATCATGCAATTCATACCTTAGAATTTTAATCCATAGGTTGTACACTGAAATTTCTTTCAGGCATAAGCTATACAATGGAAGATGAGTACTTGAAACAGAATCCCCTAAATACTATATTTCTAGATGATTCCACATATCATTATGTGTTAGAATGTCTTGATTGCAGCTCTTAGGGTCAGCTTGATTGATATAATACTGCTTTCTCACTGATTATTAACATGAAACAGCCATGAGCTGATCATGTTTCGTGCGATGAGTAAGAGTTCCAATGGTCCACTCTCCCCCCTGCCCCTTGGACCTTTGCTACAGGTCAAAAAAGCATATACGACCTTACTTATAATAATCTCGTTAAGAAACGATTAGCCATCTCTTAAGTAAGAGAATCAGAATCAGACCCTAATCAATGAATATCTTTTTTTTTCACTTATAAACATGTATTACCTGTTGTTTACCTAAGAGGAGCACAGATAAACGAAATTTGAATGATTAACGTAGGTTTTACCCAAAATATTCGACTAAAGAGGAGTTTATGAGTAAGATTTTCAACTTATCAGTTGCTGAGCAGTTTCTTTAAATTTAAAAAACGATTATAAGTAAGGCCCATAGTCTTTAGCACTATCATCACCTAAAATAACAACAAAGCAATCTTAGCCTTAAATAAAGGCCGGGCTCTTCTAAAATTACCACAAAAACCTCTACATGAAAAGAATTAAATCTCAGTTTCCTCACCAGCGCGTAAAAGTTATAAAATAAAACTTTACAGCGCCTGTTTCCAATCGACGACTATCTGAGAAGGATGAACGGGATAACTACATGGATGCGAGCGCTGCTCGTTGACTGGATGGTCGAAGTTCAAGAGAGCTTCGAGTTGAACCATGAAACCTTGTATTTAGGCGTGAAATTGGTTGATTTATATTTGACCAAATCAACGCAGAAACAGAGGGAACATTTGACTAAGGAGGAGTTGCAGCTGCTCGGCGCTTCCGCTTTGTTTATAGCTTCTAAATTTGACGTAAGTGTACCAATTTAGCATACATATGACGCGTTCCACTAGTAGGTCACCACGCACAAAATTCTCCGTAAGCCGGCATTCGACATGGCGACGATGGTCGTTATGGTCGTAGCGAATACGTCACTAGTGACGTCATCATTTTCATGATTATACAGCGCTCACAACGACCCATGTGTAGAGGTAGGTCGAAATGGCTTTGACCACAGAGTATTAATTCTATCTATCGATTGACATTGAAAAGGCGTGATTTTCAAATCGACCAATGACGTTTGTGTGTTTCATCACTAATGACATGAACTCTCCATAATCCGTTCTACTTGAGTTTATGATTGTAACATCCGCAAGTGAGTGGAACGGTAAAAATCGCAGTCGGGAATGTAATAGTTGTGAGTCTCTTGTGAATATAGCCATAGTTGTAGTATTGTGTATCTGTCCAGGGAAACTGACTCATTTGCTGCGTTGGGATCACCTGTCATAAGAGGCGACAAAAGGACCCACAGCTAGGTAGTATGGTTTTTGCTCGTCTGGCTACCACCCCTGGTTTGGAGTATGCCGGTCTAACAGCTTTGTAGTTGTGTTGTATGACAGCAGAATTACAAAATAAGTATATGATAGTAATGTGAGTGGTCAATGCCGTTAGACCGCGACGTACTCACGTGCGGTAAATGGGTAGTTAAGTGAAGAAAAAAAATATTACTAAGGATTTTCAGGTTATGAAAATAAATAAACTGTATAATAGATCAATACATTTGTCTCACTTCAATACTATAGAGAAAATGAGACGAAAGATGTAGTTCCAATTTTTACAACGCGCACGTGGCGCCATTTTCATATTAGATACGCAAAAGAAGTCAAACATTTTTGCAACTTTCCACCTGGTGTTTGTGTTTCGTTACCTATTGTACTGTTTTCATGAAAATGTGTTAAAAAAAGCTGTATGACACGTGCAGTTGTTGCTTCTTCAAACTCTGGACTATAGTAAGACCTCGACCATTGGTCTACTCGTAAAATCCAACTTACCACACTAGTGTCATAAATAACTATTAACGCCCACTCTTTATAAATATTGTTTAATGTTGCCTCTACACGTTAGCCAACATTGTGGCGAACGGTTATGGCCAATACCTATGGCTATCGTGTAGAATGGGGGCTTTGTGCTTACTTGGTAGGTATTGGAGTAATGGCCCACAAGTTTCCCCGGGGCCCCGAGCGGCCACTGTCACATTCCACCTTCACTCCATGACTTTTATTCCTTCCCCATCCTCTCAAACCTCCTCCCCAAACACCCCTCCCTTCCGACGACAACCGCCAGCGTCGAGCTCTGCTCCACTGGCCTTCGAGGAGAGGGCAATAATCTTGGTCGGTAGAGTTGGAAAACCCTGTGGCCGGCGTTGATACGATGGGAGCGACTCGACCGCAGCTGTTGCGATGGCTCTCGCCGAAACGCGGGACTCTGACCTTCAGATTGTGGGCTGTCAGCCTTCACCCCAATGCCACCAGTGTGGCGCGATTGACACGGCGTTTCATACCCTATAGTAGAATTATTTTCTCCATGCAGTTTGGGTCATAAATCAAACTCGGCCTCAGCCCTGCTAGGGCGGTGAGCATGTTGCGCGGGCGCAACGCCATTAACGATAAAAATTCATTCTTATCAAAGAAAGATTATCATTCTTATAAAAATCATTATTATCTTTTTTGCTGTTAATTTTAAACTTAGATATAAGTATTTATAGTTATTTTTAATATTACTTGTTACATTCTAAACTTTTGTACTTATAGTTTTTTAATACATGGATTCCTAATTAATAATTTATTTTAAATAATTATTATTCTTATTTTAATAAATACGTTGTTTTATCTATTTTTTTCTTTCATTTATATCACTAACCCACAAAATGACATAACTAAATACACTATCGATAACGCTTATCGACAACAATAATGCGTATCACTCTGCCTGCCCATAAGGCCCGTGAGTGGAAGAGAGAGCGAAATACTCGCTTCACTGCACCGATTATTTATGACCCAAAGTGCACGGAGAAAATAATTCTACTATAGTCAAGTGCGCAGCTGGGCAACACAGAGGTTTGAACTCGAGACAATACTGTACGAGATAGGGAGAGAAATAGAATTGCGCGTATTCATGCGCCTCCACGTGGGCGCCGGCGTCAGCCTGGAGCTCGGAGGCGCAGATATGCGCATGATTCCCTCCCTGAATAACACCGCTTCAGGGGCCCTCTAGCATCAAGGGAGCAGAGGAGTCTTCACCCCTGTCGTCGAAGTGAGTTATCTCTTCCAGGGGCTTTCTCAGGCACTTTTGCGCTAGGATCGGTGTGGGCGTAACTACGTTCTAAGTCTCCTACCTTTCCTGCCTTAAGCCCGGGGCATCGGAGGACGGTTTTAGTGGGTATTAGTCATTGGGCGTCCAATGATTCGAGTCACACAAACTGATCAATTATGTTTCGATTGCCTTTAATGGAACGCCTCCATATGCGATAACGGTATGATCCCTTGTAAAGGACCCAGTATTGTGCGCGTTAATAGCATTCCCCCGCCTTAAAAAAAAAGTTCCACAAGTTGGCGCGAGATCCGTGTGGTGTCGGTTTTTCACAAAAGGTCAAAGGGTTGTGGCCGAGCTATAGCCGGCGCAACTACACATTGGCCGCCTATTCAGTTTTCTTTGAAGTCCCTGAACGAACGCACGCACTTGTTCAATTTTGTTTAATTTCAAATTTACTTTGTTCTGTTTCGATGTATTGACAGCATCCACCACCCTTTCATTATACACACTCGCATAGTAGCGGTATGCTCTAAATAAATAAACCGCAGCAGCCGTTATTGCCTCAATGTCCATGTTTATTTTATTATACATCCCTACATTGGTCTAAACCGAAGCAAACTGAACGACCTTCCAACGTGTGGACGCCATTCGCCACAATGTTGGCTAACGTGTAGAGGCGGCTTAAGATATAATCATTGTGAAATGTGTGCACTATCCAATTCCAGGAGCGTATCCCACCGCTGGTGGACGACTTTCTTTACATATGCGACGGCGCGTACACGCTCAGCCAGCTCCTCAAGATGGAGATGGACATCCTGCGCGTGGTGGACTTCGACCTCGGCATACCGCTCTCCTACAGATTCCTCAGGAGATACGCCAGGGTGAGTATGATGAGTGTCATAAATCAATCTTAATAATATTGAGAAAGTGGGATTCCAAAAATGACAATAATTTAGTACTTTATCTATCTTGGAAAAAGGATTAATTAATATTCTTAAATATCCTATAAATATTATAAACGCAAAAGTTTGTAAAAATGTATGGTTGGATGTATGTGTGTTACTCTCACGCAAAAACTATTGAATGGATGAATTGGATTGATGGAACATTACAGTAATATAGCTTTCACATCAGAATAACACATAGCCTATAATTTATAAATATATAGTGCGAATTATCTGAAATTTAACGATTCCATCACCACCTGCTTGAACCCATACATATCGAGGGCTTCCTAACATATAGGCATACATAAAAATGCATTTTTTGGGTTGGTTAGTAAAACATATGCATGTTTCAATTTAGAAAGTTTTAGTGTACTTAAAAACAAGGGTTTTCTTTCTCTTTATTTATAAGAGGGTTTGGTCAGTATTGACCATGCCCTCACCCTCATAGGAACAACGCACTTAAATTACCGCCGCTTAATGCCTACTTTAACTAGATTGTATAGCATCCTGGCATCATCCGATAAGGGATATGCCAGGACACTATTACATGCACCAATTTCGTGCAAATCATAGCCTAACAAACTTCTTTCGGTCTCGTTACGTACACACTCCACTAAAATGTGGTATGCATCTTGTGTAACCTGACACACTGTGCAATTGGGTGTTAATGATCTTATACAATCAACTAGTTTTGTTCACAATTTTGTCCCTCGATATTATATGAATAAGTGTCGGCGCGCTATGCGATGGCCGAGAGAAGGCAAAGGGACGTAGACGAAGAAGTAAAGGAAGAGTGCCGAACATACAATAAATCCCAGTACGCCTGACAGTCGTTTAGTTTTTGACTGTTTTTGCCACCGCTGTAAGGAGCACACGTACCTAAAAAGGGACAAGGGAGGGAGGGAGCAAAGAGTGTAGGTGCCTGTGGTGGGTTGCAGTGCGCGAGGGTGTCGATGCCGACGCTGACGCTGGCGCGGTTCGTGCTGGAGCAGTGCCTGCTGGAGTACGCGCTGCTGCCGCACTCGGACAGCAAGATGGCCGCCGCCGCGCTCTACCTCGCGCTCAGGATGAAGGCGCTCGGCGGGTGGACGCCCACCCTGCACTATTACACAGGTGCCCTCTCATAGTAACACTTGTGTCCGATGTACTATCTATCTTATATATATATATAAATCTTGTGTCACAATGTATGTTGCCAATAAACTCCAAAACTACTGAACCGATTTCAATCAAATTTGCACACCGTGTGCAGTTTGATCCAACTTGAAAGATAGGATAGGATAGCTTACATCTTAATGGACCCTGTAGATGGCGCTGCGATCGGGTTCTAAATTTTATTTCTTCAGGGCAGGACATACCAATATATAAAGCTGAAGAGTTTGTTTGATTGAACGCGCTAATCTCAGGAACCACTGGTCTGATTTGAAAAATTCTTCAGCGTTTGATAGCCCATTTATCGAGGAAGGCTCTAGGCTATATACCATCACGCTAAGACCAATAGCAGCGGAGCACCAATGGAGATCGTTTCAAAATCGCGGGCATTTTTTAACTCACTTTATTTTTTAAACTATTCCACGCGAACGAAGTCGCGGGCAGAAGCTAGTAATACATATTTTTTTTTATAACCGGCAGACAAACACACATATTGCATATCCTCAAATTAAGCATGTTACGCTTGTGTTATGGGTAATATATACAACGGACTACTCTGCGGCCGATCCCAGACACCCAGAACATAGTTTCATAACGGAGAAAATACGTTTCCGTAATTTACTATACCAGGAATCGAACCCGGAGCCTCTGCGTACCAGTGAGGTAGGCCGGCAAAGGCTAAGCCCGCTTTTTTATCAACTTATGCAATTATAATTATTTATTTATTTTTGCAGTATTTTTTTTTCTTTGATATTAATTCTAGTTACACTTTTTGAGCGTGGTGAATAATAAGACAACAATTCACCTATGTATACATGTATACTTACGGGGCGCACATGCGGTGAGTGTGGCATTATAAAGATGTGATAGATACCTATACACCTATATACTTTCTCACAAACAGCTGCTTACGTATTCGTCCGATTTCGGAGCAGCTCGTCGTCCATAATTTGCAATACCTGACATACCTCGAACCGCTACGAGAGCTCGCGGCTCACTGTGGCCACGGCACGCCTCCGCTCGCGGCGCATGGTAGGCAGAGTGGGAGGTGTTAGGTTTATTTTAATTACGGAATTTCTTCATTCGGTCGCCGCGCTCTAAAAGCTATACAATAGCTTAAAATTTCGCCAAGGCAACAATAAACAAAAAATTATATATGTGTGTGTGTGTGTGTCAAATACATGGTATTTTTTAATGCATAATTAAAAAAAATATTAGCATTCAAAACTAATAACTCCTTAAAAAGCGGTACAAAGTTTTTGCTTCACGTATTAATATAATTGTAGTGTGTATACAGTTTTAGTATAGGAGGGAAGGGTAAAATGTACGAAAGACCAAATCCAAGGAGCCTGTAATGACACTGATTTAATTACTGAAAATATACTAATATAAATGTGTTTTTATAAACATTAGGCCACAATTGTGTATGTAAAATGCTGACTATTTTATATACTTTGTATAATGATATGATAGTTGTCATAGTTGTGGAGTCGTGCAGTAAGGCTGCGTCAGAAACTCCCGCATCTGTGGCAATCTTCATGTCCCGAACGAACCATATTAAACAGTGAATTTGTTAACTATTTTCAGGATACAAACTAAAAGACTTTCTACCAATAGCGCTAGCCCAAAATGCAGTGCTGCACAAAAAGCCAAAAGCGGCGATTAGCACTGTAAGGAACAAGTACTCGCACACAATATTCTTCGAGGTGGCCAAAGTACCATTGGTTGAGGATTCCGTTCTCACCAGTTGAGATATGTGTCATGGCATTTTACCAGCTGTTAGGAATATATTTGGTAAGTATTTTTCAATTGACCCATACATACGATATTCTTTAAAGTTGGCAAAGTTAAGCACAGAACTATTATAATTTTAGACTCATTTCATATGGAACTTACCACCTCTAAGGAATTTTTGGAGAAGAATGAATAATTATTTTGTAATTATTTTTATGGGTTCTTGTTATACATTGCGTCTTGTGAGTGTTCTTTGGTGGTCTAATGTTATTTATTCTGTGTGCGAACATTAACGGGCTTACTTAGTTGTGAAAAGCTGCGCAGTAACTGATTTTGTATGTAGAAATGTCTATGCGCAGCCATGTGTTGCCAATTAAGAATTGTACAGTTCGGTGTGTACTATAGGAAGAATTTGAAAAAGGGCGCAATGTTTAAAACTTGCGAAAATTTAAGAACAGCAAATCTGACTTCTGAATTTATATTCCTTATTGCCAAATCAACTGCTTGTTTTCATAAATATGTGATTAGTTGAAATTGTACTTTGAAGTAAATTGTATGTGAATAATATTGACTAAAAATTTAAAAGATCTCATTAGAGAGACCTCTTAAAAAACGAATAACTCGTTTTATAACATCGATGAAAACAGACCCGAAAATCTAATTACTTTCATATCTGCTAAGTTCACTCCATACATAACTACTAAAATACAGGAGCCAGAGTGTAGTGTGCTGGTTTACAGTCTTATTCATATTGAATTAAAATAAGTTTGTAGGCTTTCTGTAAGGTTCTTAAAAATGCCTGCAAGCTTACTCTAACTCAATATCAATAAGACCGTTAATGTCTTTGTTTTTTTTTTTTTACCTGACCATAATAATTATCTTACCTCTTTACACTTCATAATTCTTCTTCTATAGTACAAGAAATTTGGAAATATACATATAGAACCTTTTCTAGCAATTATTATGTTGACAAATATACAAAAATAATAATTAAAAACACTTCCTGCACTTTAATTTATATAGTCTTCTGACCACCCATATAAATAACGTAAGGCCACTACGCAGTGTGACATGAAGCGTTTTCTAATGTATTTGGTGTACATTTTTTATGTATTACGAGGCTACATGAACGAGCGAATGTAAAATTTTAAATGTTTGAAGAGATTTGTGTGCCATTATAATCTATGTTGTTATAATATGATTTGTTTCGATCAGTTTTAGTGTTAAAATTGATGTGCCATGATAACTATTGAAAAAATTAGTATTGTTTCAAACGCAAAATTTCTTTTCTTAATATATTTTCGATATATAAAAGTTAGAAAATTAGAAATAATTTCAGTTATGGGCTTATTTATATTACTCTTTTTGTAAAACATAATTGGTTTAAAATGTTACCAAAATCAAAAAGAACAATCAAGAAATATTTTTGTATAGACATACAATGATAATAGTATTATTATTGTATACATACATACATACATACATACATACATAACTTCACGCCAGGTCCCTTGCGGGGTAGGCACGAACAACAGAGCGCCATACAGGCTTATTCTTACACACCTCACTTGCTTCTTTGACATTCATAGCTCTTGTCATGCACGCTCGTCTGTTCTTAAGGCTCCTGACTATTTATTGTATAGCTAAAAATAGAAAATATTAAAATTGTTTTAATATCTTGAATAAATTGACTGGTTGACAATCATTGGGTGCGGTGCCCAACAATGGTATAGTTTACCCTACGTGCAAAACTTAAATGTGGCCTTGAAGTTCGTGCAAGTCATTGCGCAGAACACAATTATGAGGTTGCTCGGTGGTATGTAAAGGGGGAGAGTTGTTGCGCTCTCACTCGTCCGTTATCCGAACTCGCATGGCTTCTCTTTCGTGCTTCTCATTGTCAGTTGTTATAAATGTTAAAGGTTTTTTTATTTTTAAATCTTCTCACCCTCATCGGGAAATATGTAAAAAATCTAAACAGTAATCTGAGCATTGAAACGATGTATCTTGCGCTTCATTAAAAGTTGACAGGATCTGGGCAAACTCATGCAGCTAACTTCTGGCGAGACGCATTCGAGTTTTGCGTGCACTGTACTCAGATTGTTTCTCAAGGCGCATTGAAAAATCCCATCTTTAAAAAAATACCCATCTCGTCATATTTAAATCTCTTTGGTTCATTTGAACACGCTTTAATTATATTTATTTGCTCAAAACCCTAAAGGGTGGCTGATTTTAATGCAATTATATATTTCATCGGCGTCAGTGTTGAATCTTGTAACTGCATTTTTTGACGGTATTATTCTTTCGCCAAAATTGTGATACATTATACACGTAGTATGTAACAATGGGAAATAAGGAAATAAAATTTAAAAAAATCGCCATTTTGATGAAAATTGTAGTTCCAAGGTCCATCATTGACGCCGACGATTTTGTTCAATTTAGAGTCAAACTCGCTCTTTTATGTAACTTTGAACGTCATAGTTTATATATGACAAAGAATGTGTCTTATGAAGTTGTAATTGCACAATAAAAAGACAGAAATTGTTGTAAATAGTATTTTTATACTAGGTTTCTTTTTTTTAATGGAGATTATATAAAAACGTCGGAGCAAAGTTGTATGCAAAAATGTCAAAGTTTGAGTTTAATACGCGTCAAACAAAGACAGCTGTTATTGTCATTCTGTCTAATCGATATTTCACGTTGCATTTGATAAATAGATAATGTGGATTGATACATTATGAATACCTACCATATTTCTCCTATATAAGCATATTAATGCTTCTTTACTCGCGTGTAATTTCTAGCCTAACTGTGACGTTGGCAAAATAATGCCGAATGCGTTGAAGCCATAAAACTATTATTTTTTTTTAAGAAGGTGGATTGACGGTATTGACGCATCTCTCGATGTGCACATTTCATCGCGATGTTTTCCTTCACCATTAGCAAGTGATAGATGTAACAGTATGGCACATTCAGTTATAAGAACTGCGTGATTCGTGGTCAGTTTATTCGAAACGAGAATTTGAGACTGGAGCGTTTGGTACTATGCAACCACAACTAGTAAATAAAATAGGATAATTGAATGAATTTTGTAATATATTTAGGTTTTTCTTTGTATTCTGATATTACATGGTTCATTTCTATCGTTCAATTTGAGTGAATTAAAATGATTCATGCAAGTGTATTAAGTAAATTTTTGAAATCGCAATGATAGATTGAGTTTTGTTTGCATGTGTCACATGCACTTTTCAACCGAATTGCTACAATACAATTTCATTGAAAGGTGAGATGATTGATAATATATAAAGTTGTATGTAAGATGCCACGTTTATTACTGCAAATGTAATTAGATTTTGTAATTAGTAATGTTATAATTTATGGTCCAGATTTTGACGATTAATAAGCTGAGTTGTTTCCTTAGAAATTTATTGTATTTTTGTTTTTCATTTATGGAGACTTAAATAATGCAATTGTCATACAAATCAGACTTTTGTGTTTAATAAAAGGAAAATTTCATCCTTTACCACAATTTTTTTTTACCGCGTTTTTTCATATCTAATAAACTTAGAGTAGTGTCTGGGAGTTTATTGTTATGATTGTTTATTGCGATAAACAATGATTTGAGATTTTAATGAGCTGTGGTGTGTTCAACCAGCATTGCACTGCCAATGGTACTTAAATTTATATAGTTTAATTGATTTTAAAAACCTTTGATAAGTTTAAATCTTATAATATTGTAAAGTGTAGTCTTTTATTTTTTTAATATTTTTCGTGTTTGTCTGTTTGTTCGAGATTCTCGCAAAAACTGCCGGCCCGATTTCGATGCAGCTTTCGCTGATCGATACTAAATTGACGGACTTCAAATCTACTGTAGGTTTGATCCTGGGAAACTCGCGGGAATTTTCTTGCGAGCGGTTTAAAGAGGGCAGTTTGAAAAAAATCTGATTCCGATGCAATATTTTCGCCGATTCCAATTCTCTGTGTAAAAACAACTGTAATTTTTGCTACCTATCTAACATGGACAAAGTCGCGGGCGAACCTTAGAGTCATATAATTATGTTGAAGTAGATTGGCGTCTAAGTAGTAAGTCCCGTTGCGCCTTCGTTCGTTTAGGGGCTCGGTATAATTGATTTTGCTTATAAAATACTAAGATTAATATGAATTCGAAAGGGCAAAAACGCTTGTGTTTTTAGAAATTGTTGTCTGAATAAGTAAATAATAAAATGACATTAATAAAATCCTGGATATACGCTTAGTAGGTGAACTATAGTTAGTATAATATTATGTTATCCTAGGACATTATTATGATTGTGCATTTTGCCCACTACCATTGCATGTAATAAGAAAGTGACGAGGGAAGTGGGCAGCGCGAATATGTAAACTAATCGTATATGTTGAACATATCTCGCTCGTACTGCCACACTAACTAGATGGGAATGAACGAGAGTCCAAAAGAATGTGTGGATTTGTTAGTAAAAATGATTCGCATATTATCGCGATAAAAAGTGTTCAATGAACAAAGACTGAATTTAACACGAGTGTACCGTCATGTATTGCCAGTAGTGAATAATTCTTGCTTATTCGGGTTGTAACTTGTTTATGGTGGGCTACTGTGGCTTTTGAGTTATCTTTTAAACAAGTCAGTTTGCTAATCGGAATATTACATATCTAGTACGTCTAGATAATATGGATGTCGAGTCAATATCATTCCAACTTTAAAGTCTCTGACTCTAAGAATCACAAGTCTTTAATCTGAAATTAAAAACTTGAAATATAATATATAGATATACTCTTTAGAGAAGATTTAGATGCATTTCAATGAAAAATAAATAAAAATACAGATAAGTACTAATGTTGGAACCACTTTCCATCGAGTACCCCTTTATCCTGTCTGTCTGTCCAGCTATAATAAATAACCTGTATTTGATTTAAAATATAGAATTCAATAAATTACGCAAAACGACCAATTTGAGTTTTAAACCCCTTGTGCTAACATGTAAGAACACAATCCATGATTCAATTAAAGTGCGATTAATGTATACGCACATATCAGCTGTGCAATTTCAACACCTAGCAAATGCTTTGTATTAAAAATTAAACCACAGCAAAATAAAGTCCCGAACTTAATGATATCCCAATTTATTGAGCTTATTGGGGGCCTCCCATATTTTGATAGACTTTAAATGTTTTGGTAAGCATCATAATACTTCAACATTGCCTAGTAAGACTATAAATTCACAAACGTTTATTTAAAATCTAATGTCGGTTGCTGGCAAGGTTTGGAAACTGCTAAAAAGTCGAACCGGTTACAGCTTTGTACATAGGAACTTCTTTTCGGTTTTGTTATAACTTTAAACTCGTATGACTTTTAGTAACAAAAGTTCATTAAATATGTTTTGCTGAATAAACCGGTATAGTATTTAGTAAATGTATACGTTTAAAAACGTATTAACGACTTTTGCTGCACACCTGCAAAGCGCAGCTTTGTAGTACAAGCTTTCAGTCGCACACAGATACACGAGACAAATGGAATGAGAAATAATAAAATCAGTTACCTCAGATTAAAGCTAGTTATCACAGATTAAAATCGGTCATCGCAGACGAAAACCGGTTATCGCAGATTAAAACCGGTATTCACAAATTAAAATCGGTTATCGCAGATTAAAATCCTTTATTGCAAATTAAAACCGGTTATCACAGATTAAAATCGGTTATTGCGTATTAAAACCAGTTATCACAAATTACCGGACCGAACCGGTTCCAAGCGTTAGTTGCTAGGCTTTGAAATAGCACGGTAGCCATTTCAAACCTCATTAAATAGAATTGAATTTGTACCAAAAATGAATGCCTAAAAATCGCATTTTGATATGTTTTACGTATCACTGCTTATAATGTTATTAACGCTGTCTTCCTATAGTCAATTATAGGTTTAAATTCGGCTAATTATTTTTTAAGTATTTTTAAATACGTTTAAAATGTGTATAATTTTCTCGATTTAATTATTGTAAGGTTGGCAACACTGATGTTTCACGGAGCAACAATAATAGTGGTTACGAGATCGTCTTGATTTTATTGATTAGATAATTAAGTGTCTTTCTAAATGATGAAGAAAATATAAGAGAGGAAATAGAATAGTCATAATTCGACTTTAGATAATTTTGTTGCCATCCTAACTTTTGTAAATTAACCGTGTTTGAATGCATTTTTAAATATTAATAAATTAAACAGTAAACTTATTTAAGTAGCTTTTAATATTAAATAATTAAATCCAATTATAATCTCATATTTATTAAGTTAAAAAAGTACCATCGAGTATAATATAAACGCTTATTGTTTAAATTAGATAGTATCATTATAGAAAACTGTCATTTGCTCTTAAAGCTGTTTTGTGGGATATAAAATCCCTTATAGAGATCCCTTACATCTTGTGGACTGATATATTCTATTGAGTCACTTAGGACCCAAATACTTTTGGTAATTTGCAGAAACAGTGAAAGGAAAGAGAAAACACATTTGGCAAATTGGGGGAAAGGTGAAATGAAAGAGAAAACGCATTTGGCAATTTGGGGAAAGGTGAAAGGAAAGAAATAAGCATTTGGTATTTTAAAACTGTACAGAATGCTATTGACGTTGATTGCTTAAAGATCGATTATAAAAATAAGACTTCAAATCGGATGTTTTGGTATTTATATACACAAGTATATATTGGCAAGCGTTGCTTATACGATTTTTTAATTATTAATAAATAAACTATTGTTAATATTAATGGATTTTGTAATGTTTTAATATAATTCATTTACATTGTGTAATTATTGAGATTATTCTTGATTTGTCGTACGATTTTGTGGTTGATTTGACAGCTGAATGCGGTTTGGATGCCTGCGCGATGGACGGTTTTTCATACAAAATTAACCACTGCGCAGCAGTATTGTTTTATAGTAATAAACATAATTATGTACCAAGTGTTTATTACCTTAATTAAATGAGATGTTATTATTAAAAAAAAAAACAGCAGTCCACAACCAGCCCATATTCTTGGGTACTGCACACAAAGTTCCAGTTGCACATTGACCATCCCTAATCTAAGGAGCATTTGAGGCTCTCAAACGTTTGACTAAATTTTCTTTCCGTTTCAAAAGAATGTATGTAAATTGCTACAAGCTCAAATATTTGGTGTGCGAGTAATGTATGTATGGTTAAAGCAATTTGGTTTTGTATAATATAGTTTTTAGAAAATTATTTTGCTGAATAGCAACACAGCAGGTTCGGCTGTCAGATCAATTTAGCTGACATGTTTTTTAATTTATCGTATTTTAAAGAGTACAAAAATATTGGAAATGTTATAATAATGTTGTTCGTTTAATAGTAAGTTTTAGTATATAAATTCACTTTGAAAATTGTTTTTTTTTTACTTGTAGTTTGTGGATTAATTATACAAGGTTAATGTAAAACTCTGACGTGTAAATAAAAGTGATTTCGGTTTGGTATGGTTTCGTTTTCTTTATTTCTTACATATTTAAAGAATATTGTGGCCAAAAACAAGGTAACATCATCTAGTCTCGGTTTTTACGCTCTGGCTCACCTTTAGAACAAATATGTGCGATTTGAGACTCAGCGTCGCGCTCTTTTGATAACTACCCACATAGCACAAATTTGTGCTTGAATTTAAAACGAAACTATTGGACCAGGAGCCAGTGACAGATTTTCATGACCAAGTCCCTCCCAATCAAAAATTTGTGAAATGCATTAGGGATTTATGCCATGAATACTTGCGACCGTCAGCTGCGACTCCGTGGGTGGGGCGGGCAGTGGCAGCCTCCCACGCATGGAGAAAAAAAATATTTTTCAGTCATTTCCTCCCATTTGAAATTTTGTCACATTATAGTTTACATAGTATTTTAAAGAAAAAACAAAGTCAGCTGACCATAACATGAAAAAAAAAATATATTTTCAATGATTTCCTCTCAACTAAAAATTTACCTGGTGGTCGTTTATATGCTACTATGAATGAAAATTAATGTCAGCTTGCTGTATCTAAGTGGAAAGTTTGTCAGCTGGTACCTTCAACGGTGTAACGCAGCAACATCGATCACCTACTGAATCTTATCAGCTGACGACTTTTCCCTTGACTTACAGCTAGCTGACTTTTCATTATTTACTAGAGTATGTTAACAATCCTCTTATAAATTTTCGTCCGGGAGAAAATAACGTATCTTAAGTTATTCTTTCTTTCTGCGATATACGCAGCTAGATTTCGGATTAAAATTTCCTTGCGGTGCAGTCATTTCAGGTTTGTACCTGAATCTAATACTAGGTCGCATTATGAAACAGTAGCGTATAAAAACCTTTCATAAAGGGTTTCAAGAAAGGTTTTTAATGAGTAAATATTACAAACAGTTAAAAAAACTGACAAGATTTCATATATAAAGGTTTTTCACAGGGTTTAGTAACAAAACATAGTTATAACGGTAAAATTACCGATAAGTATAGTATAAACGTTTTTACCGGTAAAATGGCAAGTTTTATAACGATATTTATTTTTACCGTATTTCAAGCCCGGCTAGGCGGCCTGCCGTAATAGGCGACAAAACAACCCACAGCCAGGTGTTAGAGCATTTGACCGACTGTATGGCTACCGCTCCTGGTCTAAAGTATGTCGCCATAACAAACTTGAGTTGTGTTCCGGCATTAGACACCAGGACCCAGTCTCCCTTAAGAGAGCAGCAGCGCATTTCTAGCACCTTTGGTGTTGCAAATGTCATATGTCCGTAGGCGATGGTAACCGTTATCCGGCAACTGGGTCGCCTGCCTGTCTGCTGAACTCCTGCAAAAATAATAAATAAGTACGTGTGCGAAATAAAACAAGTAAATACTATTGTGATTTAATCACTCATGAAAACAATATTCTCAGTAGTAATACCATCGGATAATAACACATTACATACAAAAGTTATAAAATAAGCCTACGACATGTATAGGTCTTTAAATCCATCCTTTGAACTGATGCCAGAAATACGTAAATATTCAAGTCTATACCTCGTTTTCGAAATACAAACACGAAACTGAACAGTTGGAAATGTCAACTTACAAAAATGTATTCATTCTGACATTTGCAATTGTCAATTTATACATTTAAAAAACAGTGTAATTTGTAAACATGAGTTGGCAGTTCCAAGTCATTTTAGGTAAAGATATATAAGTGTAGCAACACTTCAAACGGATAGCACTTTGAGATACTCGTATTTTCATATTCTGGCAACACTGAAAATATATAAACGGCATTACACTACACAATGTAGCGTACATAGGACAAAAGTTACAATAACGTCAATTCATTGGACCGTTTTTGGTCAGTATGATTTATTAAAAGAAAAAACGTATAAGTCGCTCGAATTTATATTTTTATCATCTAATCGCCTCAAGATTATCATAACAGGGGAAACAACACAATTGTTGACACTCCCTCTCAGTGGCAGTAGCAGTCGTCACCACTATTAATGAATAAAAACACAGTAAATCTTATTTTTTTTTACTTTCTATGCATTCAATGACAATAATATTATTCCATGGCTACAAAATTAAAAATATTAAGATTTCTTAATATCTTGTGTAAAGGCCTGGGACTGTTGAGACTCCGTTTGTCTTATGGTGAATAAATTGTCTTGGTGAGGTGCCAACAACGGTAGTTTACCCTAATTATCCATTTTTTATGTCAAGATCATTTTTGGTAAGTATTCGGCACTATATTGCCAAAATGACGGGTTATAATTCCAAATTCTGATTACCCAATGAACATCCAAAAATGGTTATTTTACACTGTCATACAAAGAAGTGAAACAGCTGGCAATACAAATAGAGAAGTTTGGAGAACATTCCACCGACACCGCCAAAAGTTACAACTCTTAAAATTGATAGACTACCTAACTAAATGTCTAATGTCTATTAGACATTTAGTTAGGTAGTTGGATAGTGTTGTGATACATAGAGATAAATTTCTATTTGATTTTGTGCACTTTATTTTATATTTTTATACCTGTGCATAAAATTCATATGCCTCTGCTACATCTGAGATAATGTTGGTATTAGTGACTGTGACACGTAGATACAGCCAAGGGTTTAATGCGTCATTTGAAATGCGACACTGTTAATGACGTTAATATATATATATATATATATATATATATATATATATGAACGTTTTTACAGAAGCATTGTATAAGGGTAAAATTGGGGATACCTTTCTTTTAATGTACACTAGCATACTGACTTTCTAAATTGTAACATGCATAGTTTTTAGTACACAACAAACAATGACATTTTTGCGTATACGCCTCTATGTTATGAACCCTCGATAGCCCTCGATATATATACGGGGTTTCTTGGTGGGCCACGCAGTGCCCTTAAAGGAATTTTCGAAAATAACGAAAAATTATTATAAAAACTGAAAAAGAAATCAATTTTGGTAGCCTTTACAAAAATAAATGGAATTTTTTTTTGAGATTTTTTGAAGTGGAGCTGCAAACAAAAAAAAATTATAGACTTTCGAGAATTAGCATGCCCCAAGTGCATGCAAGTGACAAACAAGGCCTTTATATATAACACAGCTTAAAAAAAGGCTGTAGATAATTTTGAAAGATGCGACTAAAGGATAAAAATATAACACGGCAACATCCAGACATCGAAATAACCGAATATGTCTTCTTAAAATATATTTAATCTACATTATATGTACATAGCAGGGATTAAAATAAAAATGCACATTTCATATCATTGCACGCTCGCATTATATGAGGTAATCAAGAAACATAACTCTTGATAGTATCATCGTTATCAATACGCTATTCTAAAAATACCACGGAATTTTTAAACGACGCACAAATAGGCTTAGTAATTTGAAGTTATTACAACTATATTTATCTGTGCAGGAACGGAGAAAGAATACAATTTCCTGCGTTGGGGCGGCCCGTCGTAAGAGGCGACAAAACAACCCACAGCCAGGTGGTGGGGCATTTGCCCGACTGGATGGCTACCACCCCTGGTGCAGAGGCCATAACAACCTTGAGTTGTGTTCCGGCATTAGTGACAAAGTTCAGTCTCCTTTAAGAGAGCAGAAGTGTATTTGTGGCACCTTTGGTGTTGCAAATGTCCATAGGCGATGGTAACCGCTTTCCATCAAGTGGACCGTCTGCCTGTCTGCTGAACTCCTGCATCAAATCCAAATCCAAAAAAACGTAGTGTCTTTTTTGCCGGTTAAACTAAAAGGACGGATGTCCAAATCCACCAAAGCAACTTCAAAACCTAGTAAGTGCATTGCAAGAGTTTTGATACTGCACTACTAGAAGCGATATCATATTTTGCTACGGTCTTTACGGAGATCGCTAGAGCTAAGACTCAAGCTCCAGGCGTGGAAGTGATAAATGGCATCACGTCAGAAATAGCTTCGGTGAACCTCTCTAAACCCCTTAGCCACTCACACCCATGTTGCCCCTGTCTTCTATGCCATTTTTGGGACCCATGCAGGGAGTCACCGTCTGCCCATTTTTCCATGTTCCCCGAACATTGCGACAGGCAGACGCCACAGTCCCCTTATTCCCAGACCCCTAGTACTACCAGCAGTTCACCCCAACAGCCCGGTACTTTTTGTCCTCATTTCCTACAATAGTCCTACACTGGCCGGGGCTTGTCCTTGGGTGCATTATTATATGGTGTAGACAGGGACAATCGCCAGTCAGTGTCACGCCACATTTACGTTAAATTTGTCAAGGGGCCTGTACGTGTTGGTCTTCCCATGGCCCCATGCAAGCCCTCCAAGACTCCGGGTCATTTTTATGGCCTGTGGTCTTGAAAGACATACAGTTTAAAGATGTATTTATTATGCATCCACTAGGCGAAACATGTACTACGTATCAAATTTTTTACATCTTGCATTTCCATGTTTCCTGCAAATAAATTAATTTGAATGGGTTATTCCTATATTGTATTCGTAAAAACTGTTACGAGACTGTGCGTCGTTTTAAAATATAATCCGTCATCTAATATAGCCGTTTTCTTACAACACTTTTTATATAACAATAGAAGTTAACTTTCATAAATTTAAAAATAATCCAAGCAGTGTATAAATATTATACTTGAAATTCACTGTAGAATAAATCCGATCAGTATAATCGTCCTTTTCTAATAATTATTTTGAGTAGAACAATAATTTTCCTTTCGTATTCCTCTATTTTGGCATACTTACTCTGTCACACGATACATCATCACATCAGGAGGCGAAATACTATTTGGTTTAAGCTATAATCCCAGAAAATTCAACATTCGATTAACGTATCGGAATTTAAAAAAAAAACTTTATTTACATTTCCATACGGGTACTTATGGATATGATATTGTAGTAGGAGGTATCATCCTACTACAATATTTTATATTCACAAAAGTCATAAATAACCACAAATCGACCAAATGAAAAATAACCATAAATCGACCAAATTGAATCTGAAAAGATTCTATATCGACTCCCAAAGCGGACCATCAGGCTCACATGTGCAGACATGGGACTAAACTCTATACTAGAATGATGCTAACTCCGCTTCTTATTATCAACTCAGAAGTAAACACTTAAATGATGATAACAATTCCTCACCATTGTCCTATTTTTTATATAACATTAATATGGTGTAAATTCATTTTAAAATGACACTATGTACTACCCGTGCGCAAAAGGATTGCCGATAGCGTCATGACGCCACGCGTCAACGGTCAATAGGGTTGACAAAAAAGATTATAGTATAAATAGTTGTTGCAATAAATTTATTATTGTACCATATACTTTACATAGGTATATACAATAATAGTAAGTAATACAATACAATAATAGTAAGTGATCGGCAAACCTACTCGCGGCTTATATCATAACCTAATGTAGTCTTCAACGACTCTCTGCTGTACGAATAAACCCTTGAAGTTTCTGTGCCACACTCGAAAGTGTTTTTATGTAAATAAATGTAAGTATATTGTAAAAAAAAACTTTAGTAGCATCTCCATTCGGATCCGTTCAAAATGACCTTACGTCAGCAATACAGAACAAATTATGTTGTAAGTAAAACGGCTATTGTAGAGTTCCTACATTTTACATTCTCATCTTTCACCTAGTTCCAATCCCAAGCTTACTCTTTAAAAAATGACAAATACTTCATAGAAGTAGGTGCAGTTTTACACAACTTTTAATTTCGATCAGCAGTTCTCGTTTGCGCAGAAAAGTGCAGAGCGGTTTAAGTCTTGTAAATAAATCTATATTGAACTTTATTCGCAAGCGGAAAGTGCAGTATTCATGCTATGTATTATTAGCTCAATTCCGTTTACACGATTCTAATAATTCTAAACCAATAATGGCTGCGCTTTGGCATGGGTCAAGTACCCAGAGTGGCATGAGGTTAGGGGTTTACAAAATCCTTTTAAATAGCCACTAGACCTGTTATTTGGGAGTTGGAAACAAGTTTTTAGGGTCCATTAACAATTTTTGAATGAATAATGGGAGAAACAATACCGCATTAGATAAATAAGAATATGTCACTTTTGTTGATAACAAAGTATGATTTATGTTTAGGAATACACTTATGCATGATATATAAACACAAACTGTTTTTGACTTTAGTAAACAAGTTTTTGATTAGTTTACTAATGTTTAAATATGATAATATATTTAGTTTTTGCTTATATATGGCGATGATGGTTACACAAATCGGTTGTGACACTCGCTGACCGTTGGCATGCTACGCTCGTTTGGCTCGCACGCTTTGGTCTTAAGTCGCGACCAGTGGCTTAGGTTAGGTTAGACTCTAAACCAAAGCCACAACAGACTGGTCACCATCACCAGAACTACATGTCTCCTAAACAGGTGGTTGCAGAAGGGAGAAGTACTCCTCCCTCCCTACCCCATCTGCCCCCTCACTACTTAAAATTCAATGACACTAAGCTAAAGTTTAACCATAATTAGTTGTGTAAAATTGTACTTAAAATCAATTTCCGATGGTAAGGTGAAAAGATATATACTTAGTAAAACGTAGAAACCCCACGTACTACAAACAAGTCAAAACATTCCGTCATAGATGCACCTATTAATGAACAAACTTATATATTAACTTAGGTTCAACGTGTATCATTTATTATTCACTTTATAGTTTTATATACCTAGACATAGGAAACATAGTGTATGTTTTTATGTTTTATATTTAATTTTCCCAGTTTTAAATTTTATATTTGAAATAAAAACATTATTATTAAATCAAGCCTATTATGGAAGGACATCGTAAGCGACATAAATACAATTTTACAGGAGAGCAACTTTACAATCTTTTATTATTACTTATAAAACTATTTTTTTTGTAATAATAATAATAGGCAGACAAACACAAATTATATATCTACCAAATTAAGTTTTTTTTAATACTAAATGCATTGCAACTAGGCCTTTAAGCCAGTCCCCAAATTAAGCAAGTTACGGTTGTGCTATGGTTGATATACAACGGATTAATTCCGGGGTCGATCCCAGACCGTAGTAAATAATGGAGAAAATTAGTTTTGCAAAATTTACCGTACCAGTCATCGAACCCGCAGTCTCTGCGTTGCAGTGAGGTAAAACGGCAAAGGCTTAGCCCGCTAAACCACAGGGGCCTCCATTAGTATATTCATAATTATTTATCTCAAATATGGGCCTGAGAATTTTTGTAATTAGAATATACACACATATGTTTTTCCTTAGATCAGTTTCGTAAATTATAAACAGGATTTTTGCAATGAATTACACTTTTAATGATGTTACAGTAAAAAAGTCTTATATCAATCATCTAAAGACACAATTTAACTAAAATTTTAACCAAAAAAATATATAAGAAAAAACAAGGTACACATTATTTTAGCTATGTATTTTTTATTTTTTCATTGTAACAAAAAACGTGAAATACTTTAATTCCATAACAGGTTCGATAATGTACCTTATTTCAAACGATTTATGAAAATGGTAGTTGCCAAACCAATATAAATAATGTAGGTGAAAGGCAAGAGATTAATACTTATATATTACTTTTGACATGATATATCTTTTTCTGATACATGTAAGAATCAATTGGTATTCCTTAGTTTGGCTAAAACTCAAAACGGTTGATCGATTTTGATGAAATTTTGTGTGTGTTCGAATGGGTCCTGTGGATGATTTAGATTCACTATTGGGCCCAGTAGGTGGCGCTGCAATAGAGTTCTAGATTTTTATTTTTTCAGGGCAAAACGTCTGCCGTGTACGTGTGTACTGATAAGTAATATTAAAGATTTTAAAGAACAATATACTAATTAAGATAAAAAGATCCTGCCTTTACGCCTTGTATTTGAGATGAATTTCAATAATATACGTTGAACCTAAAACACTATTCTAATGGGATTCAAATGTACAACTAAATTAACAATCGGCGGATGAATTTTAATATTTATGTTTGGTATACACAAATACTATTTACAACGCAAGTTGGCGTTGCGACCGAGCGAGTCGGGTTCTGTCTATACTACATCTAAAAGGAAGACTCGTATTTAGTAGATCGTTTCGGCGTTTTCTCAAAAATCATAGCTTAGGAGATACCCCAGATCCTTACTTTCAAACTGTGTCCCCAATCCCCATGAAGAGACTGATGACAATCTGCCCAAATTCAAAACCGTTAACAGTGTACTAGGGCATCATAATGACGTGCAAACATTCAATTCTACGAGTACTGCCCGTGCGCAGAAGGTTTGCCGATAGCCCCATGACGTCACGCGTCGGTCAGTAGGGTTGACAAAAAAAAAGTTACACAAATAATTTGTTGCAATAAATTTATTATTGTACTACTTTCTGCCCGCAACTTCGTCCGGATGGAATAGTTACTTTGGGCTAACGCTAACTTTAACCCGCGACTTTGTTTACGTAGAAGGTGAAACGCACGCAGCGGAAGCTCTCAAAAGGAAAAAGCCCTCGATTTTGAAACATTCTTCGTTGACGGTCCGCTCCTATTGGTCTCATAGGGATGATGTATAGCCTATAGCCTTCCTCGATAAATGGGATATCTAACAATGAAAGATTTTTTTCAAATCAGATTAGTAGTTCCTGAGATTAGCGCGTTCAAGCAAACAAACTCTTCAGCTTTATATATTAGTATAGATACACTTTTACATAAGTATATACAATAATAGTAAGTAATACAATACAATAATAGTAAGTAGTCATCGGCAAACCTTTTGCGCGCGGCTTATACCGATTTATACCAATCAGTTGTGCATAAGTATTGTTTTAAGAATCTGTCTATAATAATATAATATTCTAAGTATACAGTGTCTGTAAATTTAAGCTATTTAAAAAAACCAACTAGAATACACTATATAAACGACGGGGAATACGATGCAATTTTGTTTAGATTTATTATACTATTAATAATGCCACAGACGACTCTATCACTTAAGATACATGTTTCACTTTCAGTTTAAAAAAAATTAAACTCACTATTGACCCTACAAGCTACTGAGAAATGGTTGCCTCCCATAATAAATACATCATCGAAAATATGGCATCTCCTAAGCTATGTTTTGTATAGTACAAATGAAGACTAAAAACAGATTATATTACTCAAACCTGACACATTTTTTCTTTGGGTTATGACTTTCATACTATTTCTTATAAAATAAACCATACATCGAGTGGCATACCTAACTCTATTGAAAGAGCAACTAATTGATTTCCTTCAAAAATCATAAACTCCAACATTTTTATGGCTACAGTACATTAACAACTATTTTAATATATACATTAGACGTCCCGTTAAATAGAGAACGCATCAAGTTAATATTTACAGTAAATTAGATGCTTTGGCTACAGAAGGGCACTAATTGCGTTTATTCCATTACTAAAAACTACGAAAGATGCGTCGGTTATTTCGTTTTTACAAGCTTTATTTAACTTGTAATGGATGTATGTAAGTTCGGGTGAAATCTTGCAAGTTAAATTTGACCAACTTCCCGGTTTCCGATTGAGCTGAAATTTTTCAAGCATGTGTATATCGCGTGACAATGCAATAATATGGTACCATGGAGCTGATATGATGATGGAGTCGGCAGGTGGCCTTAAGAACTCCTGTACTAAACAAGATAAACACGTAGTGTTTGGGATCGTTTTACTTGTCTTGGCTAGCACTCTGCTGCTACATGATAACCAGAATCTCAAAAGCTTGTATTTAAAAAAGCTTATTTATGCCACTGCTTCATCTGGGACAATGTTATAGTTGATGACCGTTTCACGTAGTTGTAGCGATGCGTTTGTGGAGAGACAAGATCGCTCTGTCAGCAGTTATCGCGTTCGGGCAATTACGACGTGCGTTCGATAATATTACCCGAATATTGCGACAGACCACACACTGTGATTTAGCGTGTGTGGAATATTGTATATATCGACATTTTTGTATGTGAACAATAAAACCGTGTAAATAGTTAAAATCTAAAACCTGGTTTGTTTTCTCTCACACTTCAAACAGTGGTAACACGTAGCAAACTCTTCAGACCCCCACAGGTTATTTATGATAATGTTATTGATTGTTAAAGACGTTAAATATTGACAGATAACGTATTTGTAACTATATAAATAAGACTAATTTGGCCACAGACTGGTGATAACATTGTAGCAGGTGAAGACCGAGTCTTATGGAGATTTCATGGCGGTAACCATAGAAAAAGTCGCCTAGAAACATAAACATCTAAATCTAATAAATTCCTGAATCCTACACTACTAGATGGAGCAACCGGCCATTACTTACTTGCTTTTCGCGTTTTACTATTTAAAACCTTACACATGACTAAAACAACAACTAACCCAGTTTCATGTTAAGTAACTAGACTTTCTACATTTATTTTCGGCGTTTAACAAAACGAAAAACACGTGTAAAATAATTCTATTGAGCACACAGAGGAACATGAGTAAAAATAATACATTGATTACTAACAATTGCAGATTTCATAATGATTTAATAATTATACAAAAAGGTACAACTGAGATATGCATTCTCGCCAAAACTAAATAACCGACACATCTTCAACCGTTAACTTCCTACTAGTTAGGAACCAGCAGTTATTTATATTCATATACAATCCTAATAAAAAAACGGAACAAACTTTTACACCCTACATAAATTACAAGATAAATACTAAACGTAACAGTTACACACGTATATACATTAGTTCAAGGAATTGTTATTATGGGGTTGTTTGAGAATTTTGAAATGAATTTTTATTCGTGCAATTTACACCAAGATTTTAGGTGTAATACCACCTACTTGAAAATAAGCCACAATCTATTTGATTTTTGACGTTAATGAGAAATTAATATGTAATTTTTCTCAAAAAGCTTTACTACATTCTTTATCTCTTGTAAATAAAAATAGAAGTTTTCTATCGTGCATTTAATGTTTTTACACTGAGTAAATATTAAAACACAATATATGGCTGTCAAAATACGAATAGAATTAATGTATTGCCTGTAGGAAGTATTATTACTGGAAAAAGATTTTTTTTTTAAACAAATTAATGTATATTAAAAAATACAAAAAACTTTTTTTTGCAAACCATACTCTCCAGATAATGTTGTTTGAACACTCTTATAAAAGAAAATCGACCTAATTCTGCTATTCAGCTGTATAATTTTAAAAACCAGCAAATGCTTCTGTAGCAACTTCATCACTACACATGAAATTTAACACATAAATATATACTATACTTTGATTTTTAATCACATGGACTAAAATGACAGCTGCGGTCAACTTTTTTAAATTCATAAGTCAATTGTGTGAGTTGAAACAACAATTCACCACTGTAAATCAATGTTCAATCCTACAGAATTTCTATATAAATTCTATAGGATCCAACTCACAGTGGGGTGTTGTTGCAAGCTTGCAATATTTAAAAAAAATTGATCACAACTGTCATTTTAGTCCAGGTAATGAAAACTTGTGTGTAAGCTCCGACGCACAGCTGAAGTTTACACTTCAAGTACGATTGCGATGAAATGAAATTTATTAGCATGTAAGTAGTACAGGGTACATATATAATGACTAAAATACAGAGAACAGTACTAATGGCGTCCCAAAGGAAAGTCTGTTTTCCGCGCTGGGTCTCATCAGAGCCTGTGTTGCGGGCCACAGTAGGATTCGCTTCGGTTCTTCTTATCGAGGGCTTAAAGGGCGTAGAGACAAAAGTACAGTTTTACATAAGAGACCAAATTGTGAATGTGAAACAAAACTAGTCGATTATACAAGGCTGAAATTTTGAATACCCATCTTTATAGGTACACTTGCATACTGGTAAGACTTTATAAATTGAAACATGCATAGCTTTTAGTAAAGAATAAAAAAACAGCATTTTTGCGTATACGCCTATATGTTATGAAGCACTCGTTATAATTGATTATAGTACATTAATACAATGTCTTTGTGTAGTGAAATATTATATGTATTACAGATTTATATTGCCTTTGAATATGCACTGCTGCATGAACACTATATCTTACACTGATGGACATTATTTTAGACCCTATTTCATTGCATTAAGTTAGGTTATTGTATAATAGAAAAACACTTAACCCTCATATTATCTCATGGCTCATAAAATTTTCATAACGGGGGTCTTATATCGCAAGACCAACGCATCAAGGCGCGTAGTAATGTAGTATGTATGTAGGATGTAGATTTTATTATTATATATTTTCTTCTTTTTTTCCTTATTAATTGTTCTTTGGTTCTAATAATACCAGACAATAAAAGAGAAAGAGTTTCGAAACCGAAGCGAACTCCACTGAGGCCCGCCACACAGGCTCTGTTGACACCTAGTGTGGGCACCAGAGCTAACTTTGGACGCTCCTACAGAATTGTCATTGTATTGTTTAATTATTTTACGTTCCCTGTACTCATTATGTAAATAAATTTCATATCATATGAAATCGATTCTTTAAGAAACAACAATAAATGCACATGTCAAACTCATTTAGAAAACAATTTCAGTTGCTAGGTTTTGCAATTACACAGCTGACCTGACATACTCTATTTCACCGTGACATGGGTTATTTCAGCGCTGATGGCTTTAGACCCAAACCCCCGATAAAATAAAATAAAAATTAAGTAAAAAATTCAAATCAAAACTCATCTCCTAACCACGAACTATTAGCTAGTATTCGAAGACTTGTGATTGACTTGGGCGTCCTGCGACTCGTGGGGCGACTCGTTCATCGGCTGAGCCCTGGGGGACACCGGCCTGAAGGTGCACTCTAGGGAGTCCGAGTCCGGGGTCCCGGGGGTTGAGGGGGTCAATCGGTCAGTACACATCCGTTTGGGCAAAGGCGAGTCTGCCTCATCGCACCGTCGTTTCCCGGGCAATATGTTTGGCCTTACCGGACTAAAACTTGAGGCCCTGAGAGATATTGGTGATAGACTCCGTCGTGTGGTATACTTACGGGTCGGTGACGACGATATTACGCTTGGTGAGAACCTGTTCATAGAGGTATTATTAATATATATATATATTATCTAAAACATCTTAATGTCGGTGCTTAGTAATTTTCAAAATATAGTAATTTTTATGTTTTATTTTGCACCGACTTCAAGATGTTTTAGATAATATATATTAATAATAATAGCTTTAGAAATAAGTTATTTTATACATTTTAGTTTTTTAGTTGAAGTCGGTTTTTTTAAACGTTATTTTTTATTTGTTACTTTTTAGTGTCTAGCTATGTGTATGGATGGACCTACGAATGGTGCCGCGCTTCTTAAAAAATATAGGTCCCAAGAAACGGGAACAAAAAAAATGATCGTAAAATGAAAACTACTGGGCCAAACTATGTCAATTTTTTAGGGGACCACATGGCAGCTATTCCGCATCGAACAAAAAAGAATCACGTAAATCGAATCATAAATCTCAGAGTAATCGGTGTACATATGAAACGAAAAGGAATTTTTTTTCATAAAAAATGTTCATAAAATGAAAACTACTGGGCCAAACTATGTAAAATTTTTAGGGGACCAATTGGAAGCTATTCCACGTCGAACAAAAAAAGAATCACGTAAATCGGATCATAAATCACGGAGTAATTGGCGAACATACAAATAAAAAGCAACAAAAAAAAAAGATCCCGACGAATTGAGAACCTCCTGCTTTTTTCGAAGTCGGTTAAAAACTAAGTTTTAACGGTTTTAAGCACGGTATACTATTTGATTAGTCGACGTTTCGGTATATATATTAGTAGCGACAACTTATCAGCGGATTCTACAATCAATATCTTTATTAAAATAATGAATAAATAAATTAAAATTAAATTTACATAAATATTCTAAAAAAATAACAATAAAGCTTTCGTAATATATCTGCAAATAAAGCCAAGGGAAAAAATAACAAATAGATCACTAAGATTTCCCATATATAGATAATAACGACAAGCACTTTTTTAAAGAAATTCATCTACAGTATAAAAACACTCCTTGATCAGCAACTTTTTTAAGACTTCTTGATTTGAATATTTGAAATTTATAATTGAATCTGGCCACTAATACAGGAACACCACTCAAGACTGTAATGGTGTCATACTGTAGGCCAGGGGTGGTAGCCAACCCGATGGGCTAACACCCTACCACCTGGCTGTGGGTTGTTTCGTTGCCTCTTACGACAGACAACCCGGCCGCAGGAAATTATATCCTTTCTCTGTCCCTGCATAGATAATGCCTTGCACCTACCAGTATATTTAGATATATGTCAATTATTTACTCCGAAAATGTATGTATGTAAAGACTCGGGAGGGTTAAAATAGCTACTTGAAGGTTTGTATAATGAATATGGCAAATGTCAAAATAGCATGGAACCTTATAATAAGTTTTGAATCTAGCAGTATATCTAGTCTTGTGTCAGTTATTTCATAATAGAATTCTCCAAAAGTGGTCATTTTAAGGCCTTTGATGATTGATGATTACAATTTGAAAGTGAACCCACCTAGTGATTCTTGTGGGTGAATTGGGCAATCCAGCCAAGGTGAGGTCCTCGCAGGACTGGCCCATCTGCATCGCGGTGTGGACCTCCCTCTCGTGGGCCACCTCTCGCGTGTTGCACACATCGGCGCACTCCTCAGCCCGCAGCTGGTCGACGCGCGGCGCCATTCGAGGACCCCACGAGTTCTGGTATAATCGCAAGTTACCTTAAGCCCCTTACTTCATTATTGATGACTCGCCAGCCGACAGCGGACGCCTAAGTGTAAACTTGTCAGCTGTCGGTTTGCGGTTTCATTCTACAGCGATTAGCCAGTTGGCTAAGTGGTTGACAACAGCCGCTGTTTTTGAACAACCGCTAAATAATTGGCTTTTGGCTCTGAACGCAACGGAGATTTAACTCGCAGATGATGATCACTCATAGTTATAGTTTGGCCAATTCAAACAATATACATACAACTTTTTGCTGATACAGCGGCCTACTTAGGCTATTTTAATATAGATAACGCTCACAATTTTATTATTGGAGAGGAGGAGTTCTTTTAGCCCACGGCAGTGAAAGTGGATTCTCTCGATGGGTTCGAAAAAGGTGACGCTCTTGAATTTAATAATTTAAAACTATGCTCATAAAGATAGAGTTGGAAATATTTTGAAGTTCATAAATCAAATTGAAAGTTGATCATTTGTTTCCTATTTTAGTTATCATAAGCCTCTCTCTCTCTCGTATCATTTGTTCATAGTGAAAACATGAAATCTGAATAATATTTTTATATGTCAGTCCTGAGGTAAAAATATTATAAAAATAATAAACCTTATAATTATCCTAATACTCCTGTTATTCTTTATTTATCTCATTCTCTCGTAGGCTACTTATCTGAAGTTTCACTTCTGCCATGTGTGAACAGCAACAATTTGCTACTAACGTCCCAACATACAACTTCAACTAGTACTAAGTTGAACCGGCAACCCCAGCGATCAACATGAAAGCACTATTTCTGGAAGAATAAATCCCTAAAATTACAAGATGTATTGCTTTGGTTTCCTACTGCTAGCAACCACCGCTACCAACAACCATTGATGCAAGTACACAAACTATATAGCAAGTATAATAAGCTACATTACTGTATCATCAAAATCTATTGAATAATTTTAACATGAAACAGTACTAAAAACCCACCAATTCTGACAAACTTTCTTGTTTATAAATATACTAGAGGTTGGTAAACTCTACTTACATATATACCGAATTTCAGCCAAATCGGTCCAATAGTTTTTCCGTAAAAGCACAACTAACTGAGAGACAAATATATTTTTAACGCGGAATCTATCCCACTCTTCAGGATAAAAAGTATCCTACGTTCATCCTCGGCATCGAAAACATATATATATACGCTGAGTATCAGCCAAATCGGTCCAGTAGTTTTTCCGTGAAGACGAAATGGACAGAGTTACTTTCGACTTCCGTATTTATAATATTACTGGCTGATACCCACCCGCTTCGCGTGCAGTAAAATCCGTTCTTAGCTGACCTCTACTTGGCGAAAGGAAGGTCCATGCCAAAGTCTATAGGTATTCTACTTCCTGAGATATCGTGATGAGTTACTATATATACCAAGTCAGAAACCTTCTCTGGCTCATGCACAACAACTTTGCTAAAGATCATCACATGATCAAATGTATAGTTTACGATTCTATTAAGGACATACAGACAAACATTCATTTTTATATATAAGATAATAGGGATTAGGATTTAACAGCTATTGCTACATACAGCTATATTATTGACGTGCGGCGTCAACGTGTTGAAACTCCCACTGCTGAATCGTCTCGTCCGCGCCGACATGCTATTCGATGTATTGTTGCTTGAAAACATACTGAAGAACGGTGTGTTCCTGAAATAGCATCAATATTTTGATTAAGGCTGCGCACGTACCAAGTATATTTCGGTGCGATTTTTTTTCAAAAATTATATTTCAGTTATTGCGGGTTTTAAATCGGAACGCGGCTCACCGCATCATAGTACGTGAATCGTCTAAATAGATTCCGGTATTTACTTATCAAGATAAAAGGAACATTTGCCTGGATGTTGAGAATTTATCATCAGCTTAGTGTTAAATCCTGCTTGCATTTGCAGAGTTCGCTTTTCTATGGTTCCTTGTTCAGTTCTCACACTATCATAAAATTTGGTATAAATCTACTTTCATTAATTGGGAGTGTAAATCTGTAGCTATCCGGTGCACGAATTTTAAGTAGGTCGTAGAATGGGGAAACGCATACTTATACACCTAGTACAACCCCTGTGGTCCAGAGATCTTTGTTTTTTTTATAATAAATATAACCACCCATCACAATAATGTTAGTGAAACAATAGATTGGTAAACAAACATAACCTCATCAGGTTTTGTTTACCAAAAATAAATATTTCAAGAACCCCCGACCCTATTAGTTGAAGCAAGGGTAAGCACATCTTCCCCCCTAACCACTACGCCCACCTACTACTTAAAATTTGTGCACCGGATAGCTGAGTAGTAGACATTGGGATGATCAAATTTTATTAAATTAAATTTTATTCATCAAATCAGGGAGTTTCCACGAAGGTTGTCAGTGAGCACCCTACCACTATTCGATCCTAGAGGCTGACAACACTCTGCTTCACTATGGAATTGCAGATATCTACACGCGAATGTAATCAGTTTCCGTCATTATGTGGGTAGTCTACCTGTTTGCTAGCTTCATAATTAATAAAAGGCCTTTTAGTTTAGAAAAATGAACACCTACTATGCGTTTGCAGAAGGTTTGCCGATAGCCTCATGACGTCACGCGTCGACTGTCAGTAGGGTTGACAAAAAAGGTTACATAAATTTATTATTGTATATAATTTACATAAGTATATACAATAATAGTAAGTAGTAATCGACAAACCTTATGCTTGTTAAGATTATTTATAAATATATATATATAATATCATTCAATATATCATAGCACAATATCAACTACAGAACACAATTTCAATCATCAATTTTACATGAACATTTCAAAGCGAAAACAGCAAAACAAAAATTCGTATACTCTCCAAAAGCTACCAAAGTCCATTGGCCCTGCACATAAATAAATTGGCAGCCAAGTTAATGCGTACATATCCATCTCGGCTGAAGAGGCATGATATTCAAAAGCTAGAAGACTTAATTCTCCATAAAACAAAGAGCAGTATTCTCAATGGAGAACACACCCATTAATAAAAAATAAAAAAGCACATGCCACCGATTTAAAGTCGGGTTGCGAATGGTTGTGGATAATCGAAAAAAAAATTACACTTCACTTTAATATTTACAGGTGCATAAATTGCAGTTGAGTAATCTTTTCCAAGAAACACTAGCCATTTCTATGTTTTTGTGCAAAAACCAACCAACTTCCATAAATGACGGCATCTCAAGTAGCTCCACCTTTAAACAGTGAATGTTCACAGGTATTCATAACAATACAACTGCTTATTTTCATAACTGTTATAGTTAAACATAGTATACAATTACTTACATAGTTCTATATAATCTATTAAATCAGGGCATTATTATATGAGTAATTACCACAAACTACAGTTTCATGACATCTATTAATAAATATTAGCTAGCATGCCATTATAGAAAGAAAGAAAATCTTTATTTGAAGTAATAGTGAGGTAATAAAATTCTTATACATTATTATATACAGAGCATATTTTGAGAATTTGTACACCACATTTTCAGCAAACAAGCTCAGCATGTTGCTGTGCTGAAATTATATCTGACACAACACTGATTTTCAGTGCAAACCTTCCTTTTGGTGTAAGACCAAAAGACCCAATTTTGTTAAATAAAATAAATATAATAATAATAAAACTAATTCTACTTATGTAATATATAATTAGTAAAACAAATTAATCAATTTTAATAAACTAACAATAAAATATTTTGTTACTTGAAAACTAAAATAAATACTCTTAGGGCTGCTTGCAAGATTGCCTTGAAATAAAATTAGTTAATCATATTAAACTGCCTAATATGTTACATAAAATGTATTGACAGTTCTTTAAACATATTTAGCGGGAATTTTATGTTGTACAAGATAGTAATTGTATTTGTATTTAAGCATGTTAAATACATTTTGTGTTTCTTAAATAAATTTAAGCAACCTTATGCAAGCGGTAGTATTTACTGTATACTTTCTTTACATTAACAAAATTTTATCAACAATATATTGCAATGGTCATGTTCAACCGCATGCATTTTGCTTATAAAACATCAGTCTATAATTGGTGTTCAAAGCAATAATCATGATATGATATCATGGAAAGAATAACATCCCACTGTCACAGCATAGCTATTGAACAAAACATGGCATGTTTATTGTTATTAGACTTTATATTCATAGCATCATGAATCTATACTAATATTATAATGAGGAAAGATTTGTATGTTCATAATAAATAAACTCAAAAATTACAAGACCAGTTTCAAAAATTCTTTCTTGATTTGAATGCTACCTTATCCCTGATTAATATAGGCTATATAAAAATTAGTGATCCCTACTAAAAATAATTATTATGCCTTTTGAAAATTTTGGATTACATCTTGAAAGCCATGCTTCTACTGTCCTTTTACCTTCAATTTAGACCACTAATTCTAAAGCTCTTTTAGTTACTGTTAAAAAAGAAGTAGTGGCAACCAAACTCCCTATTAACGTGTTTTCCTTTCTCAATGTTTTCGAAATATTATTAGGTAAACATCCTTAGATCATTTTGAAACAGGAATTTAACAATGAATTACATTATTTAATTATGTTTAAAAGTCTTACACTACTTGAACCACATCTAAAGTTAGATATTACAGTAGAAATTATTTTATATTAATCATCTAAATAAACAGTTTAACTAAATTTGTATCCATAAATTTATCTTGTAAGAAGAACAAGGTATAAATTAAATAATTAATCCTTAAAGGGGGTCAAATTTAATATTATTTTTGTCCATAATTGGCCAGCTGCCATCCAAATTGCTGCACGAGAACCAAGAGAAGAGAATTATATCATCTCTTTTACTCGAATAAAAGTATTCTATGTAGTTAGAGGGAGAAAGCATGAGTTCAATGTTCGTTTCAATTATCTGTATTTGACCACAAATTTGGTGTCTCCCAATTAGCATGTGTGACAGTTCGACCAAAAGTTTGTGGTGATTCCATCTTAGAGTGTTAAATCTTATAATCTGATATAACCTAATATTAATAATACCAATTTCCTTAAATATATTATATGAGACACAATTAGATCAAGCCTAACTGTTGTACGCCAATATTGTGGGAGTGTGGTATCACACTTATCAAGCTAGTACTAAGAGCTGAAATCCAGACAATAATGCAAGCATGGTTCTACCACACCTATAAGAATGATGACAATAGAACAGAAAAATTACCACATAATTAATTATATACAATTATAATATATACATTGTGGTTAGATAAAAGCTAAAATATCATTACAAAGAAAGATCCTTACTTGTAATCGTTTCTTAAATTTAAAGAAACTGTTCAGCGACTGATTACTCAAAATCTTACCCATAAACTTCTCTTTAGTCAAATATTTTGCTTACAACCTACTCTCTTTTCTCTTGCTTAAGAGATGCCTAATCGTTTCTTAACGAGATTATTATAATTAAGGCCGTAAATGTTAAGCTGATATTACATTAAATCATTTCTGCCTTTCAATTCAGATGAAGCAATTAAAGTGATCCATGTAAATGGAAATTTGTTGCATTCAATGTCATTGAATACCTACATATAGTTTTAAATTTTAAATTTAAATCAAATTTATTCAATTCAATTTGAGTTTGCTCAAAGGCTAAGTATTGCTATTCAACATAGTAACACTGCCAGCCTTTTGGGAATGATCCCGGTAAGTGACAGTATTTTAGGACCAATATTTTATCTATAATTATCTTTTATTATTTAGTTCTAGTTTTAAATTTTAGGTTTATTTTTCACACTTTAATTTCATTTATGTATTATAACAAAACTAATAAAAAAGACATAAATTACCATTGATTGTTTAAATAAAATAAATATATTTGAAACTACAATCAATTGATCACAATTAAAGGAATTTAAGAATGACATTTTGCAAACAGGTTTTGTTATATTACCCCAAATTAATTTGGTTGATATATGCAATGTCAACATTATTTAAATATTTAATTAACTGTGATAAAAAAAGCAAGGAAAGTTATTTATTACACCTCATATTTGACTAAATATTGTTCGATCAGTCTCATAGATAAATAAAGATTGTTTAGTTTATCTCCTTACAAATAGCACAGCTTATGTCACACTTATACCTAACATTATTAATTCAATTGATTGCAAATTTTATGTCAGCAAAAAAATACAGTAGCTAACAATACATGAGCCATAGCTTTTTTAAGACTTTACATTCTTCTAAAATATAGAAAAACATAAAAGCAAACAATACAATGTGGCACAAACAAAATATACCTACATAAGTTGAAAATTTACATTAATATTTACTCTAATATCCGTGCAGATTTCTTTAATAAACGCCAAGATAGTTACACTGCTTATACACATTGTATCATAAATCAATATTAAAAATATGACTTTATTATTCACAACCGGGGCTAAATACGGGCACGGCACCCACTGGCGACCTCAGCAGCTGTCAAAAATAGGCAGGCAGCTTAGCAACAAGCATATCCTACCCAAAGGAGGCGTGTACTGTATCTATAAAAATTACCTCGGCGCTGTGTTGGTTGTAGGCGACGTGGCCGCCGTAGAAGCCGCCTCATTGATCAGAGGTGCGCTGCTGCACCTTTTCAATGTGTTTGGAGCGTCTACATCCATTATCTTACGGCCACCATTCGTTCACTGACGTACTAAGTATTTATATGCATCGAGCCGCCGACACGAATAGCTTTTTAAAGTTTATGTAACACTGAAAGTTCACTTACAAATAAATTAAAACCCTAATTACATTATTACTAACACTACATCAAAGTTAACAATTACGTTTAAAATAAATGATAACACAAACTAAAACGAAAATACAAATTCTCGGAAAGCGAAAAAGTGGCTAGAACGAAGCTGACCTGTCAAATTGCCGAATTATTGATGCGTTCTAGAGTCTTAAATAGAAAACTAATGTAAAAACTTTCCTACGACACAGGCTCTAAAAATTTATTTAAATTAATTATCAACTCTAAAACGGTTAGGTCTGATTTAACGTTTAAATAGAGTGTTAAAATAAATGTTGATAATTTAAATGGTGCAATAAAATTGTATATTTTAAAATATGAACGCTACATATTTAGTACACTAACATGTACGTTCCAATGCATGTTTGCTTAACATAACTTAGGCCATTACCTTAACAAATAATTTGAAATTTGAATCAGCGAAATAGAAGTTATTTATTTTATGGTTTTAAAAATAACATGTTTGTAATGAATTCTTTATTATAAATAATTCCGAATAATTTTATTACCTATATTTTTACAATGTTAGTAGATACTATTGTTAAACGTATGACACAAACTGTCAAATTGTGGATAACTAAACGTTGCATACTGTTTTCGTTTTGGTCAAAGCATGTCGAAATAGGAACTACGAGTGCAGTTTTGAACTTTTTTATAATTAAAACTGAAGCTTATTTAGAGTATTTTGTTTAAAAATGTATATAAGGAGGAGGTTAATATATTGTATAAAATCTATTTTGTCTTATGCCCATCTATCATGAATGGGATTTTATAAAGTTATCTTTAGATCATCTCTTATCATAATAATATCTCATCTCGTGATTATCTCTTCCAGTGCGACGGTGAAATACTTTTTAGTAGCGTATATAGGGGCCGCGTTATACTGTGAATGGTTAGTGTATGTAATACAGCCAATTTTTTGGCCAGATTTGCAGTGTAATGAACACGACTCCTCATGCACGAAGATTCTATTCATAGCCGATCCTCAAATACAAGGCGACACCGCTGTTTCACCACCTATGAGTTATCTATTCAATTGGGATAGTGATCGGTGAGTCAAAATAAATATTAGACAATTTTAAAAGTTATCAAACTTTGTATGACAAACAAAAGATAAGTTTTATGATTTAATTTAATATTTATTCCTTATTTCGGTTCCCTATACATCTCCAATTGTTATTTTCTGTATATTATATTCATATAATTTACATTAGCATTTCTTCCTTGTCTTTATAGAATTTTCATATCTAAAGATAAAAACCTTTATGGTCTCATTCTTGTGTGCAGCTGTTTGTTTGTATGTCATAGATAGATAGACCTTGGTAATCACTAAGAATAGGAGTATGAAATTTAGCATGTATCTAGCAGTCCTGTGTGTTTTTAAGTGAATGTCAAATTTCCAAATTACATTTCACTATCTTAGGTTAAGAGCCTCGGAAGATTAAATTTAAAACTTGAGTATTAACATCTGTGGTATAGTTACATATTGTAACTCTGATTGATTCTACTTGCCAAACCATAACTTGTCAGAAATACCAACTCAATAAAGTTAAATCAAAGTGGACCCTTTAACATATATATTTAGGAATTTTATTAAAAATTGCCTAATTTGAGTTTAGAGGTATACATATGCCCCTTATATAGCCACTATACCTGTGATTTGGGGCAGGAAACAAGTGCTTAGGGTCCACAAAAACAAAAATATGTTAGACAAACAAGGTTATGTCAATTAATATATAAACACTACAACTGTTTTCTAGTTTAGTAAACAAGTTTAGAATTCACTTATTGATTTTTAAATATTAAATAGCTACTTTTTGCTTATATATTGCGACAATGGTTACAAATCGGTTGTGACACTCACTTTAGTCGAAAGTTGCGACCAGGGACTACAATGGTGAGTAAGGTTAAGTTAGACTAGCCCAAAGGGCACGAGCCTATCAAGCATGCTGTGGCAGCGGCCGGCGATTGCCAGAACAGACTATAACCATCATCTCAATATAATAAAATAAAGGAACCAAAAAAATTAATATCTCCAGAACTATATGTCTTCTGGACATGGGGTTTGCGGAAGGGAGAAGTACTCCTCCCCCTACCCTCTCCACTCCGCCCGCTACCTAAAATTAAGTGACCACTAACCTAAGTTTAACTAAAAGGTTTAATTTTCTTTTCAGGTATTTAAAATCAACATTTTCAGTTGCTTTAAACCACTTCAAGCCTGAAATTTTAGTGTATTTGGGAGATCTCACTGATGAAGGTTCAATAGCAACTATGAAAGAGTTCAATGGATATGTTAAGAGATTGTCCAATATATTTAATGTTAATTATGAGATTCTGGTAAGTTTATTTATTATGTTTTCAATATGACACTATCAATACAAGAATGGAGAAAGAATCCTGCGAGAGCAGAAGGCCTGTTTTAATTTGCAACAAAGCAATCCTCAGTCAGTTTGTAGAGCATTCAGCCAGATAGTAGGCCGTTTACCAGACTGAATAGATTCCACCCCTGGCTTAGAGTATGCTGCCATAGCCTTGATTTGCATTGCGGTATTAGTGACCAGGTTCCAATCTCCATTTTGAGGCTGATGGCACCTTGGTAGCACTTTTGGTGTTGCTAATGTTCATAGATAACAGTAACTACTTTCCATCAGGTGGGCTGTCTGCTTGTATGTTGTACTCATAATAAAAAAATACCCAAATGAATGAATAAATTGTATCACAATGTTTTCCTTCCTCACTGTTAGCATGTAGTAATTCTAACAATATACACATTAGGTCAGAATACTGCTTAAGTGGTGCATGCATTCCGACCAGGATTTGAACTCATGCCCTTTGAGTGTCAGGAGGCGTGTGTTAGCCATTAAGCTACCATGACTACCAAATTAATATTATATAACACTTAATAATAATATAGCCCTAAATCTGTGATGAGGTATTTTTCGATGTTTCTCCTAGATCAAGTCTCCTTCTCAGAGAGCCCCTTGGCAAAGGCCTCCTCCAGCTCATGCCAGTATATAATTATAATGTTAAATTACTTGAAAAAATGTTTATGATTCACCTGCCTTAACTCTGAAATGTGTTGCAAGTTTGCGGATTTTGTGGAAATAATAAATAACTAATCTATATTCTATAATAGTTTAATAATATGTAGTTTATAAACCTCCCCAATAAATGAACAATTAAAATAAAATTTTGTATCACTATATTTTATTTGATTTTATTATTCTGACATTTCGGACACTTTTCAGTAGCTGTGATCACGGAAGATAAAGATGTTAAATGATAATGAATATTGTTAAAGTTTTATGTAGACTACGCAACTTGTTCATTTTAATTATTTTTTTACATTTTTGTTTATGGTTATTATTTACTCTATGGGAGCCTTATTTAATTTACTACCACTTCACAACATGGTGTGATTTGAAGAGAAGAAGCGGCGCAAGTAGTTTTATTATGTATACTAGGCGCAAAAACTTAGGAAAATTGTATGTTCAAACATACACAAAAATTATTGAGGTATATTATTACTAACCAAGTTTCCATTGCCATTAGTTTGTCTATGAATATATAAATGTGAAATTAACCTGTGTATATGTACTTATTTGTTTTGTTTCACAACCCTTGATAACAGTCAATGATCTTAATATTGCACTTATTTTTATCCAAGAATATGCTCAATTTGATATAATCAAAGTTTAGATGAAAAAGCCATCATCATCATCACATAAGATCTGTACTCTTGTTAGTGGAGCCTTTTTTTTTTGTTTTTTAGCCAGGGGAAATCCGCTTGAGGACTATAAGCCGCGACAAGGGCAGAACCTTGGGGGGATAATTCGCGACCCGTGTATGGGATTCGCCAGATCGAGGGTCGCACCAGCATGCCCAGTCAGAACTGGTGCCATGCTGTTGCCACCCCCAGTTAGGGATACCCACTAAAACCCCCAGGGGTGTTCTGTCCTTCGCCTTATGCCAGGGCTACGGGTATATGACCTAGCCTCTCCGCAGCCCTGGCAGGCGTGGGCCCCTCACGAGGCCTCTTCCATTGCCGGGGGACTCACCTCATCATCATCACCCGGCATGATCATGCTCTCTAGGCGTGGGGCGTTCTGTAACGCGCCCCACGGGAGGAGAGATGAGCGCACGCGGAACACTCGCGGTCTCATCTCGACGGCATGTGCGGGTGAGTGAGAACCCCTACACCCCAAGGGGCCCCACCCGCGCCGCCCGCTTACAGTTGCCGTAGGTCGAAATCCGCCCTCCGGCGTCGGCGCGTTCTCCTTTGGAGGGAGCGGAGCAGGAACGTCCGCTCACGCTCCCGCTCCGCCTCCTCCTTTGCAAGCATAACGCGCTCGCAAAAGGAGACGGCCATCCGGTTGGACTCTCGACCATGGTGCGTACCACGGCCGGGAGCGAGAGGTCAGATCCGGTGACGGCGACGAGGTCTCGACGCTGCTCTGTCCAGGCATTGTCAGTGGAGCCTCCTCCAATCTTCTCCAAGTTGTTTTACTTCTTTATAAGACACAACACCCACTTGTTCCTTTATTTGATCAATGAATGCTCACTTTGGCCTTCCCTTCCCTCTCCTTGCTTCCAGTTTACCTTCGATTAATGTGCTTAAGAAGGTGTCGTGTCGTAGGAAAAGGCCCATCATCTTTGTTCCAGATTTTAAAATTGTGCTCTCGTCCTTTACCATAATTAATACTTCTTCATTGATCTTCTCTTCTTTCCAACTTATTCTGTTTGAAACATCTGTTTTGGAGTTTAGGGTCCACTGTCTGATGTAAAAAGCCCTGGGACATGTTAATAAAACATAGATCATAATTATTATTTTTTACCTACCTACTTTTTTATCTTATTACTAGCAAGTTTGGGTACCAGGAGACAATGACATTGGAGGAGAGAATGAACCAATCAAAGCGGACAAAGTCGCTGCATTTGAAAATATATTCGACCAACCATTTGTGATAATGTATAGAAACATATCTTTTTACAAAGTCAACGCTATTACACACACCATACCACAATATTTGGATACAACTCAGAGTAAAAATTACAAAATGGTGGTATCACATTATCCTATTACAGAGAAGAGTGGTTTTGCTCAAAAGGTAACTTATTTGAATATTAAATTAGCTTTTAAAGTATAGTTGTTATATTTTACTAATGTATGTATGTTATGTATATTCTAATATATAAAATTCTCGTGTCGCGGTGTTAGTTACCATACTCCTCCGAAACGGCTGAACCGATTTGTATGAAATTTTGTGTGCATATCCGGTAGGTCTGAGAATCGGCCAACATCTATTTTTCATACCCCTAAATGATAAGGGTGACCAAGAGCTAAATATTTTTTTTATAATTTTTGGACATTTGATTGAATTGTTTTTATGATTTGGCATTAAAAAATACATAAGACCATAAATTTTCACCCTTCTACCGCCATCCCCTATTGAAGTGAAACTTCTATATAGAGGGGGTCTTATGGAGTTTTGACTCACGAAAAGATGTCACAGTCACGTGATCACCGTCACTAATTCTTACATTTTTAAACTCGTGATATCTTTCGAATGGAATGTCCGAATTGAATAATTCAAAAAGTTATATAAAGGTATTGAAGCAGTCTTGAATATGAAGTAATTTATTTTGATAAGGATTAATATCAAGATACAAATAAAAAGCCTTTTCTAGCGGCGGCATTTTAATTAATTTTTTATAATAAAAAAACGCTTATTGTGGCATAACTATAATAGTTAGATATATGTTGTCGCGATACTTTTTGTAAATAATTATGTGTTCTACAAAGTCGTAGTACATTATTTTATTTTATCATCAATAGTTTTCGCAGCGCACGCGATTTTAGGTATTTTTTTTATACCTTGGATTAAATTTTTGGAGTTTTAGTAATGATCCCTAATTTTTTTGTAAATATAATATAGCCTATGTCACCCGGGGATAGCGTAGCTTGCCAACAGAGAAAGAATTTTTCAAATCGGTTCAGTAATTTATTTTATTTGTTATTTTATCATCAATAGTTTTCGCAGCGCAAGCTTGCCAACAGTGAAAGAATTTTTCAAATCGGTTCAGTAATTTCGGAGCCTCTTCATGCAAGCAAAAACCAATCTTATCTTTCCTCTTTATAATATTAGTCTACATATTCATAAATATATTTATTATAAAATTAATTAGATATTTGCATATTATAAAAAGCGCAAGATTTTGCGCTGGAAGTTGTTTAATAAAATTGGGAGCTGGATTGCCCTAAAAAGCGCTATATCTAGCTCCTAAAGCGCTAAATTGGCAGCTCTGGTGAGCCGAGCGCCGGGAAACGAGAAAGCTAGCGAGAGAGCGAGCGAGGATATACCGCGTCCTCAGACTACCTCATCCCTCTAATACCTAAAATTGCGTTCTGCGCATCGGAAAGTGCGATGTTCCGAGCCGCTATTAATGGAGGCAAACTTAAATTTGCATCGAACTATAGCTCTGCTCTCCACGTGACAAGGCATCACTGCCTCTATTTGTGGTATGTGTAAAAAAAATATATATAAATAAATAGAGTTTGTTCAGTAAACAAAAATAACAACAAGAAAACTTTGCCAACTGTTCAGTTTTTCGAAAGTCATAACAAAAGTGAACGACAACGAACAACAAAAGTGTTGACGTAAAAAATGGTCGGTGCGTGGTTAGCGTATTACATACACCATTAAAATGTACTTAACCTAACCAAATCATAATTTGCAGTAAACCTGCGAAAAATCGAAATGTGTGCTGGGACACATATTAGAAGTGAAACTTCAACGGACAAGTGGAAAAACGAATCGCAACGGACAAGTGGAAAAACGAATAGCAACGGATAAGTGGCAAAACGAATCGCAACGGACAAGTGGAAAAACGAATGGCAACGGATAAGTGGAAAAACGAATCGCAACGGACAAGTGGAAAAACGAATCGCAACGTACAAGTGGAAAACGAATCGCAACGGACAAGTGGAAAATCTTCAACTGACAAGTGATAAAATGAATCGCAACAAAATTTTAACTTGAAGTTTTACGGGCAGATTGTTAATGTACTTGTCCAATTTGAAAACCTGCCCGTAAAACTTCAAGTCAAAATTTTGTTGCGATTCATTTTATCACTTGTCAGTTGAAGATTTTCCACTTGTCCGTTGCGATTCGTTTTCCACTTGTACGTTGCGATTCGTTTTTCCACTTGTCCGTTGCGATTCGTTTTTCCACTTATCCGTTGCCATTCGTTTTTCCACTTGTCCGTTGCGATTCGTTTTGCCACTTATCCGTTGCTATTCGTTTTTCCACTTGTCCGTTGCGATTCGTTTTTCCACTTGTCCGTTGAAGTTTTTTTTAATAGCGGTATTAGTACTATAATAATTTTCTACTCTCGGCGATCGATGATCGATCTTTTACTACTTGATCAGTTGTTCAAGAATGATTTAAATTAATAATTGGTCCCGGTCGATGGCGCTGCAATCGGGTTCTAGATTTTTATTTTTTAAGGGCAAAACAACGTCTGCCGGGTACAGCTAGTATTTATTATAAAATACTGAATTGGTAAAGTGAGAATAATGTAACATGCCATTCTTCTTACCAAACTTCTTGTTTGTTGTTTTGAAGAAATTACCAATTTGTTTTTATTTTTATTGCATGAGTTCTCAAATCTCAAAACCTGATGGAAAGCTATTTCGTTTGCCTGGACATTTGTAACACCAAAGGTGCTACCAATGTGCTGCGGTTCTCTATAGGGAGACTGGAACCTGGCCACTAATGCCAGATCGCAGCTCGGTTATTATGGCAGCATACTCTAGACCAGGGGTGATAGCCAACTAGGTGGACAAATACCCTACCAGCTGGCTGTGGGTTGGTTCGTCAGCTCTTACGACAGGCCACCTGGCCGCAGGAAATTGTATTCTTTCCCCATACCTGCACAGATAAAATGTTTTTACTTTCTTTGTTTCTTCACAGGTCAACAGTGCCCTACACCCGCACATATACTTCTGTGCACACGACCACGACTCAAAATATGTAAAGCAGAATAAAGATCTCAGTAAAAGGGGGAAGATTCAATGGTTGACAGCTGCGAGTACTGTTCTGAACATAGCTAACGATGATAAGTCGCTGTACGAGATTTATGTGCCAACTTGTTCTTATAGGATGGGGACCAGCAGGATTGGTTATGGTGCGGCTATATTAGGTGAGTTTGCTTTTTAATTTATTTGGACAAAAAGAAACAGTATTTGTACAGAATGTAGTATTATGAGTCTCTAACGTAAGTGGTTTCAATTAATACAACATCAACATCATTTGCCACATCCCTATTAATATTATAAATGCTAAAGTAACTCTGTCTGTCTGTCTGTTCCATTTTCACGTAAAAACTACTGGACCGATTTGGCTGAAACTCAGTATATATATGTTTTCGATACCGAGAATGAACATAGGATACTTTTTATCCCGAAAAGTGAGATAGTTTCCGGGATAAAAATATATTTGTCTTTCTGTTTGTTATGCTTTTACGGAAGAACTAATGGGCCGATTTGGCTGAAATTCGGTACGTATGTAAATTAAATACTGAGGATGGACAAGGGATAATTTTCATTGTGGCCATTTTGGTAATTTTGGCCTATTAGGTCATTTTGGCCTTTTTGGTAATTTTGACCTTTTTGTTCATTTTGGCCTATTTGGTCATTTTGGCCTATTTGGTCATTTTGGCCTATTTGGTCATTTTGGCCTATTTGGTCATTTTGGCCTATTTGGTCGTTTTGGCCTTTTTGGTCGTTTTGCCTATTCAGTCATTTTGGCCTATTGGGTCATTTTGGCCTTTATGGTCATTTTGGCCCTTCTGGTCATTTTGGCCTATTTGGTCATTTTGGCCTATTTGGTCATTTTGGTCTTTTTTGGTCGTTTTGCCTATTCGGTCATTTTGGCCTTTATGATCATTTTGGCCTTTTTGGTCATTTTGACCTATTTGGTCATTTTGGTCATTTTGGCCTCTTTGGTCATTTTGACCATTTTGATTATTTTGGCCTTTTTGGTCGTTTTTGCCTATTCCGACATTTTCGCCATTTAGACCATTTTGGCCTTTTTGGTCAAGTTTTGTAATTTATTTTGTTGACAGATAGACGGGGGATGGTATAATTAGCGATATAAAATGAAGTGAATGTTCCGTGGGCAAATACATAAAAATGTAATATAATATAACCTGTAGCACTTGCTCTATAAACAAGAGACACGCACTAGAGGTTAACCCGCGGCGCAGCCGCGGGGTAAACTCTAGTATTCAATAATTGAAAAAATACTAGCTACTGTAAGTAAAAACAAGAGACAGAAAAAAAAGTTGGTATACAATAACTGAATAGAAGTCAATATAGTCATTGCAGCGGACAACGGACAGCTGGTTAGCGCAACACGAGAGTGCACTTTATTAATAGATGCTCTGTCTTGCACTCACATCATCCGTCCTGCTCACACTCACTAGCTATGTATCGCACAAGCTAGACCACTTGTTAATATTTTCATATACTGGTTATAGTTTGGAAAATAAATCAGTTTACTTGAGTTCACGTCAAAAATACAGATAGACCAGTGTGAATCTAAAAATGACGAGCAGCTGAGAAATGCCACTAAGCAGTGGGATGATGTCGAACTCGCGAGGCCTTACTCTCAAACACCTTTTGTCATTCGTTTTCGTGCTAGTCCTAAGGAGTCAATGAAATTTACGATAGACGAAAGAAAGATCACAGACTTCTTTAAAACCACAATAATATAATCTATACTAAGATTCGCCCGCGACTTCATCCACGCACGACTTGATATTCCCGCGGGAATATCATATATAAAAATATCACACATTTTATTACAAAAAATTTGCTATCTATCAGTGAAAAAATCACTATGGAATTTGATTTATTTTTACTGTGGCCATTTCAAGTTCCCAGAAAAATGCCCAGGATAAAATGTAGCGCAGACTTTAAGTTTAAGTGTTAGCTGTCGATCCACAAAAACCGCATCCAAATCGGTCCAGTAGTTTTTACTTGAATCCTGAGCAAACAGACAGGAAATCTAAAACAATTACATTGTTTTCTCCATCATTTATATAGTCTACTATAGTAGAATTATTTTCTCCGTGCAGTTTGGGGTCATAAATCAAACTCGGCGTCAGCCCGGCTAGGGCGGTGAGCATATTGCGCGGGCGCAACGCTTTTATCGATAAAGACTCATTCTTATCAAGGAAAGATTATCATTCTTATAAAAATCATTATTATCTTTTTTGCTGTTAATTTTAAACTTAGATATAAGTATTTATATTTATTTTTAATATAACTTGTTACACTCTAAACTTTTGTACTTATAGTTTTTTAATACATAGATACCTAATTAATAATTTATTTTAAATCATTATTATTCTTATTTTAATAAATACGTTGTTTTATCTATTTTTTTCTTTCATTTATATAACTAACCCACAAAATGACAAAACTAAATACACTATCAATAACGCTTATCGACAACAATAATACGTATCACTATGCCTGCCCATAAGGCCCGTGAGTGGAAGAGAGAGCGAAATACTCGCTTCACCGCTCCGATTATTTATAACCCAAACTGCACGGAGAAAATAATTCTACTATAGCTGACCCGGGGAAGCGTTGCTGTGGCTCAGTTATTTGAAACACTATGACACGTAATTTATATATATATATATATATATATATATATATATATATATACGAGTTGTTTTTTTGTAAATAGCGTCAATATACAGACACGGCATATTTAGAATTTTATTATATTATTTTTTCAGAACACGACAACAGTAACCTGCGATATACAGTGTTCTGGTCACCAACAAGGTTCCCCTATCTATTTTTATATTTATTACTTTTAATAATCGCGTTGTTATACTGCATAGTGTTCTGTGCAGCTAGACTTTTGCATAGACAAACCGCGGTTGTCAGCAAAGGAGACGATAAAGTGCCACTTCTAGAAAGGATATAGTATACGTTTATGCGGCGAGTTGTGAGGGTTGCCAGGTAGTTGTTGTTTTAAAAACGGTTAACGTGTGTTATTTCTGACGTTGTTACCGTCTCATGCGTCAAGTTTACTGTTCACCTTAAAACTTATGTTGCTATGTTACTAAGTTGTTTTTTTAGAACGGGATTTTCCGATAAAATTTATCGACGATTACCGACGACACTTTTTCGCATGGAAATGCGTGATATTGCTTTCCCTTCTATATAAAATTTATTAATTCGACATCTGTGGCGGGCTTAGTTGTGCTTGCCTTAAATGGCAGTCCCGGATCATATGTTAAGAATTGTTTTAGAGCATTCACGGACCAGTATAAGGTAATATATGATAATGATATACATAATACAAATGTTAATATATACACACACACACACACACACACACACACACACACACACACATATATATATATATATATATATATATATATATATATATATATGTGTGTGTGTGTGTGTGTGTTTGTGTATGTTAATGTATATATATGTATGTTTATATAAGCATTGTTTCCGCCGACTTGAAGCAATTGCTATCATTCTGGTTCGTTTATTCTTAAACGTTTAACGCTCTTGAAGAGTGTATTTCGTTTTAAATTTTTAAATTTTATCACACGTTCTTCTTAACCGTTACTATTGAAAGTGTTCGAAAATTATGATTTAATATATCCATGAATGTACCTGGTGTTTAAATATACTAAATTTAATGAAATTAGGTTGTATTCCAAGACCTTCAAGGGGGAAATAATAAATATCCAACCGAAAAAGTTGTATCAAACTTAGACGTGTAAAATATATTAAAATTGATAAATACTTTAATACCATTGTAGTAAGCAACACCGGATTTTTTTATAACCTGCGCCGAATTGTAGGTTATCCGGTCGAAATATATGAGTGTTATAAATCAATGATTAAATTAAGATAATCTTGTTGTTAGTTAAAACCAGTGAGATGTATGCCAAATATTGGATAGTTGTGACCTTAACAATAAATTGCTCAATTAGTGACAAAATTGAACAACGAAGTATAGAATATAGACCTTAGTAAATTAGAAGCATCCTAATGCTAACACCTTCACTTTAATTCCATCGAATTCTTATTTTCTTTTCTAATAATATTGTTACTCGAATTAAAATGCCGTTGGAATTACTATAGAATTTATTAGAACTATACAAACACGTATGACACAAATATAACAACGCAACCAGTACAAACTGCACAATTCAATAACACGCCCAAAGTCCGTCACTATATAGCTTATAGAATGTACGTCTTGCTCGTATCGTAATCGTCGCTTGACTGCCGATCTCTCCATGGGGCCATTGCTGCACCGACACAATATGGCTGCCAGGCCGCATAGATCGGATTTCTTTTAATCAGTTCGACACACCTGCCTAATGACTGCCATAAAACAAGTACAATAACAATATGTTTTTCTTAATTACAAATTGTAAACACAACGTAAACAAAAGAAGCCCAAATGCGGGATAGGTTATAAATCAGGTGTGCATTCGCTTTGTTGGCATGTAAAAATATCTTTATCTCTCTCAAAAGCACAGAGAGAAATGTAGATATTCCCTATTATAGTGTGGCTTAAGAATTCTTTTATAACGGAGAAAGAATGCAATTTCCTGTGTTGTTCATAGGCGATGATAACCGCTTTCCATCAGGTGGGCCGTCTGACTGTCTGCTAAATTCATGTAATAAGAAAAAATATAGAAATACTAACACAAAACATGGATTAAGGCTTTGAGTTATAAGTAGTACATATAACTCAATGCCTTAAGCCATATTTTGTGTTAGTATTTGTCATTTAATTGTGTATGTTTTGCCTAATTTCCCTTTGGCATGGAGCCGTTTTTGAAATAATATAAAAGCATTAGGATGTCTTTAAATAGTGAATAATATAATGTAATCTAACGTAGCAACATAAGTGTTATTATAACATTTACACCCAAGTTAACATGGCAATAAGCATTAATGTTGGCCCGCGCTATAAAGCCATTATTGAAGTACCAGTACCAAAATAATTAATATCAACATAATCAGCTTACTTCTTTAGGAAGAAGTTATTAAAATCCGAATCTTTCTTTACCATGCGCGAGGTGTGTGTTTGTGGCCATAAACCCGTTACCATTTTTGCCTGTTTCAACTAGATGTATTTTTTTTAATAATCAAAATTTGACTGTCTCTGTGGTTGAGCGGGCTAAGCCTTAGCCGCCCTACCTCACTGCAACGCAGAGGCTCCGGGTTCGATTCCTGGTATGGTAAATTTCGGAAACTATTTTTCTCCGTTCGTTACTATGGTCGGCCCCAGAGTGGTCCGTTGTATGTTACCCATAACACAAGCGTAACTTGCTTAATATGGGGATAGATAATGTGTGTTTGTTTGGCGATTGTTATTATTATTAATCGTGTCAATATTAACCGATTCGGTAATATGTCACTTCCTGTATCGGTTCCAAATTTTGATCGTATAATTATCGGTAGTTTACGTAACTACTATCTACGAATTTTTGGAGGGAACTGAAACTGATGTTGTGCTGTGTGTAAAATGTTGAAAATTACTCTAAAATGAACAATAGATGTAGGATATTGATAGTTTTTGAATAATAATTCTGTATTTTTATGAGAACTGTGAACTGTATAGTCAAATGCGGCCTTTCGAGTTTTCCCAAGAACTCTGGCGAATGGAGTCAGTTGTAGCCTACAATTCAACTGCGCTACCTATAGAGTTATTAAACATCAGAATTGGCTGTATGGACTAAAATCCCCTAGCCTGCCTTGGTGGCGAATTCTACTACTACGACTTGATAGACGTCAAAAGTGGCTTTATAGCACAGCCCTACAGTAGTCTATGGTAAAAGTTGATGGAATTTTATGTCACCAGTTATTGTACAGAAACTAAGTTCCTTTATTGTTTATTAATTGCGTTGTATAAAATCATGAAAGAAGACTAAGAATGATAATCATCCAATAAAAACCTAACTCTGTAAAGCTCTTAAATCATACATGATTAGTTGGCGCCTCAAGTCACTTTTTGCCATTTTATTATTTAAATCTAGGATATTTCCGCGACTTCGTCCACGCTTGACTTGAAATACCCGGGACACAAAGTATGGCAGCATAAAAAAAATGTAATCGTAAAAAAATCACATTGATTTTTTTTTTATACCTACGCCTATTTTAATATATTCAAAGAAAAATTCCCTCGGGATTCCCAGGATAAAAAGTAGCGCAGAGTTTAAGTCTATTAATTAGATGTCGGTCAGCGAAAACCAAATCGAAATCAGTCCATTGGTTTTTACGCGAATCCCGAACAGACAAAACGACCACAGACAAGAAATCTAAAAAAAATGCATTGTGTTCTCCATCGTTTGTATAGTCTATGCCAGTTTTTTTTAATAGCTTCAATGTACAGATACGGCATGTTTAATATTATTGATATTGAATTTTAATGCAATGAAATTAGATCTAAAAAAAGAGTTCGTGTAACGTTCACACGCGATTGAAGTAAAACTTTTTTACAAATTACTATTTTTTTTCAAAAATTTTTGATTGATTTGTTTATAAACTATCTATTGACAAAAAAATATTTGAAAACCGGATGGTACGCCATATTGCCGTAACGGACTTCCGTTGCATTGTCGTCCAGTTACCTCCTAGTCGCGCCTAAAGAAGTTTTACTTCAAAAGCACAAGAATTGAGAACTCCTTTTTGACGTCGGTTACTAGTATCCATCAGTACATATTCAAAGACAATCATACTTAAATAAACTCCAGTCGTGTGTTCTAGCTGACTCAGAGCGGGGTAGACGATGCGTTGCGGCGGCGGTGCGGCGCCGGAGCGGTGTCGCTGCGTCATTTTACATAGAAATATCTGTGGCATGTCTCACGATGCGGCGCCGCACCGGATTCGCAACCACCGAGACGAGGCGGGGAGGGGTGAATGCGTTGCGACGTCGGAGCGGCACCGCTCAGTTGTTTATGCGTCACACGCACGGGCACATAGTAGGGCCAACAATAGACGTCTTTTACAATCCATTTTTATTAAGCGACTGTCCAACGCTGCTGGGGCGCCGCTTCGACATAACAACGTTGTGCCCGCCGATACGGCGAAATCTTTGCGGTGCGGCGCCGCAACGCATCGTGTGCCCGCTCTCACACATTTTTTCTCAACCAAGTGTCAAAATTTAAAAATATTGACATATTTCATCAAAACAATGTTTTTACGTTTTTTTATTGGATTATTGTTATTTCTAATATTCTGCATTCATGATAAAATAATTAAAGTCACGAAAAAAGCGAGAAAATCGAGTTCTTATATTACTTATAATCTAATTAATAGATATATTAGTTTGAATTGCACCTATAAAAATAAAAACTAATAAATGTATATATGGGTTGCTCGCTTTTTGTAGGTTAATGTTTAATAATTATGATATTATATTGTTGGTTGTTTCAGTCTAAGATTAAGGAAAAATATTGTGAAATTTTTCACAAAACATTTTCCTTCCTTCCTTCTAAATACTTATATTTTTGATATCGAGCCTTTCCGCTATTTTATCGTAAGCGACATTCGGACCTAAGTATATTTTTTGTTGCAAAAGTTAATTTAAACTATTTTTTTAAGTCTTACAATTTTAGTCAGACTATCCCTTACTGAATCAAAATGTGAAAGTTTTAAAACAAGATAATAATTCAAAATACCTTTTGCAACAAAAAATATACTTAAGTCCAAATTTCACTTACGATAAAATGGCGGTAAAGGCTCGATTTATTGTTATTAGTTATCAAAATAATTTGCATTAGCTATTGCTTGTGTAAAAATCTTTAAAATGATTTTTGTGAAATATTTGTTTTAATTGTGATAGGGTCCAAAATTGTTATCGTCAGCATATCATGCTTTATTTGGAATAAGGTTAGTTCACCAGTCAAATCTGTACAACTCAGCTATGAGTTTCAAAATCTAGCAACTGTTGTTTTTTTTTAAATTACTAGGCATTTGCTGAATTATTGTGTCCGCCAGAAATTGTAAAAACTGTATCAAAATACAGTATTACTGTTAATAGTAGTATAGTAGCTTAACCTTAGAAGCCAATCTACGTTTGCGAGGCGTGCAGGGTTTCGTAAATTCCCTATATCGTTTTAACAAGTGAACTTAGCGCCTCGTGGTATGTAGCCAACTTAGGGCCCGACGGGGGCTTGTCGGTGGTGCATGTGTTGCTATAGTAAGGCATTTTTGACTTATTGAGGTACAGGTATTTTTAGACTTTGAGTAACTTTCAACTATCCATATTAATTGATCTTGAGTTATAACTGATTATTACAAATATAGTTTTATAAATAAGTAATTAGTCTTAAAAAAATATTAGAATTGTTAAAAAAATATTAATGTTTTATCGTATTTCTTAGCAGTCCATTTTCTTGAATGAATGTAAGCATGTTTTTGTTTTGTTGCAACAAATAATTGTGATTTAGATTTCAATTTTACAACTATATTTTTTTATTACTTAATAGTTTATTTACTCAATCAAAGTTTCTTTTGGCATAACATTTAAGCCTACAGGTTGTCTTTAATATGTGTACGCCTCTAATACGCATGTTAAGGCTCTATATACTCCCCAAACTAGGATTTCTAGGATAAGTAAATAGTTGAACAATTGCATGTATATTCAAATACGATCTTCATGACTTATATTTGTGTTGTGTTGTAAAATTGGAAGCACTTTCTAGGTTTTGAAATTGTACGGCTGTATTGTACAACGTTTTATTGAAGAGCAACATCAAAATGAATTATCTATGAAAGAAAATTTTCTAAATCATTATGTTGCCAAGGTGTAAGCTAATAGCTGTCAGCACTACATTTAAAAATAAAACAGTGGGTTGTATATTAATTAGGCAAAATAATTAAAACAATATGTATCCATACATAGGGTTTTGATTATTTTTAGCTCGGTGAACTAAGTAGATGCTGTCATGGTATTCATTGAAATTTATAGTAAAAATATTTCTTTGTTATACATATTTTGATAAGTCGATAAAGTTGCTTTGACACGCAGTGGTTTTATGAAGTCTAATCCCAATAAAATTTAAAGACTCTGTCAAATGTGAATGTCATCATATTTTTGGCAATAATATGCGTCATCATTCAACAATAGGTGAGACAGTGGTCAAACGCAAGCCTATACATCCATAAAAATTAAAAAAAGACAGTAGGATCACCCGTTTCAAAGCCTCATTACACAGTGACACACGTTTAAGAGGAGCTTATGATTAATTTAAATAGTTGTCTGTTTCTTTTGTGTTTGCCAAAATCCGTATTGCTTACGCCATGTCATGGTCTGAATTTCCGCCTCGAGCGAAGTTGAAACCGTTTTGCATTGATCCAGTTATAACTGACACTTCAAATTCAAAGAAAGCCAGTGTTGACTTCATACTGGCATCGTGTAAATTGATATTAAGTCAGTACAGTGCCAGCAAGTCTGACTTCAATATTCCAGATTGATTATTTTGAATTCGGATTGATTCATACAAAAATCAGTCAAACTCGTACACAAATTAAGTTTCGTTTAACGTTATATTCTCGTATAAATATGCTTAATGTCTTGTGATTATACCAATATTATTTTTTATGTTAACATTTTCACTCCTAATAAATTTATATGAACTTTTTTCTCCACTAGTGCGTTTTTATGTTAGAATTATACACATTGTATGTTTAATTAATTGGCAATCGAATAAGACTGTGGTTGTTAAGAATGTATTATTAGAAAAGATATATTGTAAAAAATGTATTTTTGTATAACACCTAGTAAATAAATTATTAATAGCTTCAGGCTCAGCCGAGAGTGGAATATAACACTGATTTGTGCAAGTTTTCAGAAAATGCTTGCAAAATGCGTACGCAAACAATTGTTGCGTTCAGCTTCCGGATACGGAAATTTCGTCAGATTCTGGTCTAGAATTGTTTGAGAAATCCTCCCATTGTAAGGGAAACTCTATTCAGTGGTCGTTTGGCCCAGACCTAATTTGAAGAGGCATTATCTCAGACGCATTAACCAGTGGTCTTGGAATCACGACTGAATAGGTATCTACTAGGTAAGTGTGCTCCATCCTAGATTTCATCCTCACTTAACGTTACTTGAGCTACCGAACGCGAACCTACACCATGATTTATAAAAAGACCCCAATGCACATTTTTGGCCAAGACATTAGACACTTCTTTTTTTTTATTAAATAAGGTTGCGTTTGACCACGATCACGTCCAATGCCGGACGATGATGCGGTTGAAGATGGAGCACGCTTACCTAGATAGTACCTATTCACACGAGACTTGAAGATACCCGGATTGTACTTTTCGGGAATCACAGACTGGTAGTGTATTTCACAATTCTGCCGTACGTAGAAGGAACGTGGAGGCGAAACGTTTAGTACGCCCTTCGCTCCCCTTCTAAATGTATATTCGCGGCTGGTCGTTCGAACCGGATGATAAGCTCAATTCAATTTTTTTTAAATAATGAATAGGTTCGCATTTCTGAGAACTTCAACCCGTATGTGCTCTCAGCTGGACCTCAAGCTTAACGTCAAAGAAAGTTAATATTGTTTTTATTTCGATAATAACAAGAAATCATTATACTATACTCCTTTTCATTTCTATGCAACATACATGAGCATATGCCAGGTTTTCTTCACCTTACAATCCATTCTTTTGCTTTAATGTTATTATAAAATTGACAGTACTTGCTACTTGAAGTTTGTCTTCTTTTTACTAGTAAGGCGATTGAATGCATTGTAGGATATAGGGACCGGCTGTTAAACGTTTTTACCAATACATTAGCATACAATAAAATGATATTATTTGGAAATTTGTACTACTGTACTGTAATAAGTGCAGTCCTACATAAAGCATGATTTAAATCTGAATTAGTTAAACAGTTAACTTGCGAAACATCTGAGTTGTCAATGTTGTTACTGTTTCGACAATAATTTTCCAGTTAAGTCATAAGTAGTTGATTAAATAAATATCTGTCCACATGATGATAAGTTTATGTTCATAAGTTAACAAATTAATTAATGCAAATGTAAATCTGGCTTTAGAACTTAAAAATTAGAATAGAAAGTTAATTTTATTTTTATTATTTAAAAAAATTTCCTATGTTTTGGTTGTTATTGTATTAAGATTATTTACTTTTAACATACATATTAATAATATTGTTTACAAATATTATATACCACGTTATTAACATTCATGTTGTATTATTTCATTATACCTTCCTACAAATACTCTTACAGCTAAAAATAATGTTATGTACATTATGTAAGTGTGATATGTACTTTATTGTATGTCTTTCAAGACTACGGGCTATAAACATGAACCGGATATTTGGAGGGCTTGCGTTGAGTTCTGGCACTAGTGACCAGGTTTCAGTCTACTTTAAGAGAGCAGCAGCACATTTGTAGCAAGCACCTTTGGTGTTGCAAATGACCTTAGACAATGTTAACCGCTTTCCATCAAGTGGACCGAGTGCCTGTCTGCTGAACTCCTGCAATAAAAAAGAACCTGGCAATGTACATTATTTAAATTTAATTTATTCACTCTCTTGTATAATTTAAAAAATTTATTTAGTAATGGTGTGATATACTTTCTTCTATTTTAAATAACAAAGAAAACACAAAAACAATTTATTACACATCAATATCACAGATATAAAATATTAGACAACTTAAAGACTAATTAATTAAATTCTATATCCTCTCTCTGTTATAACTACAGCAAATGATATATTTAGCATCATATAAATATTTAAAATAACAAAAGTCATATAACTCGGCATATAAAGAGTCATCATTGATAGATTAATAACACCAGTCATCACATTGGAAATTATAAAATATGCTAAACCATTCAGATTGAAATCTTTAAGAATTATTGGTATATCAAAATGAAATTTATCATGCTCGTCTTGTGATAACACTTCCAGAAAATACAGTAAAGTTAACACAGTGCATAGGACTGCTTGTAAAAATAAACAATATGCCGCATTAGCTAAAGTGCGTGAAGCAGGCCTGAGAATGTTAACCGAATAAGTTAATAAACTTAATGAAATAGCTGCTATGAATAATTTATTAAGAACTGTAAATCTATATTTAGTTTTATCACTTATAATAGTTTTTATATGTACCCCAAAGAGATATAGAGATATATAACCTAAGGAAGAACACAATCCTTCTCTATTGGCCGATATGAAATCATTTCTAGGTAATTCACTAAACACCCAATCCTGCAGACCGTTATATAACCCTAATTCATGAACTATCATCGTTGTAATGGTCAAAAGGAATGGTTTGTTCTTTACACATAGGAGGAAAGTGGAAAACAATTTGCAAGTAGCTAAAGTAAAGAAAAAGTTCCAATGCACACCATATTCTGTTATATGTTCTTGATAATTTAACTGTTTAATAGCCACGAGTCTTATAACTCCTAGGAATATTAGTATAGTAAGCAGTTTAAGATGACTCTTGACAATCGTCTTAGCAGTTTCATTTCCAAAATTCTTATGCACTAAACCACTCATTAACACAAATAAACCTACACCTGTGTCCATTAAACTGTAGCCATAGTTTTCAGTTTTAGCTAAATATCTAGGGAAATCCTTAAAATCTACTGCCAGTATGCTAAAAACTGTAATAAGGTAAGTCAAACCTCTCAAACAAGATATTGATTGAATAGTCTTTACCTTAAATATATTTAGTTTCTTCAAACTGCCAGTAATATTTCTATCTTGTTTACGAAATTCATAGATAAATATTAGTAATGCTATTACATTTAAATGATAAATATAGTCTGACAGTAATGTATGTACCAAGATCATAGGTAGAACTATATACATATATTCATGGATATATTGAACTGTACCAGTCTTTCTCTGTCTCAGACTGCTAATAATGCAGCATACCACAGTAAAGAATATGCAGAAAAAGGTGTGAACAGCAGACGAACCGTGGTGGTTTGCCATAAATGCTTCATGGTAGTATTTATACTCGTTTGACTTCATTTCGGCGAGCTGTTATCTGTCTAATAATTTCTTGGATCTCACTGAAATCAAACACAAGAATTTATAGTTCTGTTCTATTGTATTATATTATCAATAGCAGCTATAAAGTTAATAAATTTGGTAAACAGAGAGCGCATGTAGACCGAGTATGTTATCAGTATATCAGTAGTTTATAAAAATATACTCGGTCTACATGCGTCAAATACGTGCAATATTTTTTTTCTATTTCAAATGTAGTTTATTGCGAATTTATAGATTTTCAACAATAAATGATACTTACAATAGTTAATAAAACTAATATAATTGGGTAAAAAATAACAAATCAACATTTAAAACAAATTCACAGTAAAACTTTTAATTTTTTAAAGTCCCACTTTTCTATTATTTAGAGATGTAACTGACTGAGTGAATAGCCATTAGCCGTGATTAGCCTTTTATAAAAGCCTTAAGCCATGACTCAGGTGTCGCCATCAACTAAACAGCTAGCTATTGTTATCGAATAAAATCTACAACCGACAAAGTACGACTTTCGGTTCGCTGGTCGTTCATTAAAAAGCACAAAAAATATTTTTTTGGCCAGGCTGTCATTAGCCTGGTAGTTATATTTTAAGAATTTCATTATCTACAACTGACAAGTTTAGGGTTTAACTGTCATCTCTCGGCAGTGGTTTATAACTTTAGAGCGGTTTTCACCCATTAGTCAAAACGCTATCAAGTTGTTTTTAGCCGGATAATGAGCATTAGCCGACTAAATTAGAATAGTTAGGTACCCCTCTCTAGTACTTAAGAACTGTCAATGTTACAGGTATTAAATGAAGAATACGTTCGTATCACAAACTAATATGGTTCCGTATGGTTCGTATGAAGAACAGGCAAAGACCATAAATCAAAGGTTCAAATTCTCTATGTATGGTCTGAGTTTTTGAATAATAATTAATTTTCTTATAACAGCTCGAAAGAAACATTTCACGAAACAGTCGACATTTTGACACAAACAAAATTCTGGCTTTAAATAATCAATTGTAGGATATTGTTAATATTCAGGGATCCGTAGTCATTTGGACAAAAAAAAGATACCTTATGTTTTCTTCTCAACCACAGATCACATTGTTCATAACTGTTTAACTGTCTGGCAGTGTATCCGTTTGTGCCATTGTATATCATAATCGTTTGTCGCGAAAACTACATACCTACTGGGTTTACGTTAGAGTATCCCAAAGGGGAGTGAACCGTGACCCACAAAACAAAAACATCCAAATACACAACGCGCGCCCCGCCTCCTTCTGTCGAACTATACAGACGACTGACTTCGAAGGTAAATAAATCAAACTTCTAGAGTTAAAAAAAATATGTACATATTATCACGCTTGATTGTCAATTGGGTATGCGGAGACGGCGGATCAGCTCTGGCTACAATCTCGACAAATACTTTTTGATTCATCTACTTTAATTAATATCTGGACTGCCAAGCACTTACCCAATAATAATTTATTTATATATAAAGATAAAAATGGTTATATACTTATACTACTATACTTTATACTCCATTTAATTTTATCCAAGAATAAATGGAGTTGCTACTAACAAAATACACAAAAAATAACAGCCTCATAATTTTTATATACATATACAGAACGTTCCATCAGGGACTCACAACGACCACGTTCACGACCGCGATTTATCCCGTTCCATTTGCTTGCGGACGTTATAATCATAAACGCTAGTGGAACGGGTTATGGAGCGTTGATGTCATTAATGTCATACGCAAATGTCATTGGTTGATATGAAAATCGCGCCTTTTTCAATGTGTAGGGTTGACTAATTTATGTTAAAAGAAATATAGCTATATATACAAAATGTCCTTAATGGGGTCAATTGGGTATCGGCTACTTCATCGCGGTAATAATTCAGAAGAAAGCAATTCGCCTAGCTCAGATGAAGAGTGGACGTTAAGTTTATAAAACGTAATACTAAAAACGTAATCTCAGGCCACGTATTACACAATATAAAAATATAGTCGATCGTTATTCAGATGAAAAATTTAAAAGCCACTTTAGACTTTCAAGAAGTACATTTAATTATCTATTATTTATCTATCTATAATTCTGAATTCTGAGTTACAACTCTTTCGTATAATTCTGCAGCAAAAGCTATGTCTACAAACTATGAATTTCTCATGAATTATATAATTATATTCAAGCCAACCATAATGAAAACTCATTAGAAATAAATTATGTAAATAAATGTTAATAACAAATAAAGGAAAATGATAGATAGCTGTTCAAAATACATTCAAATTAATTTTACAAAACTAATAAAGAAAGATATTTTTTCGTTCGCCATCTTTGTTTCAAAATTCGCGCCTTTCTCAAAATATTGACAAGAGAGAATTAATGCTCTGTGGTCAACGCCCACTTCGACCCACCTTTTGACATGGGTTGTTGCGGGCGTCGTGTGATCGAAAATGATGACGTCATTAGTGACGTTTTCGCCACGACCACAACGATCGCGGTCGCCTTGTGGAACGGCTAACTGAGCATTTTGGGCGTTGTGCGTTACTAGTGGAACGCCCTAATAGTATACGTAGTATCCATAGTAGTTTGTGCATATATTATATCTATGGTCATAAGCATATGACAGAAATATAGAAAAAATTGTAAAAAAAAGCGCAAATATCTCCATAAATAAAACAAACCAAAATATAGGTAATTTAATTTAGTTCAATTTTCAGTTTAGTGTTTTTTTTATAGTCTACTTCATTTTTAGTCATGTCTGTACAATTTTAATTTTGTTCACAAACAAATTCAGTTTTATGTCCAGCGGTAAATAAATACCATATTAACACAGCTTAGGCACCTACCAAAGAGTACATTGAATACTCAAGCGCCATAAATTAAAGTAATAAAATATACACAGCGTGAATTTTTCAAATGGGCTTTCAGGGCCGTATTCTAAACTATATGAAATAGCGCAACATATTCAAAGGACTCTCGATGTTAATTTTGACGAAAACTAAAGTTTAATTAATTTATCAATTCTTACAAACAACACTATAATAAGGTAAAATACAGGTGTGTTTTTCTTTCAATAACAGCTAATTCGATTCCTTTACAAGGGTAATTGATTTTACAAAAATGTAAGGACATCTAGTAGGTAATGAATTTACACTAGGGGGTAGTGCCCAGAGCGGCTAAATTTGGAGTGTCAGCAAAAAAACCGACTTTCTGCAATAAATATCAAGATTTTCAAAAATTGGGAAGTTTTGGTTTCATATCAAATCTTAAAAATGAAGTTCTCATTGGATATTTACGTTTTGAAGTCTAGTTACAGTACATAGATAATAGGGCGGTATCACTTAAAGTAAATCCAGCCCTGATAACACCAGAGATGAATCCAAGAGTGTTTTTCGCTAATTACCATAATTTATGATTTAGTCCTTAAGGCTTATTTGAAAACATCACCTGTTTAAGAGTGCAATTTAATATATTGTACTCCAGCGAAAGTGCTATACATACGTAATAACCGGTATCAATATTGTTACGTGCGAGCGGGGGTACGCACTTAGAATTGGAAGAAAACACCAGTTTTTAGCTAAACGCTTTTATTAACTTACACAGCTGTGCGTAATCCCCCTCTGCAGGGTTGCCTCTACACACACAACTAACAACACGCTGTATCGACGATAACTTGTCTCATTCACAATGCCGTCGCCGATATTGCGTAGACACATCTTCTGCTGCTGCAGTAGTCACCTCAGAATTTACCGCGCGTAGCTCGCTTCCGGACCTCCTTTTAAACCATGCAAAACTCCTCCTTCACTAAACTGTCCACTAAACTTTTCACTAAATTCACCACTAAACTCGTCAGTGTCTCCTATTAAAGTCTTCTTCCAACTCTTTTGCATCGCACTTGTCGCTTCACTGTCTTGAACTGAATTCAACTCTAAACTGCCCAGTAGGCGCGCCTTACGCTGCTTATATACCCGTAAGAATCTTCTAGAACCCATAATTTCGTTATTCTTTTATTTACTAACTGCCCTTTCTAAACATCTATCTATCTCTGTCTTTTCCTTCCCGAACCTTCTATTCCAGAAATTTCGTTTATCACGTATCCCTTTCTAACAACTATCTATCGCTTTCTCTTCTTTCCTGAACTTTCTATTCTAGAACATTCGTTCGTCGTCTATCCCTTTCTAAAATATATCCGTCCTTGTCTTTTCCTTCCAGAATCTTCTACCGTTTTCTAAAAGTCTTGAGGCCGGCTTACGCTGCCAGAAAGTTGTGCCCTCGGCCGCCAAAATATTATAATAATAGCAAGAAATAATTAAAGCAGAAATAGAACGCCATGAATTTGGATCATTACGATATTATAACAGACAAATTAAACAATACAAGTAAAGCTTTGCCAAAACGGACATATTATTGGACATTATTTAAAAAAAGAGCTCGTGGTGTATCTTTTTGTTTTACGGAATACTTTTCGATTGCAAAAGAAGAATACGAATTTGCGGCAAATAAGATTTACAAACGTGATCTTAGATATAATATATTGAACTTACATGAAGTGCCAAGAGATAAGAAATTTATTAGCGAAAATAATTGGATATTAGAGCAATATAGGCAACAAATTGGTCCGTTGCCTGAAAACAAACCAGAAAAGCAGCTTATTGAGAGTGCACTAAAAAAGTTAAATAGGCAAAGACTGATTATAGCTGCTGATCGAATGTTTTATAAATCTCCAGTGAGTAATAATATTAGTACCTCCTTGTTTTTATAAATATGGTTTCGCACGATTTATGTATTATATCCAGTAGTTTGTTCCAAAATCGAATGTGACACAAAAATAGATGAACAAACAGACATTAAATTTTCACAGGAGTTTTCTTTTCGCCATAATAGCTACGAAACCCATAAAAATAAGGGCGATTATCATATTTCCTACGTCGTGAAGTCTCTCCATCTTTAACTTTTGATTGCATAGTGAAACAATCTAAATTAATTCAAAGTAGAAGAATTTAATAAAACTTTCATATAAAATTGATTTGAACAAGATAGGTTAAGTTTTAGTATTTTCTTAAGTTTCCGCGACTAGTACACACATATATAATAAGTCAACGTCTTAACCGCGCTTAAAACCGTTACAACGTAGTTTTATAATTTATTAAATATTTTTTCAGATATTTTACGCCTGATGCCTGAGCTAGATACATACCAAGAAAAATAATTTTTAGCTAGACGTCTTGTTCGTCTTGTTGGGGAGTTTCTATTCGCTTCTTTTTCTTAAACACCGATAACACGCTGAAAAGCGTTGTACATAGAATAGGAAATAAAATTAAATATTAACTTATATGTATGGTCCTCAAAAGTGTTCTCCAGTGGAACTCATTTTGAATAAAAATCGAAATGTGTGCTGGGACACATATTAGAAGTGAAACTTCAACGGACAAGTGGAAAAACGAATCGCAACGGACAAGTGGAAAAACGAAAAGCAACGGATAAGTGGCAAAACGAATCGCAACAGACAAGTGAAAAAACGAAAGGCAACGGATAAGTGGAAAAACGAATCGCAACGGACAAGTGGAAAAACGAATCGCAACGTACAAGTGGAAAACGAATCGCAACGGACAAGTGGAAAATCTTCAACTGACAAGTGATAAAATGAATCGCAACAAAATTCAGCTTGAAGTTTTACGGGCAGGTTTTCAAATTGGACAAGTACATTAACAATCTGCCCGTAAAACTTCAAGTTAAAATTTTGTTGCGATTCATTTTATCACTTGTCAGTTGAAGATTTTCCACTTGTCCGTTGCGATTCGTTTTCCACTTGTACGTTGCGATTCGTTTTTCCACTTGTCCGTTGCGATTCGTTTTTCCACTTATCCGTTGCCTTTCGTTTTTCCACTTGTCCGTTGCGATTCGTTTTGCCACTTATCCGTTGCTATTCGTTTTTCCACTTGTCCGTTGCGATTCGTTTTTCTACTTGTCCGTTGAAGTTTCACTTCTAATATGTGTCCCAGCACACATTTCGATTTTGCACAGGTTTACTGCAAATTATGATTTGGTTAGGTTAAGTACATTTTAATGGTGTATGTAATACGCTACCCACGCACCGACCATTTTTTACGTCAACACTTTTGTCGTTCGTTGTCGTTCATTTTTGTTATGACTTTCGAAAAACTGAACAGTTGGCAAAGTTTTCTTGTTGTTATTTTTGTTTACTCAACAAACTCTATTTATTTATTTATATTTTTTTTACATATACCACAAATAGAGGCAGTGATGCCTTGTCACGTGGAGAGCAGAGCTATAGTTCGATGCAAACTTAAGTTTGCCTCCATTAATAGCGGCTCGGAACATCGCACTTTCCGATGCGCACAACGCAATTTTAGGTATTAGAGGGATGAGGTAGTCTTAGGACGCGGTATATCCTCGCTCGCTCTCTCGCTAGCTTTCTCGTTTACGAGACTTCCCCGGCGCTCGGCTCACCAGAGCTGCCAATTTAGCGCTTTAGGAGCTAGATATAGCGCTTTTTAGGGCAATCCAGCTCCCAATTTTATTAAACAACTTCCAGCGCAAAATCTTGCGCTTTTTATAATATGCAAATATCTAACTAATTTTATAATAAATATATATGAATATGTATACTAATATAATAAAGAGAAAAGATTAAATTCTTTGTTTGCATTGAAGAGGCTCCAAAACTACTTAACCGATTTGAAAAATTCTTTCACTGTTGGCAAGCAACACAATCCCCGGGTGACATAGGCTATATTATGTTTACAAAAAAATTAGGGATCCTTACTAAAACTCCAATAACGTAACCCAAGGTGTAAAAAATACCTAAAATCGCGAGCACTGCGAAAACTATTGATGATAGAATGAAATAATGTACTACGACTTTGTAGAACACATCATTATTTACAAAACGTGTCGCGACACTATATATCTAACTATTATAGTTATGCCGCAATAAGCGTTCTTTTATTTAAATTTTTTAATTAAAATGCCGCCGCTAGAAAACGCTCTTTATTAGTATCTTGGTATTAATCCTTATCAAAATAAATTACTTCATATTCAAGACTGCTTCAATACCTTTATATGACTTTTTGAATTATTCAATTCGGACATTCCATTCGAAAGATATCACGAGTTTAAAAATGTAAGAATTAGTGACGGTGATCACGTGACTGTGACATCTTTTCGTGAGCCAAAAATTCATAAGACCCCCCCTCTATATAGAAGTTTCACTTCAAAAATAAAAAATTGTCATTGGCCATCTCTGCAAAATCCTTATCTATGCATTAACACGTGAGCTCTCGTAAGAGAATAATATGTTCCTTGCATGAGAGCAAAACATGTGTACACTATAACCCAACTGCTTGACCATGTTTTGAACAAATAAATTTGATTTGATTTAATGCACGTGGCCAATTTTTCAGAGAACTCAACCACCGCCACGGATAGCCACGGAATGGAACGCTCCCCGTGCGATAATATGCCGCTGTCCAAAACACGAATGCCAATGTGTCATGAGGAAGACAGTAACAGCAAACGATAAGTCCATACCGAAAGGTATGATTTATTTTAAGTCAACTTCACAATTCGTCGTGTAAATATTTTTGAAGTGAAACTTCTATATAGAAGGGGGGTATCCTGTGACGAAAAGCGTCACGGCCGGGTGAAGGTGGCAGAAGAAGGTATATCGCGTGGTGAGAGGCGGCATAATGTTATATTAGACAATGGATGTTTTTTTGGTTCCGGATCGAATTCAGTTTTTTGTTTGAATGGAAAAAATGCATTCATTAAAATATACCTAACCTAACCAAATCATTATTTTCAGTAAACCTGTGAAACATCGAAATGTATGCTGGGACACTGTGGAGAAATCGATTTTCCACTTGTCCGTTGAAGTTTCACTTTCTACTATGTATCTCACTCAGCACACATTTTTATGTATCTTCAGCCATAGCTTTTTTTGTTTCTGAAACATTTTTGACCATTATTTAGCGTTGGATTCAGCTATACTGGATCCGTACAGAAATGTAGAAAGAATACATTTTCCTGCGGCCGGGCGGCCTGTCGAAAGTAGCGACAAAACAACTAGCAGGTGGTATTTGCTCATTTAGATGGCTACTACCCTGGTCTAGAGCATGCCACCATAACAACCTCAGTAGTGTCCCGACATTAGTGGCCAAGTTACATCTCCTTTTAGAGAGCGGCAGTACATTGACAGCACCTTTAGTGTTACAAACATCCAAAGACGACGGTATCCTCTTTTCATCAGGTAGGCCGTCTGCTTGTCTGCTGAACTTATACAATAAGAAGGGATGGTTTCATGTCAGTCAGTAATAGTACTCGATTTTCAGGAAAAAGGTTTTTTCATATTCCTTTCAAGAAGGAGAAACCTCCACCTGGATTAATATTGAGTAACTTATCTGAGAGAATTAAAGAACGGACGCAGTATTATGACAGTCCTGAAGGCCAAGAAGAAAGTGAGTCTTAAGCAGAAGCGTCCACGTGTAGTGTACTTGTTAACCACTTCTTTGAATATTAATTTCTAGTGGACTGTAATTATTTTAATTATAAAGGAAACTGCACGTGTGGAATATAATGACGATTTTAGTAAGGCGAAAAATATACAGATAAAAAACAAAAGGACATATATGTTCTACATTTGAACATTTGAGTATGTTTAGTGACCAGTACCATGCCACACCAAATTTAGTAAAAACTTTTTGTTGGAGATTCCATTAGTAGGTACTAATGCTTTGAATATCGGGCGTCGTTTAAACGAAGAAAACACGTAATATAAATTGCTTAACTTGTTTGTTGTGTCTCACAGAATGACATTTTTAGGCTCGAAACACACTCTGGAATGCGTTGCCTCTTACTGTCAGAGAGGCCAAAACATTATCTACATTTCGTAACTCCCTTCGAAAGTACTATCTGACTTTAAATAAATATGTTTAATATATAACACATTTATTTATTTATCTATTGTAATATTCTGTTGATTAATATAAAGTACTTGTCACATATAATGTTAATAAATATATTTATCTAGATTGTTTTGTATATACGTATATATATTACTATTATATTTATATATGTATTAAATTTATAAAATAGTGTGTGTATATTTAAATTGTCCTATATTTTTCTGCTCCACCTACATCGCCAGATTAGTTAAGAATTTCTTTTAAGCTAGGTTGTCCCGCAGAGATCGCTTTTAGCGATAAGGCCGCCTGTTGTTTTGCCAAGAAGTATTGTCATTATGCATTTTGTTGTTATCTATCTATCTATCTTAAATTATCATATAAATATGATAAATATCTGTCAAATATTATGATCATATTTCAATGATGTGGTTCTTCATTTTTGCAGATTACACTTACGATCATATATGTTTTTAAGATCACAGACTACTGAGGAGATACTATCAAAATGGATAACGATTTAGCCATGTTTTCCGTTGCTACGAGAGCAATTTTATTAATTACATTAATTAAGAAGATGAAAACAATGAAGAAAACAAACAAAAATATGACGTATTTGGGTTAGATCATAGATAGGTAGTAAGGCGAGAAGGGTCCATAACAACTTACTCCAAGAACTTCGATAAAAAAGCAGATAAAAAGTCTTAAGTTATTCCAGTGGAAATTCTTGCATTTTAACGCCATTTTTGATGTTAGACGGATGATATGATCATATTTGTACGCTTGCTGTCAAAGGGATCCTACCCTTAACTATGATCAAAGAGAATATGAATGATGTGCAATTATTACACTGTCATAGGTTCTTTATATAAAATTACTAGTAATTCTATGATCATATCTCTATGATAGTTTAGTATGGAGCTTACACAATATGATTATATTATTATTTTCTTGTGTGCAACAAAGAATATTCTATACTATTCTATGATATTTTTCACAGTATGACATCTCTAGGAATAATAACGATTGCCTCATTCTAAATTCGAAAATATTAGGAATCCGCTTCATAAAAGGAACGTTCGAACCCCCAAAGAGGTGACACTGCCTAACATTGATTTTGGAACCCAATACAAAGGCTCTGCGAAGTCTAACTACGAGTATAAATTTCAGAATTCTTTTTCTTATTACTCTACTAAAATTTAAAGACGGGTTCAAAAATCAGTAGTGTTATAATTACGACTTAAGTACCTACTGTATATAATAAAAAAAATGTATTATTGTTTACATAATTATAATACTTCCGTGTTTTAGTGAAGAAACTGGGTGTTGAGATTTGTATGGCCGGATGTCTGAGCTTTGCGGCGACTTGTTTTCTAATGGATCCAAAGTAAGTTATTTATTAATAGATATAACATGAAGTAATTCCAAACTAAGAGCTCAAGCCACCGAAGTATGGTGCTCTTGCGTTTTGCACTAATCAAACAGACGAAGCGCTACATTTATGCTTCTACTATGGTAATGCGTACCGCCAAGGAATGCAGCTCTCTACCCATTGTCTGAAACTTTTAACTTAGGTGTATTTAACTCACACATATATTTTCTGGATAAAGGTACTCCGGTTTAAACTGCTTTTCTATAAGACATAAGGTACAATTTCGGTCAAATGTGAACCTATATTAAGTAAGAAAAGTTGTTGAGCTTAATATAGCGAGGGCAATTGTCTGATAACAAACAACTACACGTGTTGAAAGCCTTTAGAGAATGTTAAAATTAGCCTTTGTAATTATCAGAGACAAAGCAGCAATGAAGGAGTTGAATAAAATTACTAAAAGGTCTAAGAAAAAGAAGAAACGACAAGACGATATAGACGAGAAAATTCCAAAAAAGAGAAAAGCTAATAAAGGTGAAAAACTTCGAGAGTTAAAACCAACGCAAGAAACTGGGATGGAAGCAGAAGTTACCGATGAAATGCAACCAGAAATATTTATCGACGATGATCTAGAACAAGTTGCAAAAGGCGGAGTGCCTGAACCTAAAGTCCCAAAGGATGCAATCATTTGTAATATGTTTTATAATACCGGTAAGAAAAATGCGAATAAGTTAGTGTATATATAACCCTAACCGGAAGAAGTGAAACTTCTCTTGCTATTTTCTATAACGCCACATTTATATTATAAAATAAAAGTCATCCATTTTCTTAGAAACACGGAATTTTACAAGGTGTTATGCCATTTCGGACAAATTATGGCATAGTACATGTTCTGCCTTAGATTAACATTAAAAATTATGCCGTGTCGCCACACGATTTACCAACAAAAGTACACACCGGTCCAGCTGATCATGAAGACAGTCCGCTCGCGCCGGTGTGTACGCGCATTATATCAATAAATTTACTATGACGAACGTTCATTGTCTACTGCTAACCGCCAATATTCAAAAATATTGAACAGAACGCGGAGCTTTTGGCGGGAACTAAAAGGGGACGTTGTGCTGATCAGTTTTATTTTCTAAAAATGTGTAATAATACTCTAAAATGAACAATAGTTGTAGGATATTGATAGTTTTTAAGTAATAATTATGTTTTTTGTAAGAAATGTGAACTGTATAGTCAAATGTGACCTTTCGAGTTTTCACAAGAACTCCGTTGAATGGCGTCGGTTGTAGCCTACAATACAACTGCGCTACTATACGAAGATTTATCCATCAGACTTGGCTGTATGGACTAAGATTCCTTTGCCTGCCTTTGTGGCGAATTCTACTACTACTACTACTTAAACAGAACGCAAAGGAAAGTAGTTAAAAATTAAAATATATGACGCTTTTTTTAAACAAAGGTGCTTCATCGAAGGCTTCCTACGCTTTAAATCGTAGTTATTTGGATTACAAATTAAATGGGTTAAATAAAAAATTAAACACGTACACAAATGACAACCATTTTACGTGTAACTCGTAACAAAACTTCTTGGGGAAGGGTCTCTACTCTTCACTTCAACAAGTTTTTTATTTTTTCTATTACATGATGCAGACGGCCCACCTTACGGGAAGCGGTCACTGTCGACTATGGACATTATCAACACCAAAGGTGCTAAAAATGTGCTGCCGCTCTCTAAAGAGTGACTGGAACCTGACCACTAATGCCGGAAGGGGGCATACGCTAGACCAAGGCTGGTAGCCATCCAGACGAGCCAATACCCTACCACCTGGCTGTGGGTTGTTTGTCGCCTTTTTCAACAGGCTGCCCGGCCGCACGAAACTGTATTCTTTCTTCGTATCTGCATGAATTACAAGTTACCTGTCATTTAGCTCTTATTTAGCCCGGTAGTGAAATAAAAATGTGAAAGTTAGGATGTTTTACTCCCATATTTTCATGTATTCAATTTATCAATCATAAATAGTGGCAACCCAAACGGAACGCAATAAAAATGATGAGCTGATTATTGGTGATTATTCTCACATTATATTCGCATGTCCTGAGGAGACCACTTTGTGTGATATCGAGGGAATGAAATTGGGAATCAAGCCTTAGTAAGATTTAATTTAAATTATTATAAGTTGTATTTTCTTAAGTTTTTGCGACTAGTACACGTAATAAAACTACGTTTTAACGGTTTTAAAGCGCGGTGTTTTATTATTCAGATGTTTCGGCCATTTTTCAGTAGCCGTGACCTTGGAACACAAACATGTCAAGTGTCAATGAATATTCTTAAGGTTTTGATTTAGTTTACCGCGAAAGTGTTTATTGTAATTATTTAGTTTATTTTTTTTGTTTATGGTTATTATTTAAATTAGATTAGGCACCCATATAGTATAACCATAGAGTAAATAATATCCGTAAACAAAAAAATGAAACTATATATATAATTAAAATGAAATAGTTGGCAGTAGGCTAAATAAAAACTTTAACAGTACTCATTGACACTGACATCGTTGTCTTCCGTGATCACGGCTACTGAAAAGTGGCCGAAATGCCGGAATGATAAAAACTAAATTAATACCTCGCTTAAAACCGCTAAAACGTAGTTTTGTTTGTATGTCTTTCAAGACCACGGGCTATAAAAATGGTCCGGACTTCTGAAGGGCTTGCGTGGGGCCATGAGGAGGCCACACGTAGAGGCCCCTTGACAAATTTAATCTAAATGTGGCGTGACGCTGACCGGCGATTATCCCTGTCTACAGCATATAATAAAGCACCCAAGGACAAGTCCCGGCCAGTGTAGGACTATTTTGAGGAATGAGAACAGAAAGTACCGGGCTATTGGGATGAACTGCTAGTGGTACTACTGGGAATATGGGGACTAATATGGCGTCCGCTCGTCGCAATATTCGGGGAACATGGAAAAATGCGCAGCCACTGACTCGCCACTCCGTGCATGGGCCCCAAAAAATGCCACAGAAGACAGGAGAACATGGGTGTGAGTGGCTTAGGGGTGTAGAGAGGGCGGACTGCAGGTTCACCGAAGCTACTTCTGACGTTATGTTATTTATCACTTCCACCCCTGGAGCTTGAGTCTTAGCTCTAGCGATCTCCACTCCATGTCGGCTGGCTAAAGCACGGCAAGTACGGAGTCGGGGGCCTTGCCTCGGCCTGGAGTCAGGTCTGAGGTGTCGCTACTCACCTAAAGGTTCGCCACAAAACACCCCTGCGGGTAAAAAACGTAGTTTTATTATTATTATTATAAGTAACTCGAAATAAGAGTTATTGTTAATCCTAAAGAAAAAAAATGTTAATCTTAGGTTATTCGTTGTTAATTTTGCTGGAAAACAATTAATACTTAAATGAACCTTTCCAGCGATTTCACAGAACTTCACCAATCGAAAATGGACAAGTTATTTCACGTTAACGAGTAAGTTTTAATTATGGCTATATTTTTACTAATTGACTTCAGTAGCATACTCAAAATAAACGGTAAAATTAGATTTTTAAATGATTAAAAACATCTATTTCTTTTAATTTATATTAAACATTAACTTTCATGTAACGATGCTTAACTATCTATACTAATACTATAAAGAGGAAAGATATGTATGTTTGTAACAAATACAGTTAAAAACTACTGGACCGATTTCAAAAATTCTTTCACCATTATCCCAGATTAATATAGGCTATATTTATTATTAGAAATAATTAGGGATCCCTACTAAAACTTCAATAATGTAACCTAAGGTGTAAAAAAAATTGTATTTGTGTGGGTCCGGGGATGGTTTACATTTACAATTAGACCCGGTAGGTGGCGCTGGAATCGGGTTCTAAATTTTTATTTTTTCAGGGTAGGACAACGTCTGCCGGAACCGCTAGTAATATTATAAAACTCTAAACATGCCGTGTTTGGGCATTGAATCTATTTAAAAAAAACAACTAGAATAGACTATATAAACGACATTTTTTTTTTAGATTTCTTGTCTGTTTGTTCCGGATTCAGCAAATTCTTTGACTTAAATTCTGCGCTACTTTTTGTTCTCGGAATCCCACGGGAATTTTTCTCGGGATAATTAAAAATGGCCAGATTAAAAAAATCGAATTCCAATGTATTTTTTTTTGATTGATAACAAATTTAATGTAATAAAATGTGTGATATTTTTCATTCCGGGAACCTTTCGGGAACCGCATTATTCCCGACGATGAATTCCTAAGGCCGCGATATGTTATCAAAATGATCATGTACTACATAGCTTGTTTGTGCAAAAATATAGTTGTTGCATTTGACTTGCTTCCTTCATACATTTTAATTTTCCAGATTAAAAGAACACATTTCGAAAATAAAAAGTGTTCTTTACGACCCAGTATTTGAGATTGTGCAAGGTAAAACTTTTAAAATTTTCGAGGTATAATCTCTTTCTATATTGTTATTAAGAGATCTATAATAAACTTTGTATTGTGGGCTCCTTTCAACGCAGAATTATTCTATAAAGCCTATAGTCTATGTCTATATAGGTATAGACATAAGGCACACACTGCACATGCACTTCCTCACAAAACCAGCATGTAACAGATACAATCTACATTAGTATAAGTTTAGTATTAAAATTAGAATAAATTAATATAATAAGTTATTCTTAAGGTACACCACAACACAAATATACATACATAACAAAAATAACAAGCGTTATAACTTCTAAACTTTTTCTAAATTTTAATTATTATTGTAAATAAACGGCACGGAACTAGAGTCCGTAGAGTAGTTAATAAAATTATTTAAAAAAATAAGCCATACCACCGACAAAATATTCAAAATCAACCATTTCAACCAACCTTGCAGATATGCTTACGATGTCTTCATTTCGATGCTCTGCTAAAACAATGCCTAGGTGTGTACCTGCGGCAGATTTGATCGTATTGTTACAACCTAGGCGCCGACAAAAACAAATTCACACCTGCATGTAAAAGCACATTAATTACCTGTCGTCATTTGAACTAATAACATTGAAACTATTGTGATTCTTTTATGATTGTCTTATTTTTTTTACTTATTTATTGCATAGGGCAGCTGCGGCTGTAATCATTAGCCAGGTGTTACGGATTTTAAAGTACAAGCTGATTCTAAGAAATTCGGTCCACGTTGCCAGGCGCATTTGTGCAGTATAAAACAATGACCCGATGGAGGGAGGGGCAGTCGAGCGAGAACCACGATCAAGGCGAGACGTGTGTACAATCGGGAACCATAGTGACGGACTTTGTGCGTTTTATTGAATTACGATCTTCTGTATTATGATTTGTTGTGTTCGGTTATATTTGTATCTGTGTTATTAATGTTTGTAGGTATAGTTCTAATAAACTCTATAATAATTCCAACGGCATTTTAATTCGAGTCCCGCAAATCGTAACAGTATCAATATCTATGACTATTATGTTTAAGGGGCTTAGTCTTTGACGATAACTTAACATTTTAAATCGCATTTTGCCCTGGAAATCTGACAATGGCTGGAGTATGCTTATCTTTCACTCTTACACTTTGCACATTATTTGGTAACTTTAATTGTAAGATTATTAGCTATGTTTATTACCTGTGCTAGATAAAATATAATAAATACATTTTAAAAATATTTTTCTTTTCTTTTTCAGAAAAGTTGAACAAAAGGTTAGTAGTGAGGTAAGGTAAGGTAGGTCTTTATTGTAAGAATAATATTTATTAATTCTTACTGTATTTACAAAAGATAGTAGTTATACTATCTTCCAGGCAACCCTTGACAGGTATTAAAAGATATTTAAAACTGATGGTGGCGCAGTCTATACATAATGATGATAAGTACACAATACATATAAGTACAAAAACTAGACAACTATATACATACGTTTACACACACGTGTATATATATATATATGACAATACACACGCAAATCCCTACTAATATTATAAATGTGAATGTAAGTTTGTTTGTTACGCTTTCACGCGAAAACTACTCAACCGATCACCATGAAACTTTGTACACATATTCTTGGAGGTATTAGAAGTAACATAGGATACTTTTTATGAAAAAAAAATCCACGCTGAAGAAGTCGCGGTCAGAAGCTAGTATGATTATATAACAGATTAGGAATTACTATACGCAATATAAAAGTTTTGCTTTTGAACCTGAGTTTTGAAGCATAGGACAGGACTTGGCCTGTGTTATAGCAATAGGTAGTATTCTGATTTAGGCTTCCAATATGATTGGATTTTTAATATTTTTGCAACTATTAATTACGATATTATAAACTAAGAAAATTACTCGTATATACGAGTATGTAGGTAAACCTAATTTTTTGTCATATTGTGTTGTACCTATTGTCCCTTAAAATTATAAGTAAAATACTGAGCCTAGAACATTGACCCGTGTTACGCGATGTCCATCACAGCAGTTATGAGCACCATAGAGTATATTAATATCACATAGATAATCTTCATAGATAATAATATGATCCTGGCAACACTATGATGTCATTGCTATTTTTAGCAATGATGCAATATTATTATTTTGTGGGGTAGTTTTCGTAGTATTTTCGTATAAAAAGGCGGTGTGGCGTGTAGACGAGGTTCATTGCTTACTGTGCGGTGTGAATAATCACATCAAAGGCTGAACAATAAAGGGGAAACTCTGCCCAAATAGTTAATATTTGGTATATATGGTACTTTCTTACCCAAATCTCTGCAAGGCTGTTTACACCCGTTTTTCGAAGTAGATACCACCAGCCCTCTCATCACCTGAAGGTTATTATTATTAATTAAAATATAAATACCCACCTGCCAATAATCCAGTAGCATAAAATGTCAAATATAAACGCAAACCCTGATCTTGACCGAGAAATAGGAGTTTGTTTCCGAATATGAAGAAATTGTGACCGATATTATCTAAATTTGCTTTCAGATCTGATTCTTGTGGGGCTGTCTCACTAGATGATTTTATTAAATCAGTACAAAATGTTACAAAAAAGTGTCAAAGTTCAGTCAGCAGAAGATCATCGAAAGCTACACTGGGTGATGAAGAAGATGGAGATATATCACATAATATTGAAGCAGAAATATATTTACCTTGGATAAGTCTACACAAACTAAGTCGCCTACGAGAGTCTTTTTTAAAGTATGTCAGAGGAGACCTTGTTAACGAAGATGAAGTAAGCAATTATTTTGATACAGAACCTGATGCTTGTAAAGGTTGTTTACCTCCTAGCTTGATTACTGATGCACCATCTGAAGGAAAACAAGGTGATATATCTAATCCATTTGATGGTCACGGTATCACCAACACCGATGAGAAAAGTAATATTTGTAATGGTAACATACCCTTGAAGATTCACGAAGACAACGATCTAAAGTATAATACCCAAAAAGATGAAACGGACGCCTGTAAATATTGCTTTTCTTCCGATTCCAAATCTACGGACGAAATTAATATACCTAAAGGAGTAAAAAGTAATGATGTTACTGGTATAAAAGATATTGGAAATACAAATGATCTTAAAGACTCCAAAGATCAAAATAAGGATTGGAAAGACTCGAGTGAAAAATCTGCAATAAGCAAGAAACCAAGTAGCGAACAGTCAAAATTTAAGACTAAAGAAAATAATACTACAAAAGCAAAAAAAGATAAAAAGAAGTCGCAAAGTAAAAGTGATATGAAAAAGTCTGTATCGGAGAAAAAACCTTCGGCAAAATTTTCCGTTTCCTTTGGCGAATTTAAAGAAAAAATATTCCAGAGAGACCCATGGCGTCCGTGTATTCCTACTGAATCTGAGATCGAGTACAACAAAGAGCTTAAGAGAAGAAGAGAAAAGCAAACTGGTAATGTCTGTGAATGTGAACAGGAAGAAGATACCTGTTGGAAAAGGAAAAGATCTTACCTTAACTCAGCGAGTAACACCCTAAAAGAAGGTACAAGTAAAGATTGTAAGAAAGGTATTTTAAAATCACCTTCGAGGAATAAATCTGGCTCCAATGAGTTTGAAGACAATAAGGTTGTTGGCTATTTCTCTGACGTTGCAGATATCAAAAATTCTAGTGAACTCCAAATGTTTACTCATAGCATGGACGGTACCACCTTAGTTTCAAATTCGAAGACATTAATGAGAGTAGCGATGCACAAACTAAAGATATGGTAATATAAACCGCAATGCCCATAGATGTGATTCAAAATTGTAAAGTACATTTATAAAAATATATATAACTGATGAAATTATTTACATTTCTAAACATAACGTAATAAATTGTTGTATGTGACTATTATGTTTTATTCACATCGAGTAGTCATAGGTATCTGTGTAAGACTATGTATACTATAGTTATAAGGAAAGTTGAAAATCATGACCAAAAGAATGTTTAAACTGAAAGATTGGTGCATGTTGCGTCACGTTTCATCCACCAATTTATTGATGTATAATTTAGCACAGTTAAAGACTATAGTTAATAATGAACGTGATGCTATGTAAATACATATGATGCTTTCCCTGTTAGAGCTGCCGATAAGATTGGGCATTTGCTCTAAATTATCAAAAATGTCAAACTCTTAAAATTGTAAATATAATATTGAATGTTGATTAGAATACTAGTGCACGTGCACATCACGTAAATGGTAAGGTTTCTATAGTCTAAGTTAAATTAGAAACAATGAAGAAATTAATATACTGCAAGAGTACAACAATCGTTGTCTTATTTTGTAAAAAGATAAATTGGGTGAAGGATAATATAATAATTTGTGGTGTAGATGATAGAGAATGTGTGTCACAATGGAGGAATATAGTAGGAAAATACTTGTGCTTACTTCAAGTCATTGGATGAAAATGAAAGAAAAGACATATGTTTAAGTATACTGCATTTTATGTATGGCACCCTAACAAAAAAAGGTTATTTTACAAAAACGAATAAAAAAACAATATATTTTTCACAAACCTCTTTAGAAAGAACTTTTTTATACCTGTTTGTCAGTAAAGTCAAATTGACTTTATATACTGTATATTGAATATATGGAGATGTAATTATCTATTTGGTAAAATGAATTCAAATCAGATAAAGATAGGTCCTTCATATCTGGGGCACAGAGTACAATAATATAATAAGACATTCTAGGGTAAGAACAATATAAAGCTTTAGTTCAGTAACTCACTATTGTTCTGAAGCCAATTGCACAACCACAGAGTACCTTTTTATACTGAGAAAATTATTCTGGAGTAGTTTGCAAGGAGTTGATAACGAAGAATGATCAGATTCAAAGGTACAAAACATCGAAACCACGCCATATAACTAAATAACTGAAATGATATCTTATTCGGACTTATTTAAACATGTTTAATAATATAAAACAAGATCATAACTCGGAGGATTTGTACAAAAGCAATAAATTGCAGCAGCATGAAGTCATTAAATTTAATACGGTTAAAGAAGATTATTATAAATTATCACATAAACATGGGAATTTCAAGTTTGAAATCTTAGCAGCATTAGCTGGAGGGGTTTTTATTGCATATTTTTACATACTGTCGCTGTTCTTTCAACATTCCCTTTCGCATTTCCTAATTCTTAATTTTAACCAGCTGAATATCTCGTCATGTAGCCAGTATGCAAGTTTGTTGCATTTTGTCTACTTCATTATCTTATTGTTATTGTCGAACGATAAGAGAGTAACAAGAACAGAGAGCTTAGAATGTCTAATCAAGGTGAGTAGTTTTTAAATCGCATGATTAACTTTATTGCTTTCATGACCATGCTACTGAGGCTAAAATGGCATTAAAACTGTTGATAAGGAAGGCTATGTAATATATGCTTGATATTTTCAATTTTAGGAGAAAGGAAAAGCATTATACGTAAGGACGATTACGAAATTAGCTAGAAACCTAATTTTGAAAACTGCTCAATGTTTATTGCTGAAGATAAAGAAATGGACAATATATCTTTACCAGACCGTCAAATTGCTTATTACAATTTGTAAGTTATGCTTAAGCTATTGAGGCAGTACAATAAATAGCTAGATGCCAGTAGATACCTAAAACTCATCACGGTAGGTTACGATAATAGGTAAAATATTCAAATTCTATTTTTTCTGTGGGACTAGTTCATATAAAAGTTTACAAATACAAGACTAACCAGATGTTAATTCAACAATACTGAAGTAGTATTGTTGAATTAATATCTAGTAAGTAGTTAGTATAAAATAAATAATTAAATTTTAAATATTCTGTAAGAATGATTTCCTTTTGCTTATTTCAGTTAGAAAAGCAGAAGTAACACCATTAGTAGCAGAAATAAACTGTTGTAAACTTAGATATTCAAAATTTTTAAATGACACAGAAATTAAATCGAAAACTCCCATAAACAGTCATGATGACTTTGGTATTTTCAAATATAAGGTTGCTTATCATAGTTGCGCTATAATTCCATACATAAGAAAATATTTCAGCAATATTAGAAAACAAAATTTGAAACGTGATATTGCAAAGTGGAATATGCCTCATATTCGAGTACTTAAATTTAATAATCATAAATATGTACACGTTAGCTACAGCTATAAATCGTTGTCGTACAGTGGTTTCCAAAGCAATACAACTTGTACAATGAACCATAACGATACGATCAAAAAAATAAACGAAAGCTCAAACGAAGAGAGCGAAACTGAAGAAACTTCATCTTCAGAAGAAAGCGATGAAAATACGCTTGCAAACGAATTCGATTTTATAGGAAGCGCTTTAAATATAGCTAGCAAATATTCTTTAAGACAAAAACATTATAAATTCACAAGAAAGGTGATCAAAGAACGTTGTAAATCTCTATTAAAAATTTTGAAGCAAGTTAAAGATGAAGCTTCGTTTAAAAATATACCATTTGTATGGAAACGTCGACATAAAGAATACATTATTATGAACATGCATGATATCAGAAGAGCTGAAAGAGTACGAATTGAACAAGAATTGTATTCAAAACGACACGATAAGATTTTTAAAGAGCCTTCTGACAGAACAGCTGTTGTAAAGAAGAAAAATGAAGAAGAGAAGAACAGTGAAATGCAGAAAGCGTTAAATGTTCTAAAAAAATGTTCGAAAAGAAAAGTTTCTGAATTAGAAAATTTTACTTATGAGGAGGTACTAGTATTATTGATGAAGTTTGGCTCCCGTATACTTCGAGTCCCTATTCCACAAAAGTATCCTATTTATTGAGATAAAAAATATCCTATTGTCATTTGTGTTATCCAAAGTATACAAATACTTTTCATGATATTCGGTTTATTGTGAACGTCATATAAGCGAGAGTACATATGCCAAGGTAATCGATTTGACTAAGACTGTGTGGAATTTGGATGCGTTGTTATTGTAGATTTACTTTTGATGGTAGCATTGTAGCAAATGTCTACTAAAAAAAATACTATACTAAAATTACTTATCAAAATGCATTGTGTAGTTTTTAAGATATGAATTAATTTGTTTAAAGACTGTTACTTCGATAAAAGGTACAAACAATGGAAGTATTACGGAAAAGCAGTTTATCGGAAAAGTCCCGACCAAACTTTATGGCTGTTCTTAGTTAGAAATAGTACCTGATGTTGCGCAGTTCACTGTAACTAGTCGGTAGATACCATAATATTGTGCGACGTTTTCCAGATCCCTATGCCGCCAGCGGCGGGTCAATCTGCCTGGGGCGGGGCTCCCTTAGCCGTGAAATGCTGCTGCCCTTCAAAACCTGATTCTTGTATTTGTAAAGGCAGTACCTTATATCCTGGGAAGTCTCTTCCATTCGGTTGGTTATTTCTACTTCCAACGATTATATTTTTTTAGACAGGCCGTTTTGACGTACATAATTACATTTCTCTACATATTGATCACCACGTTAAATAGCGCAAGGAGAGACCTACATCCAGAAGAGGACCACAGTTAATTAACTACGACGACACATGTATTAATACTTATATTGTTATAATTCACTCAAAGAACAAGAGTTCTCAATTACCACTGTCCGCTATGTCTCGGTAGAGACGCCACCTAACCGGAAGATCTTTTGTATTGGAAGAGGAATACCACCCCATATTCCCTCAAATCTCAATTCTTCAGATGTCTTCCTTTCTCTTTTCAACTCTTCTTTCCGGTCATCGAAATCATCACTTCAATCTTAACATCAATTTATCATTTCAGCAACGTACTTACCGCCTCCTAAGAATAAATGTTTGTATCAAATTTTTGAGAAGTGTCATATAATAAATACAAAGAAAGCAGGTACGTTTATACCAAACTATGAGACGGCTGCCAGATTGGAAAATCAGTTTTATAGGGATCAGGAAGGAATGAGGCTCGGTAAGCACTTATAATTGACGACCGGTCCTATACCTAACGATTCATTCACTTGCCTTACTATCGGTTGAATTTTGACATTATATGTATGAAGCTTGTGTCGAATTTCAACGGATAGACTGGTGGTGATCTGGTGCCATAATTTTAATAACTGGTATGGACATTATGGTACTAGTGTGTAACATTGGTGATTACCGCCGAGGCGCCATTGAGACTCGAGCCGTAGGCGAGGGTCTTAAGAGAGCCGAGGACGGTTGTCGCAGAGGGCATTAGTTGTAAGTGTCATCACTAGATGGCGCTATCTAATAAGGAAACACGCTATGTTTTGTAATACATATTTTGTTGACCTCCTTTGTACTTTTCATATAAACCAGTTCAGTTCAGTTCAATAAACCAGTTCACTCCAAGAAAGTGTTTTATTTAGTGCTAGTGCTTGTGCTTAGGTCATCTAGGACATAATTTGGTCCTTCGAGCCGGATATGAGTGTAGTGAAGTGAAGTGAAGTGCAGTGCAGTGTGCCCTGGTGGATTGCGGTGTGCCTCCCCCCCGGATTGCGGTGTGCCTCCCCCTCGGATTGCGGTGTGCCGCCCCCCTGGATTGTGGTGTTCCCCCCCTCTGGATTGCGGTGTGCCCCCTCCCCCCGGATTGCAGTGCGCCCCCCCCCGGATTGTAGTGCTCCCCGTTGGATTGCGGTGCGCCCCCCACCCCTGGATTGCAGTGCGCCCCCCCCTGGATCGCGGTGCGCCCCCCACCCCTGGACTGCGGTGCGCCCCTGCCCCTGGATTGCAGTGCGCCCCCCACCCCTGGACTGCGGTGCGCCCCTGCCCCTGGATTGCAGTGCGCCCCCCACAGCTTCTGGATTGCGGTGTCCGCCCCCTCTGTGAGATCGCAGCGCACTCCGCCCCCTGTTGGATTGCGGTGCGCCCCCCCCCCTACACTATTATAAGAGGGTGGACAGCGTTTTTAAAAAAGTACTTGTGATGTGAGGTCAATCTACCACGTTTTTAGGTCAATAAACTTAGATCAAACGTGTCTTAGTGAATGTGCAAACAAAAAACTGTAAGTACAATTATTATACAAAAATATTTCTTCGAAGAAACCAACTCTAGAAGCATTACGAACTCTAAATTAGTGTAATTAGTTTATATTATATTAAAAAATTATAATAATAATATTATAGTTACTTTTTAAATTATAAGTTGAGCAAATATGGAAGGCTTAATAAATGTTCAAAAAAATATTCAAAAATCAATAGAAAGAGGATTAGTTACTTTTGAAAAGTGTTCCAAGGACAAACTTACGTATGAATATATTGAAAGTAGACTAGATAATTTAGAAAAGGATTGGGATCTATTTCGAAAAAATAATACTACATTATATGAAATAAGCAATTCTGAGCTTTTGGCTAGTTCTATTTATGTTAATCAAGGAATATACGACCATACTGAAGATATTTACTTTAATTATAGAACAAATTTAAAAACTTTACTAAATAAATTAGCATCAGTTTCCACAAATTCAGTAGACTGCAATAAATGTACCAGTTCAGCACAAGCTGTGAAACTTCCAAAGATAATAATTCCTTTGTTTTCTGGAAAATATCCCGAATGGACAACATTTCGCGATTTATTTATAGCTTTAATTCACAATAATTCTTCACTAAATAATGTTCAAAAATTACATTATCTCAAGGCTCATTTAATTGGAGAAGCAGAGCAGTTAATTCGATACAATTCTATAGCCGATGGGAATTATGATCATTGTTGGTCAATATTAGAAAACAGATACAACAACAAGCGTTATCAACTTAATTGTATTTTAGAAGGATTACTAAATCAGCCTCGTATCACTACAGAATGTTCAACTGCTCTCAAAGAATTACTTGATACCACCACTGACAGCTTAAATGCTCTTAAAAATTTAGGTATAGATGTGTCCACATGGGATCCTATTGTAATTCACATAATCTCTGCCAAACTTGATGATGAATCACATAAGCAATGGGAACTGACTGTTTCTAGCAATAGTTGCAATGATTTACCAACCTTCGAGAAGTTTAAGTTATTCCTAGAAAATCGATTCCGTGCCTTTGAATGTTTGGAACCTAAGATATCACAGGTTTCCAATTTTAATTTTTCGCAAGTTGAAAATAATAGCAATTCTCTACCATGTGAATTCTGTTCCAAATTCCACAAATTGTGTTTCTGTAAAGTATTTTCTAAACAAAGTTTTGGCTTTCGTCTCGAATTTGTCTCAAAAAATAATTTATGTTTGAATTGTTTAGGTAGCAATCATACAGTTCAATTTTGTAAGAAAAATACAACATGCCGAATATGCAATGAAAGGCATCACACATTGTTGCATCCGAATAGTACAAAAGAAACAACATCAATAATATCACAGAACGAAATAGTTAGATAAATATAACAATGGATTAGCCTATTTAAAATTAGGTATTTATAAGTATACGGTAACATAGAACGAAAGGCAAATACTACATTCTAAACAAAGAATTTCACCAATTTTCAAACATATCGTTTAAGTTCTCCCTCAATGTGGTATAGATGTAATTTAGATACTTAATGTTAATTTTGAACCCTTATTGCCGTCTTTTCAATAATTAATACATTAATTGATTGTCTGTTTGTTGTATTTATAATAATCGTTTGGCATGAACCTTCATAGATCTATTTCAAGTTCACTTCTTTACTTAACGGCATTGGTAGACAATTGTTTCTTTTTTACATTTTAATGGGTGTTTTGTCTAAATTTTAAAATATTGTTTGTATAGTATACCTAAATTAAGATCATTGTACAGATTTAGATATAAGTTAAGTCAAGATTTAAGAATAATTTTAGTAGTTGTGTTCTGTACGACATCACCACAAGACATGTTTGTTTAAGTACATTTTGTCACTAAATGTCCTTGGCGGGCCGCATGTCGCAGAGGGCATTAGTTGTAAGTGTCATCACTAGATGGCGCTATCTAATAAGGAAACACGCTATGTTTTGTAATACATATTTTGATAACCTCCTTTGTACTTTTCATATAAACCAGTTCAGTTCAGTTCAATAAACCAGTTCACTCCAAGAAAGTGTTTTATTTAGTGCTAGTGCTTGTGCTTAGGTCATCTAGGACAACGGTAATCATCAATACACACGTGTATCATACGACGTTTTTCAACACACTTGTGAATAAAATAACAACAAAAACTCATTTTATTTAGTAGATATCAGTTTTCCTATGCGCGTATTGCGACCGGCCACAGACTAAAGGGATGAGGTTTTGTTCTGCCACGTACAAAATGGGGAATTTAAAGTTCTCTTTTATTACAGAGAAAAAAAAAGTTATATATGAGTGAAAGTTTTATTTATAAACACGTACGAGTTAAAATTATCTATTTAAATAAGAAGTTGCATGAAATGAGCAAGCAATAGGAACATTAATTTATTTGTTATATAGAACACGATCTTTTTTTTTTAATAAAAACTTTTTTAAGAACAAAGCATCTGAACCAAAAAAATTTAAAAAAAAAACTATATCTCACTAGTGAGTTATAATTTTTTTTAGTCACAGTTTGATTATGGGTGTCATTCTGTGCCTAATTGCGGTGACCATAGAGCCACTTTGTGAGCAAGTGTGTTGAAAAAGTAACTTACATAACACGTAAAAGATGTTGGGTGAGATTAACAATAGCTACTGGTGAATCCAGGGTAATCAATTTCGCCACAGATACAGACTGAAATACAGTCTCAGAACCAATGGCAGATGGAGCAAATAAGTCCTTGAATGAAGACCACGTTCCAGGATTCATTAGGTGTAAAGTTGTAATGTTTTGCTGAATTGTTAGCTTTGCAATCGGTAAGACAACAAAAAGAACAATTGGCTTATTAAATATCAAAATAAAAACTATTTTTGTTTTTAGTGCAAGAACGGGGACCGGAGTTTTGCTTCTCTCACTGTCACCAGTTCTTCGAAACAGATAAAAGCAAGCCAAATAACCAGAAGTAAGAATATCTAATATTATCTGATATCTATAGATCATAACATTAAAAAAAATACTAGTATATACTAGCTTATATTTTAATATAAGATTGTTACGACGTGATAGTTTATTTAACAATGAATAAAAAAAATAATCGACTTATGAATTAACTTTCACAGTATCTTAGCTAAAATACAGAGAATGAAACAAAATATGTTGCTAAAAGAGATGCCAAAGGAAAAAGAAGTAGAAGACCTAGATGAGAAAGACATTGAGGAGGGGGGAGAAGAGGAACAGGTAGTCTTAGAGTAATAAGCGTATTAACTGAATGCAGGTATTATTATAAAAGATGATTAATTTTCATTGATATAATACGGTGACGGAACAACAACCCAGTTGTAGATTAATTATTGTCATTTATTATTTCGAACTAGCATTTTTCAAAAACATGGTTTTAAACTTTTATGCACGTTGTCAGTTTGGTCACGCGTTTTTTGCTACATATAAAGTTTCTGGATTAGTCAAAATACAAAGTACGTGTTAAAAAAAATTGGGACATATTTTTTAAACAGTCTATTTTACAAAATTACTCTTACCACAGTATTATTTGTACCTGAGTATTCAGTACGGTCACGTCCCAACAAACATCTCAAACCACTTCTCATTTTCTTTATGTATATTCCGCGTGTTAAGTAAATAGGAAAGCAATAAATAACCAATATTAATTTATTTTAAGGAGGAAGATATAATTCGTGACGAATATTACACGACTGGTAAGTGAATAATAAATTTGGTTTGTGGACCTTATCTATCTCTTAAGTCTGATATACATCTACATTATTTAAGAAATGAGTTAACTACACTACTAACTTAAATTTACTTTTAATGGATGACTTATTTATTTCATTTCCAAATTTCTATACCATGATAAGGGTCTAACTTGACAATGTAAATCAGTTTCTTTTTAACCTAAAGTGCATATTGTTAGAATTACTGTATACTGCAGCAGCGAAAGGTAGAGGTTGAATGATACTTCAGATGGCGGAGAGTAGTATTCATCACTATTCAATGTCGAGTGCTAATGTGAAGTGAAGTAAGCTGAATTATTTTGGGAACGGTAACCTATAAATATGAACAAGTCGTACAGCTAGTACAATGTATAACACAATGTGTGAGTGTGATGGATGATGTGCGAGCGAGATAAAGCAACTATTAATACGTGTGCTCCCGCGTTGCGCTAGCCGGTAGTTCGTTGTCCATAGCGATGACTAGATATATGCAGCTCCCATAATACCATATCAGTTTAGGGGAATAATCGGAAACATCTTGAATAAACATCGAGATTACCAATATACGAAATATCAATCTACCTTACATTAGCGTGGTGGGTAGGGATACTGTTTATTGGCTTTAAATCAGGAGGTTTGAACCTAGCAGTTTCTGGGATGCTTTTCGATTATTCTTGTGGTTCATTGCTCTAACTTAGGTATCAATTGTCACAATATTTTGCGAGGAATTTCAGCAACTTCCAGTACAACGTGAACAGTTTTTTTGAAATAGCATCAGTTTCGATTTCTTAAATAATAAAAGCTCGGATAGCGTGACAGCTATTTATTTTTTTACGGGGCGATCGTCTTATATTCTACCATGAAATATGTGTGAGTAATATTAATTAATTATAATTTATACTGTGTTTATTTGTATCATGAATTTATTTCAGAGGGCACAATGACGGACAACGATGAAATCGGTGATTTGGTAGATGGTGATTACACCCATCTATTGTTCGGGAGCTGTGAATATACACATTTGAAAGATATCTCCGGGACCTGTCTCCAAATAACAAATTATAACGAGTAAGACAGACTTCTATCAGTTTCTAATATCTCCTTTATTTCTCTTTGTATTTTATTCTTCTAAATACACTTACCTACATCAGTATTGTAGTCTGATGTATTAATTTACAACAATCCATTTTTCAGCGAACTGAGAGAACCGAAGTCAAAATTTGATTTGGAAAAGTTATTTCACATGAAAGCGTAAGTGTTTATATCAAATTAATATATTTTCTTCCCAATACTATGAATATCAGTCTAATACTAATTGTAAGTCATGGCTGTGTCACTTCAATTTTATAATCCCGGAAATTTTCATTTAAAGTCTTTATCCCAGAAAAGATAAGCATTTTAGCAAGAAGATGTTGTATACATTTTTATAATTGCTTATTTTGGCGAGCAATAAATTTCTTCCTCACTCTCTCTCTCTCTCTTTCTCTCTTCACTAATAAAATGGTTATTTAATATTTTTATTCCAGTTTGAAGCAGAGCATTTCCAGTAAAATCGATAGCAAGATAAAGAAAATTAAAAAGGATTTCCTAACGTCAGTCTTTGAAGTTTATGGTAAGTTGGTTGAAGTCCTGAATACATCTTCTATCTCGTTGATAATTAATTTAGTATCTCAATTTTTCCTTACCGAAAACATGCCAATTGGATGTGCCATAGTTGTATTGTAAACAAAATTCATCGTAGTCAAACACTGTTCACTGATCTATATAAGCCTTCTCGAAATTACGCCACATATTCTGGTCTTCCTCTGCTTTTCTTATCCAACCTCATCTATACCGTAGTTCGAGCGATAAATGTTACAAGCCTGCTATAATACATATCCAAAATGTACTTGTATCGACTAATTTGATTTAATTATCGAATGTGTGAGATCTTTTTCGGTTGAAAAAAGGAGTTATTTGTTATGGATTAATCCTAGTATTAAATTGTTAACTCGTCATTTCATGAGTCTTATTAGACGTTTACTATAAATAAAAGTTTATAGTATCTCAAAAGAATACGTAACTCTTTCACCAAAAAAAAAAAATTATCTATCCCAGGTTGATGTAAAATTGTTTTTTTCTTTTTTTACAGATAGATATATTGATCGGTAAGTTGTCTCACAAGATTTTTATTATTATGAGATAAGTATTTGAATAGTTCTTTACAAAGAATAATATTGTTTACACAACAATTATGATAGTAACTCGAAGAATCAAACCACTTCACTGTTTCGCTGATAATTATAATTATATAAAATTTTAATAAAGTTACTGGATGGAGTATATTATAATACTTATAATTTTTTATGAACCTTTGTATGAATCTGCATTGTATTGCAATATAGAGAAACCAGCCATGTGTGAGTCCGCTAAATACGCAACCACTTCGTTTCTTTTTTTAAGAAAGTGTTATTAAAATAATTCTAAATAATTCCAGAGAAACTCAATACGACTGCAATGACATACCAGACTCGGGAGCCGTGTGTGAAACTCTAGTTGATGCTATAAGACGTCACAGAGAGAAAATAAAGGAATCAAACCGTAAATGTCAGCCTATATTAGACCAATCGGCCATGGAAATTACAAGTAACAATTTGGTTGATTATTCAGAAGATATTAAAATTTCTAACAAAGATGTAGATATGAAAACTAATTATCATGGTACGAAGACTGATTCTCATGGTACGAATGAAGAAAAGAAAAAAGAACTAATTGATAATGACACAATAAGTGTAAAGACAGAACTCACGCCACACAATAATTTAGCTAAGGAACAACATCAAAGTGAGTCAGATAAACTTCAACGATTAGTTGAAATGGGATCCAATAGAAGTAACTACTCGAAAGAAGAGGACTTGAAACGAGAAACAACTGAAACAGAATCAAAATTGCCGGATAAAGAAAAGAAACCCATTTCGCCATGGTATCCCTGTAAATTTTGTAAAGATACACCGGAAGTTTCAATATCTGAGAAGAAAACGATCACTAAATCCTTACAAGAGACGTTTAGATCTAAAGATGACAGAGCTCCTATTCATCCTTGGTTACCATGTAGATTTAGATCAGATTCTTTAAGTACACCATATAATATTGAATCTGGTTCACCTTGCACAAAAATAAATAAATCCTCAACCGTCAAAGACAAAATAGATATTTTAAATACTCCACATTTAGAAGGTAGTTTAGTCCCGAATTCACCAGATGTAACTTGTTCACCTTGCAAACTTAAGAACGGCACACCAGGTGCATCTAATGACAATACTAATAATAATAATGTTAGTACTATTAAACCTAGTACAATTTCTTCGAAATCAGATTTAAACTATAAAAGAGTAAAACTGAATAGCAGACTATCCATTGAAAATAATACAAAAAATAATGAAGTGAAATCTTCAAAACAAAAGACCACTCGTGAACCTGTCGTAAAGAAAGAAAGTAAAAAGTCCAAAGATAAACTGAATAAAAAGTCGTCTCTTTTAAAAAAGCAATCTAAATCCAATGCAGGCAAAATAAACCAACTTATTATAAATGAATCCGCAGTCTTGCGAAGTGCCCTTACTAAGAGCAGTGAAAATAAACTAAAGCAGAAATTGAATGTTCAAGAAGATTTTCCTGTAAATAATGAAGAAATAAATGACTTTGTAGAAAAATCATCATGGAATACAGCTAATAAAGGTATTAACTCTAAAGAAGAACAAAACAAATGTGTTTTCGAAAGTAGCAAAGATATATTGAAAGCCTGTATTCGTGAAATGTACAAGAATTCCAGTGATGACATTACAATTTATACTGATACTCTTAGTGAAGCCGAAAAAATTAGGAAGGTTAATTCAATTGAATCCCTAGTAAAAGCTAATAATATGCTCTTGAAGAAAGCTAGTAGCAGTGATGTAAAAAGGTTTTTATCAAAAGATGATACTTCCAAAACAAACATTATTAGTGTTTCAGTATCAGGAATGAAAAATAATTCTGGAACATCATTCCATGACTCAAATATCTTTAAAGATGAAGATTCTAATAAATTAGTAACAAAAATGAGCAATGAAAATTCAAACAGTGTTGATATTATGAAAGTAGAACAACAAATTACAACTCAAGATTATTCTACGACACTAATAAACAATGAGAGAGAAATATCAAATATTCTTAACACGGTGGTAAAACAAATTTCCGATGGAAATTCCTATTCTTCAGTCCGTGGTGTCTTATTGAAGGAAAGCAAAGCTGAAAGACAGATAAGGAATATACAATCATTTAAACAATATGATGACGTTACATTCCAAAAACAACGTGACACAGGAAACAGCTGACTCTAAAGAATTACAACATGCTGAAGATGAACTACCAAGGGTGAAAATGGGGATCAACAGCACTGAAGAAGATATAGTGGACAATGATGCAAAAGATGTTACTCAAAAATAATCAGTTTAATAGAAAAGAAAAACAAACAGATATAAAACTGTAAAAATTACAATGCGGACTAAACATGCATGTTACCGACTTATGTGCCTTACATTCATAAATTTCACAAATAAAAATTTCCTCTACTCAATAACATTTTGAAATAAACAAGATAAACTAAAGTTCCAGTAGGCGAATTGATCCAAAATATTCAATAAAAATGTAAAATATTTTATTAGATTTCTCACCGGTTGTGTTAAAACAATTCTAAATCTTTGTTTAATAAAATTTCTAAAATAAAACAACAATAAAAATATTTATGTCGATACTTATTATTTTATTAGTCCTATTCAAAAGACTAGCTTATCTCTAATTTGTAACTTAAAGTAATTACAAAAATATTTTATAAATAAGTTTATTTTTAAACTTAACATAAAGTTAGATGTTTGAACAAAATCAAACAACGATGTGATTATTTATAGCACTCTCATCTCATCCTCTAATGACATTTCGCAGAAAGTATCGAATTTTAATACACAGGTTCACGAATTTCTGTTAAGGAAAGCAAAAGTAACGTATAGTACGTATATTACATAAAGAGATTTGACACTGGGTAATTTTGCTAATTTGACTCCACCAGTGTAAATTATAAATTTATCAAAATCAAGTTGCAATTCAAAATCAACTTTATTAGAGTATTAGTCAATGTTAAAAAGAGTGTTATTTTATCATGGTTTAAAGAGGATTCTACGAGCATTAATACGATTATTGTTTCGTCACCCTTTTAAGAGAATCCTGCGAGAACTGAATTTCCTATAACATGCTAATCACACTGGTTTGTCACGTTTCCAAAATCACTACGTATCGAAATATCTTTAATCATAAGACATCGAAAGTGAGTTACAGTCTCTCCGTTATTAATTTGGTATCTTAAGAACTAAGGTGGTTTAGAAATCGAAGTCGTAGGGGCGGTTTGGACGTCTCTGTACTAGAGGAATGTTTACTTCCTCCGCTGATCTGAAGACTTGCTGTGCTTGTACTTGTGGTTGCGGTTGTGGTCTTGGAGACGCCCTGATCTGTTGAAGAACGGGAGCTGGCTGGCGGCGGGGCTGTTGTTCCTGCAGATGTTATAAATAATAAAGTATGAGATGAAGAGAATAACAAACAATGATCGCCCCTAATATTAGACGACGATGCAATCGAAGATGAAACGTGTTTACCTACAAAATAACTATTTACACGAGACTTGACGACACTCGGATTGTACTTTTCGGAAAACACGGAATCTGGTATCATTTCACAACCTGCCGTACGCAGAAGGAATGTTGAGGCAAAACGTTTCATTCAGTGAAACGATGGTGTAGACCAGAGCACTTTGTCTTCCGAAGATGAAATGATGTAGGGAGAATCAGGTCGAATTTTGGTAGGAGTTTGTCAAAAACGCAACAATAAATATCAAGTACAGTAAGTATGTGACGTCATAAAGTCTGGTGTCGCACTGTACGTGCGGTGTACGAGGCCAGACGAATACCACGCATCATCACCAGGTGCGTAAGCCGAAGGTGTAGCAGACGTCGTTGAGTTGTGTTCATATCTTATCTTTGAGCAGTGGCGTAGCTTGCCTTAGACGGGCCCTGTATCAAATGTGTTTAGGGGGGCCCAAAGAAAGGGTAAAGATTTTTTATTAAAAGAAACAACAAAATGCTCGAGTTGAATTAAAATAATTATATATTGTTAATAAGTTATTGCTTTTACTTAATGCTCCTAGGAGCTAAGTTAGACAAACTATTCTAATCAAAGATACACTTTTCTCGCCCTTTTTTCGCCAAGCTTATTTATCAAATCATCCATAGCTAAAGACGATTTCAGTGTTTCTAGATTTTCTGCCTCTACAATGATAAGTCTGATAGCCGTTTCAGTTGGGCCAGCAGTTATTCTCAAAAATGCTATTAATCTATAAAAGATTATATATAACATTTTAGGAATTTTGGTTACACACTTTGGGGGGCCCCTGTAGCCAGGGGCCCCGTATCATTGATACCGCAGATACTTCGGTAATTACGCCCCTGTCTTTGAGTAAGGATATTCAAGTTAGAGTTTCTGTATGAATGATATAGCCTCTGTTATTCTTTTGTATAAGCTTTGTTACTGTAATTTCATCAAAATATGTTTATTAGTTTATGTGTGAGAGTAATGATAGTAAGATTGCACCAATGATAATGTGAATATTAAGTTACCTCCTCTTCTTCTTCGTCCTGTTCATATCTGTCATCCCTGTAGACCTCAGCGGGGTAGTATCTGTCGGAGTACTTCAGAGACACGTTAGGTTTCCTCTGTACTTCTTCTTCGTTGATCGGTCTATACAAGTACTCATTCACAAAGTGATATTTGGAAGACTTCTGACAAATGCTGTCGTGTGTTGGAGGCATGCAGATGAGATGAACCTGTGATGGTAAAGGATTTCGTGATTGAAATTCATTATGATCGCCATTTAAATATGTATGATAATTTCATAACCTCAAAATTAAGCCATATTGATTTTTAGTGAAATTCAGACGTAAGCTCTATTTAATAAATAATAAATGTCGTCCGTGACCACGGCCACTGAAAAGCGGCCGAAACGTCGGACAAACCAAAAATTAATAAATTACCGCGCTTATAACCGTTAAAACGTAGTTTTATTATGTATACAAGTCGCGAAAACTCAAGAAAATATTACGTAAGCTCTATTTTTTTAAGCAGAGAAAAACAGAAAATTTCATGTTCCCGCTTTAAGTGTATCATAGTATTTTATCAGCAGACAAACAGACGGCCCACCTGATGGAAAGTGGTTACCATCGCATATGGACATTTGCAACACCAAAGGTGCTTCAAATGCGCTGCTGCTCTCTTAGCGGATACTGGAACCAGGCCACTAATGCCGGTACACAACTCAAGGTTGTTATGGCGGTATACTCTAGACCAGGGGTGGTAGCCATCCAGACGGGTAAATACCCTACCACCTGGCTGTGTGTTGTTTTGTCGCCTCTTACAACAGGCCGCCAGGCCGTAAAAAAATGAATTCTTTCTCCGCTCCTGAAACATGGCTAATTATCATCTATCACTAACCTGGTGGAAAGTGAATCCGTCTGGGCAGATCCAAGAATGTTTAACACTATCCTGGCAATAATGGAACACTTCACAGTTCAATTCCTCGTCAGCATAGTACCCGGTGTTCTTTCCGACGCAATTGAATTTGGACTGTTGCAGCAGGTCCGAGAGACGGTCAGGTTCCTCCTTCTCTTCTTCAAGTTCTTCTGATTCAACCTGCTGGAGTTTTGCTGGTCTTTGCTCTTGTTGCTGAAAAGAGTATGATAAGATTTTATAAAGTGCTATCTAAGACGAACAAAATAGACCGAGCCTCTAGCTCTCAAAATAAAGCCGGCTAAAGGAAGCCGATTTAAGAATAGGAATCCTATCGCGTCGCAGTGTATTACGAGATCTTAGTATTGTTAGCGAATAATATTTGTAAATGCCGTCGCGACCTTTAGTCGAAAGTCTCAACTATAACAAGTGCGTTAGGTTGGACTTTGGACCAAAGGGCGCGAGCCGAGCTAGGTAAGCGAGCGTGCCGCGCCAGCGGCCGGCGAGTGCCAGAACAGACTGTTTACCATTTATTCGTTAATAACTATATAAATGATGCTTACAAATCAATATAGTGACAAACAAAAGTGAGGTTACATTTACAAATCATTAATATCTTAAGAACTAGGTATATATTTCCTAGACATTGTGGTTGCAGAAAGAGTAAATATTCCTCCCTCCCCCCCCCCTCTCATTACTTATAGTAAAACGGACACATATGTATACCACACCCTATAGATACGCACACGAGATTAAAAGTGCGACATTCATTAAGAACATGCCAGCAACTAAATAAATAAATAAAGCTAATAAATAATGCTGCATTTTTGATTTACACTATTTTTAAGACTACGGAGTCAAATTGCTAAAACAATCCACATACAACGGTTATCGTTGCTATAGAACACTTACCAAAGCGTGGATCGACATGCATTTGGTCGATTTTTATACCTATGGAAAGAAAATTTATCTTCCATGCCTATAGTTACATATTCTGTATTTACTACGTCGGTACGTCAAACAAAGTTATCAATTTTAAGACGATATGTAAGTTGAAGAAAGCTTCACTTACTTCTCTACAAGCAACAACATGTTGCAAAGCGGTGGTAAGTTAGACTAGGTGACTAGGCTCCCATAGAGTAAATAAAAACCATAAACGAATACCTAATCATTAAAATGAACAATTTTGGGGTAGGCTAAACAATTACTTTAACATTAGTCATTGAAATTTGACATCTTTGCCTTCCGTGATCACGGCTACTGAAAAGTGACCTAAACGTCGGTATAAAAAACAAATAAAACACGGCGCTTAAAACCGTTGAAGAAAACTAAAAAATGCTTACTTTCCGATGTACTGCCCTGACAGGAGCTCTCTGTTCTTCGACGTACACCTGCTGCTGTGTCGGTCTTGCAGGTTGCAGATATTCTTCCTGCTGCGTTCTTTGGTACCCAGCGAGCTCTGCCAGTGATGGCGTAGGCCTGAAGCCACTGGGTAATGTGTTGTATCCGTTCTGATTATACGCACGCGGTCTGACGTTACGTGATTCCTGGAAAATAATTGAGAATTGAGGTTAGACTTACAAATTACTGTTTGAGTTATAAATACATAGTCATAATTAAATGACACTCTTATTGACATAAAAAGTCGCATAGGGCTTGTCTTGGTTGTATGAGTGAGCGATTTCTTTATATATTCAATGTAGGTACTCTTTGGAGCGAATTATACTATTCCAAGTGGCTTTATACTGTTGATGTAAAACAAAAAGGTTATTATTATATATTATTAATGTCTGTGGATTGAGTGGATTACAAGCTGTTTTTGCTAATTAGTTGATTTCCAACTTTTAATTACTATTTGCATCCCTGAAAGGCCAAAAAACATGTGAAACATAAAATTACATTACACATGTTTTTACTAACCATGTTTTTAAGCAAATTATTTGATTTGATTTAAAACGTGAAATAACAATTCAAATTAATTTCTATACAAAATAATAGGATATCAATCAATTATCAATCATTACGGCTCATGATTGATGATATAATAATTGGATTAACTATTAAAATGAATGAATGAATGAATGAAAACTTGAACGAAGGGCGGCCTTATCGCTTAAAGCGATCTCTTTATTTATTTATTTATTATGGACCATCAACAGGGGGATATATCAAAAACATCCGACTTAAATCTAAACAATGTTCATGCTAAATATACTCCCTATTATAGGTGGTCACATCATGCATTATGTCATATTTTACAAAATGTCAAATATAAAGTTAAATTTGGATAATTAACATATTATAAGATATTAATTAAAGGATAAGATAATAACATTAAAAAAAAGCATAAGCAAAAAATAGCGATAATTAAACATACTTAATCTGTCTGGGATATTATTTTAAAGAATGTATGAGGACTGTCATTAAATACATCGATGTTTTTAGATTTTTCAACATAATATGTATTGTACAGACGTGATATTCTTGCTATGGGTGAATATTTTCCAAGATTAGCTTTAAAACGTTTTGTCTTAAATATTGGATAGGGGTGACGAGGAGGCCTGCGAGGAACATTAAAATCAAACCGTTCTAATAGTCGAGGACTGTCTATGTCATTGTGTAATAGTTTATAAAGAAATTTAATATCAAGGACAGATCTTCTAAACTTGAGGGTTTGCATTTCAAAAAGCTTTAGCTCATTCATATAAGATTTACAGTTCATAGGCGCTCTTCCAGGCAACCCCCAAATTTAAACCTCCACAACTTTAAGTTCATTGATTTGTTTGCGCTTTAGGGCCTGTCCGCACAGCGATATTTCACAGCACGATTTTTATTCGTGCGTATTAAATTCCGCGACCGCAATTACATCTAGTACGCACTGCGAATAAAATTTCGTACTATTTTTTTCAGTTTAATTCAGTTCTTGGCTGAGATGCACGTGTAAAATGGACATCCGAACTAAAATTTTAATTTATCTAATGCTAAAGGCGGCGAAACAGACGTATCAAAAGATGTCATGAACATTGGATTCACCCACTTACGGCATTGAGACCCATGAAAGGATGTTTCTACATAAAATATCAAGAATTACGAAAATACAGCAAAAAGTTTTTTGGCTATTACAGAATGGCAAAAAAATTATTCGATAATTGACTACAACTTTCAATAGCGACGTTGCACGACTGAGCGAATCGCGCGAATTTTATTCCACGTGCGAACATAGCCATACTTACTCTATACGGTACATAATATTCGCGCGAAAATAAATCGCACCGCTTCGCGATCAATTTGCATCAAGTCACAGATTTTTTTCAGTTCAGTTTCAGCCAGTGCGGCTAATCCTATAATATTCAATGTGTTACAGAATTATAGGAAAAAAATCGTGCTGTGAAATATCGCTGTGCGGACAGGCTCTTAATCTAAGGTTAAAAATAACTATTGTGGATTTTTTGAGGACGATGTAACTTATAATATAAAGCGGTTTTGAAAAATTGCTAGCGACATTTACGCGTATCTATTTATGATGGTAAGAGTAAGACAGCCTAAACTTTAATTTTATTTTGATACTTGTCATATTCAATTTCAAAGACCATTCATGTCTGTTGTCAACAATGCTAGTCCAATATTCAAATTTTTTTTATTGCAGGATTTCAGGAGTCAGGCAGACGGGCCACTCGATAGAAAGCGGTTATTATCGCCTATGGACATTTGCAACACCAAAGGTGCTACAAATGCGCTGCTGCTCTCTTAAGGGAGACTGGAACCTGGTCACTAATGCCGGAACACAACGCGAGGTTGTTATAGCGACATACTTTAGACCACGGGTGGTAGCCATCCAGTCAGGCAAATACGGAATGTTTTTTCTTGGGACATCCTCGGGCTTGAGGGGAAGGCTTTACACGAGGGATGTGTGAGACTCTTGATCGGCCGTATGCCCCCCGTGGCCTCCGAGCGGAGGGAAGGGGTATGGTCGGCCGACGAACTACCCACTAAACCTAAACTGCACCCCTCGCCTATGCGCTTCTATGGAGTGCCACAGGAACTAGACCATAGGTACCTACTACATCTGTGGCACCCCTACGCCTGGTTATCATACTTAGGGTGCCCCCGGGGAGGGTACGCTCTTGACCAACAGGGGGGGGGGCTGCATGCTATACCTAACCTAACTTTTTTTTAAATATTATTATTTCTTCTTCTCCTGAGGCACACGATTGTCAGGATATTTTAGCATGTTTTTTTTTCTTTACAATTTATATTTTTTTCTTTTTATTGTGATTTTATTTTTTATTTTTTATTGCCCACTTTATTTTAGTTATCAATATACATATTTTTATTACAATTTTGAAGTCTAGGACGTTCTACTGGCTTATTATTTACTTTATACAATATTATATACTATACCTAACCTAACCGCATTTAATTGTCTCATTGGTTTAAATTTTCTGTTTGCGTTTGTGATTTATCTTTCCTAATATATTTTTTCAACCACCCGTAAATTGCAGATGACTACAAAATTAGCACCTACATTATACTGTTATGAAATAATTGCACTGTATCTCCATTATAAGTTGATTATTAAATACAAGTGAGTGTCGTCGCGCACGAGTGCCTCCAAATATCCGCAGTTTTCTATTGCGATTATTTTGTAGTCATTTTGTCGAGTGTTGCCAGTTGAAGTGGCTAAATTAACGCGTCTGAAGAAAATTTAAATAGTAGTGTTAATGCAAGAGTGAAAAATAAAGCAGTACCTACTTCACTTTTACGTCATAAACTCGACTCTAATGTACTAATTACTTTTATCAACAACTATCCCAATTAACGACAACATTATTTTTCCGCGATTTTACCTCGTATCTAACCTGTCATCCGACGGGAAGTCTTTCATTTCCCGATGCAAAAATATCACTTGTTCATGTGTACTTACTCTCAAAATACCCAAAAAAGTAAAGATAACAGTCGGTTCATATCTGACAACGTAAAGAGAGAATAAATATTCACTCATTTTATTAATTTAATTACACGCAAACGGTCGCATTCATTGGCATTTGCGATAGAAACTGATAAATAAGCGAATTAAAAAAAAACTAGTTAGTTGATTTTGTGAATTGCTTGAAATATACTTGGCACTTGTGCCTAATCCCAGGCGTCGTACACTCGTAGACTGATCATTTTTATATTTGAATAGCTTCACGTTTGGCCACTATCTCACCTGATATTAAATGATGACGCGGACTAGGATGGAGAATGTTTACCTAGAAAATCATTTTACTCTTGACTTGAAGACTATTTATTAGGCAGAAAAAACAACGTGTGCGTCTCGGGACGCCCGACAGAAGTGATAACTTAGCCTGCCTACTGCTGCCGTATGCATGAGAGAAAGGGAATCCAGTCAGACTGGCGCGTTACGTAACGAAGCGGTTTACCCTCCCATAAGAAGTTACCACTTCAAAAATTTTAAAATTAGCAGTATTTAAAAACCCTCTAAAAATTACGATATCCCACGCAAATCTTACAACCTGGCAACACAAACACTGTCACACATAAATTACGCAATGCGGTTGTATTAGCGGACATAACTTCACATAACATTTATAATACTAATGCTTCGGAATTGATGATAATGCGAATTCGGTTTCTTTGTACAATTTTATGAATTTAATGCACGGAAGTGTGTTGGGTTTATGTCTACATTTTTTGTTGGAACGTTTATGATTGTTGTAAAAAATTCAACTGATGATTATTACTAATTCAATTACAACGGAATGTATTCATAATTGAATTAATTGGATTGCTATTGATTCTGAAATTAGTTTTTGATGTGGGAAGGGTTTCAGCAATGATTTTTTTTATTAATTCACCTTTATTATTTGTCATTGTCATAATAAATTTGATGTAATATACATTTTCAAAGCACATATAATTATAACCGCATAAAGCTGTTTTTATAGTTAAACTTAATTATGCATCGACAACAAACGTAAGATAGTTACCTACTTGTGTGTATGTATATTGTAATAGTGGCTATACTATAGAGGTCAAATATGCATAAAAGCAATAATAATAAATTTGTTACTTATAAAATTATATTATTTAAAAAAATATATTGCAAAGGTTGCCTGGAAGAGATAGCTTTTAGCAATAAGGCCACCCATTGTCCTACCTTTTAGTAAGTTAGTTTTTTGTGTATTTGTATATGTAATGTTGGTGTACCATAAAGAGTAGGTACCTATTGTATTGTGTACTTGTTTTTTTTTTCATTTATTATTATTATATCTACCATACTAATTGCACTAAATTTTATGTAGGTTTGTTACAGCATTTAATGCCTATTTTATTGCTGGAGTATAGCAGAGAGGCAGACAGTCCAACTATGATGGAAAGTGGTTAACATCGCCTATAAACATTTGTAGCACCAAAGGTGCTACAAATGAGCTGCTGCTCTCTTAAGGGAATCTGGAGCCTGGTCACTAATGCCGGAGCAAAACTCAAAATTGTTATGGCGGCATGCTCTAGACCAGGGGTGGTAGCCATCCAATCAGGCAAATGCTCTACCACCTGGCTGTGGGTTATTTTGTCGCTTCTTATGACAGGCCGCCCGACCACAGGAATTGTTATTCTTTCTCCGTTCTTACATGGATAGCTACCTACCCTAAAAATCAAAGATATTTCACTTACTAATACTTACACACTACCATGCCACTCAGAAAGTATTTATGTATGAGAGACTGGCCAGTTATAATCTATTTTGAAAATATGATTATTTATAACTAACAATAAGTACATTCCAATTTCAAAATTTCCCTCCACATTGTTTGCGAGCTAATTTAAATTTTCGTGTCTAATTGAAAAATGGTTTTTTTATGATTTAAAATGTCGCCTGAAACCGGACAAATCGTATGATAGACTTCAAATGGCAATCATGGATGAAGGCCCTTCTAAAGAAACAGTGTATCGTTGGTACAACGAATTCAAGCGCGGTCGACTAACTTTGGGGGATGAAGAAAGAAGTGATCGCTCTTTGACGGCTGTTATGGAAGAAAACGTGCTAGCAGTCAAAAATGTAATTCAATAGAATAGGCGAGTTACGTATCAAGAGGTTCAGCACGTACTGCAGATTGGATCGGGAAGCCTTCACGAGATTCTACAAGTGCGTCTTCGCGTGAGGAAGATAGTTTCACGCTGGTTGCCGCACAACCTCATTGATGCTCAGAAGAAGGCCCGGGTGGAATGGTGCCGTGATATGATAAACAAATTTGAAACTGGCTCGTCTCGGCGTGTTTTTATCCATACGATCCAGAAACGAAGCGCCAGTCGATGGTTTGCGTGTTACAAAATGAATCAACGCCTACCAAAGTGAAGCAGTCAGAAGCGAGGGGAAGATTTTGATCGCGAGTTTTTTAATTGACTGGCTACTTGGTGTCAATTCCTTTACAGAACCAGAGAAGCATCAATGCCGAATGGTATACTACCAAATGCTTGGTAGAAGTTATTTCTGTTGTGAGCAACAAGCAACCAAACACAGGGCTTCGCAGGCTACTGCTCCGCCACGACAACGCACCCGCCCATACCGCGCTCAAAACGATGGACTTCCTGGACAGCATGCCGGTCAAACTCCTGGGTCACACTCCTTACAGCCCTAACCAAACACAATGTGATTTCTTTTTCTTCTCGGAAATAAAAAATCAGCTCAAAGGGATACAATTGTCGTCGCTGGAAGATGCACTGTCAGCGTTCGAGCAAGCTGCAAACGAGGTGTCTACGGCGGATTGGAAAAAGGGTTTCGAAAAATGGTTCAGACGCATGAAACTTCGTACAGATGCTGGTGGAGAGTACTTTGAAAATATTTAAGAAAAAAAATATTTACCTTAAAAATAAAAATGTAGGACCTGATCCCAGCGCCACCTACCGGTTGCAATTGTGGATTTAAATCACCCGGGAACCCACTCAAACACAAAAACAAAATCACTCAAATCGCTCCAGGTGATTAGGAGGATTCTAGAACCCGATCTCAGTGCCACCTACCTGTACCAACGAGATAAAAAGTAGCCTATGTCCGTCTCCTGGTTCTATGCAACCTCCCCACCAATTTTCAGCCAAATCGGTATAGCCATCTTGAGTTATAAATAATGTAACTAACACGACTTTCTTTTATATATATAATAGATATAACATTTTTTTATTTTCACCTAGTAGCTTTGTTCCTTACCACTTAAACTTAATGTCGTTTTTACAACTATTTAGACCTCTTCCTTTTCATGAGCACGTTTCAGTCATAATATTCACCGTTGCTTTCGTTACTTACTTTGGTAAAATTGGCAAAAGCTTACAAATTGACACCCTGTCTATTCGTGCAAGACCGCATACAATTAAGTAGTATATAAGTGCTTACGTAAACGAAATAATACTTATATTATGTCATAATTACACACCAAACGGATCCGGGTGAATGGTGCAGTCTTATTAATCGATATTTTTGATCCATTAAATTACTACTTTAGCAAATTGATTTATTAAGTATTATCGACACATTACATATTCGTTCGGAAATTAATATTGACTGCTCTAATGATTAATTGCTAATTGGTTCACACTGTGTCACTAGCTGTGGCGACTAGGTGTAATTCGTTTGCATGGATTCGGATTTTATGTTCGTATTTTTTTAATACTACAAGGTATAATAATGACAGCCCATGAATGTCCAACTGCTGGGCTTCGGCCTCCCGTTATTGGGGAACGGACAGTATACTCGCCACGGTTGTCCAAGGCTTTGACACATCAGGTTATCCCGATGTGGAGGTTGCATTACGCTGTTTTCCTTTACCGTTGTTAGCACGTGGTAATTGTAACGATGTGCACATTAAGTCAGAGAAACTACCTAAGTGGTGCATGCGGTCCGGCCAGGATTCGACTTACACTACTACGAGGTATCCAGATGAAACATAAATGAGATTTGTGTAAAAGTCGCGGTAGCGTAATGGCTAGCGCACGCGTCTCAAACTCGGAGGGCGGGGCTCGAATCTTGACCTATTGTGCATATCGTGAAAAACTAAAGCTGATACTTAAGATTATTTTGAATCATAATATGTTGACGGATGTATGCTAAATGAATTATGTTTATATCAATAAGAGTTAGAGAAGAGTTGTATGTGAGTATATTCTCTGACGTTTCATTTCTGTGCGTGTGAACTGCACGCACATTTTTGAAGTGAAACTTCTATATAGACGGGGGTCTTACGATTTTTCGCTCACGAAAAAGCGTCACGGCCGCGTGATCTAATTCTTACATTTTTAAACTCGTGATGTCTTTCAAATGGAATGTCCGAATTGTATAATTCAAAAAGTTATATAAAGGTATCGAAGCAGTCTTGAATATGAAGTAACTTATTTTGATAAGGATGATAACCGAGATACAAATAAAGAGTCATTTCTAGCGGTGGCAACTTAATTAAATTTTAAAAATAAAAGAACACCTATTGTGGCTATACTACTATAATAGTTAGACATATACTGTCGCGACACTTTTTGTAAATGATGATGTGTTCTGCAAAGTCGTAGTACATTATTTTATTCTATCATCAATAGTTTTCGTAACGCACGCGATTTTAGGTATTTTTTTCTATTTTTTATTCTGACATTTATGTTATTCATTACTCCACAATAGTCTATATTATTTTCATACGATTCTTTGCACTATCGTTTATGCCCACTATCCAGTTTCCATTATTCCAGCGCTGGAAAGTTACTGAATGATATAAACCGGCACTGAAATGTACCCACTCCACTCCAGTGACTGGATTGGCGGTCTACTTTTGAACCAAGAGCGATCATTCCAGCGCTACTGGAATCATGTAGATGACCAATCCCGTGCTGACAGAACAAATTGTATACTAAACAGTTGTTAGTTGTATTTGCGGAACTGCGAATAAGAAAGTATTTTAAATGATGAAAAAGGTAACTTACGACCACTATACAGTTTATACAGAGTAAATCCGTCCGTATGCAAATTGAATATTTCACAGTGGAGGACGTGAAAAACAACAGTGAAAAACTTCTTGTAACAATGGTAATTGAGCACGTTTAACATATTTTGGTAAGTGATTTGTTTTTGAAATGTTTACACTTTAACGGCTTCTGACATAGATGGAATAATCTAGACGATATCATCCAGTCCAATACTGCTCTGAATTGACTCATTGGATTATTGGACTAGAATAATGTAAACCAGTCATTATGTTTTGGCCTTGATATGGTAAATATACAAAAACACCCACCTTTCAGTATAGCGTGCTCTCTACACTCAATGGTAATATTATTAATCCATGCACGCGCCGTTTCCGAACGTAGCATATTTCCCACATGATTGCGTAAAATAATTACTTATGTTTTTAAAATTACTGTTTTGTAACTCAATTATTTATGATGTTTGACTTAATGAGTTATTATCTTAAATGTGTGGGAACGGATGTAGAACTTCGTTTTCTTCCGAGTTTATTAAGTGCGATTAAGTGAAAATAACTCACTTTTTACAAAAGAAATTTCTTCTTTCTTCTTGTAGTTTATAAAACTATTATTACTTTTATAATCGTCTAACTTTTTTTAATACGTGTAAGTACTTATTTTATTCTAAAATTTTAGCGTAATTGTTTCCTTACTGCATTTAAAAAGACTTGACAATAAGATACAGTAGGATTCAATAGGTGTATTTAGTTTAATATGTGAAGCAAAAATACTCATTAGACGGTCAGTTTTTCAATTTACCACAATATCAAGCCATGAAACTAAGTCTATGCAGCCTGGTACACACTGAACTGTTTGAATGAATATCATGCAAATTGTAGATCTTTGACTGCCTATAAACAGCTTAGTGTTTTTAGCTTGAAAAGTTGATTAAATGAAATTGTCCACATCAAGACAGGATGCTTATTGAAACTATTTCTCATTTTAGGTAGATTTGCATTCAGTATTTAATAAACTGCATTGAAAATTCTCTTTAAGTTCTCACCTAACACTATACTTAACATTCTGTCTGATTTATTTAAAGAATTAAAAAAATATGCTCCCCCATGTAATAGTAGTATTGGCCACGACGGCAGGAATGGAACACTTAGTTCATACAACTTTGTCTCATGTATTAAGTTTACAGTATATTTCAGCCAAATTGTAGGTCTTTGCCAGACGCCAGTCAACGCAGTTCTTGTAACAACTCGAAAGGCTACATTACTAACAAAAACATATAATTATTACTCAAAAAATATCAATATCATACAACTATTATACATTTTAAAGGAAAGTTACAAATTTAAAAAAAATGCACACAATATCACCTTTCAGTTCCCGCAAAAAAGTCCTATGAAAAAACACGTTCCCGCTAAATTTCTTGAATGACAGCAGGCGTGTCGTTCGGAAATCGATGCAAAAAGGAAGAATATTATTAAAAAATAAATAAGCAATGAGTTTGCTTTCAACTTTCTCTGGCGTCGGCCTTGCTCACGGCCATTGACTCGAATAGGTGTTTTAAAATTGCACGGGCTAGTTCGTAACACTATCGATTTCGGTCACGTTTTATTATTAGAATGCAATTTTGCGCGGGAAACTGTCGGTGTAACAACGGATTTGTTTTTTAAACGAATTTCGAACGTTTTGTTATTATTTTACTGTTACCAGAAAGATTCTAATGCCATGTCATAAATCTATTTTGAAACACTTACACAAAACATCGAACTAATAATCAATAATAGATACATTTATTAATACATTGAACTAAATAAATTATTTAATATCTATAATATTATAAAATTGTGAAAGTGTAGACTTTGTTTCTTACATTTTTGTGTTTGCTTGTTTGTTAGGGATTTACGTAAAAACTATTGGGCAGTTTTCGATACTGTTTTCGCTGATTGATAGCAAATTCCCGGACTTAAATCTGCAGTACTTTATATTCCGGGAGCCCCGCGTAAATTTTCATGGGTTTTTTTTGTTTTGTTTAATTTATTCATGACCATAGAATCAAAATCTTTCAGTCGGAAACATGTTAATTAATAGGTCTTCGTATAGTAGCGCAGTTGTATCGCAGGCTACAACCGACGCCATTCAATGGAGTTCTTGTGAAAACTCGAAAGATCACATCTGACTATACAGTTCACATTTCTCACAAAAACACATAATTTGTACTCAAAAACTATCAATATCCTGCAACTATTGTTCATTTTAGAGTAATAATACACATTTTTAGAAAATAAAACTGCACAGCACAACGTCTCCTTTCAGTTCCCGCCAAAAACTCAATTTTCATGGGAATAGATTAAAGTGGCCAGAGTTAAAAAAAAAAAAGTTTACCTGTCCAACGTGGACAAAGTCGCGGGTAAATGCTATATTGTAATAAAATTAGTATAACAAATTGTTTGAATTTGTAACAAGTTGTATTTATAGAAATTGCGTTCATTAAAATTTTAAATCATCTTATATAGATTCGTGGGTTTTCGGCGACTATTATTTATTTTTTATTTCCTTTCACTTTGTTTTAAATAATCCTTTTTTTATCGCCGTCTTATTGTCCAATACTTTCAAAGTTTGTAATTTATGACATGTGAGAGAAAATTTAGGAAAGGAGCAACTGGCTGTGTATAAATTATGTAAAATAGCTTTGGCGTCATCTGACGCATGAAAATAGCCTAAAGCCGACATTACATTATCCAATTTACAGAGTGTGTTGGAATCTCCAACAAAGAGTTTTTATTTATTTGGTGTGACATAGTACTGGCCACCAAATATGCTAAATGTTTGAATTTAAAACATAGATGTTCTTTTGTTTTATTATTTGTATATTTTTTCCCTCCATTATTATTAAAATCGTCATTATATTACGCACGTGCAGTTTTCTATAATAATTAAAATATGTGCAGTCCACAACGAATTAATTTTTAAAGAAGTATTTAACAGAGTGCTAAATCTGGTCCGCTAGTTAGTGTACTAGATGAGCAAGATTGGCAGAGCCCATACGATTGCAATGGATTCGATCACTTACTGCCTAACTGCCTTTACACCGACAATTTTAGCACGTTAGCTCACCTAAGGCTTTGCAAATTGGATAATGTAATGCCCGCTTTACTATGAGCAGGATGTACAGAAGCAAAATATAAGACCGACAGTCCTCTGATAGGGGCTTTTATTTAGAAAACTAAACTAGGTAAGCTGTCTATTAATATAATTATTAAAATACGTAATATTTTTACTTTTTCTATAGCCTTTCTCTTATAATAAGGTAGTAGTAGGCTAGTATAGTAAATATTTAAAAAAAAACATATTTTTTATATGTATTTTTTTAGACAAATCCAGCTTCATACTAAAAAGCGAAATATTAATATTTTTATACATCTTGAATTCTTGCTCTTTCGAATGAAAAAGATTGAAAATTGGTCCACAAGTGACGAAGGAATCGCGTAACAAACATACAGACGACTTGAGAACCTCCTTCTTTTGGAAGTCGGTAAAATATAATGATATATTACTTTTAATAAAGTATTACTGGTTACACAATAATTAATCTGCCATCTGACTCATTTTATATGTAAAAAAATGTATGAGACGATGATGACGAGTCTGCGACGATTGGCACGATGATACCTTTGGTTTGACTGTCCACAACCCTATTACATCGTCTTCTTGTTCACATTTTTTGCATTTGTACCATTTGTGTATATTGACAGTGACAAGTACTGGTCAAAAATTGAAGAGGAGTGGCTGCGTCATGAAATAAAAATTAAATAACGGAACACTCACCTCCTGATCAAGCGCTAGTTCTTCACTGCTATCTTCAACTCCTGCGTTGGGGACGCTGTCGTCTTCTTCTGTAGCGATCGCCACTCCCAAGAGCAGAAACGCAAGGAAATACCGCCATCTGGAACAATAAAATTAAACAATTAATGCGAAATCTCTATTTTAAAGTGCTCGCCACATTCTCGTAAGAACACAATGTGAACGCTAGAAAGTGCAACGGCCTCTCGTGCGCATGTGGAGTGCCTAATAATGTAAAATTCAAGACAACAAAGTAATAAAGTTTTAAATACTCGCAAAATTTAATCTAGAGCAAATTATTACACAATGGTATTATTAAATAAACACTAAACTGCTCATAATTTTAGTCTGCTATGAATTAATTTACGCAGCATTGTTAATCACAATGGAAATTTATTTTAGAATGAATGTTGCTATGCCTACGTGAAAAAAATATGAGAACTATATTTGTCTAGACAAAAATGTAAATCCTACAGAAGTCAATGGTACTATCTCTTAATTATTGACACTTTATATATTTTTCATTTTATTTATTCATCGATATTTTTGTCCTTATTTTTATTAAAAAAATATTTTCTTTAACCAAATACATAATACAATACAATACAAATGCCCATAGGCAATGATGACCGCTTTCCACTAATGGGCCGACTGCCTGTCTGCTAAACTCAAGTAATAAACAATAAAAAAGTTAAGGAGACACCGCGTTTACAATTATTAAAATCTATAGATATTCTATATTTTTCAAGTATGGTATTTACTATTTTTACGTTTTTTTGGACCATCTGAAACATTAAAGTACTACCTCTGAATTTGATATTTTCTATTTAATTATTCAAAGCCTATACTGATTAAGTAAATAACTCAATATTTTTAGATTAGAAAGTCTATCATCGACTGATTTCGTAGGATTGTATTTCTCCAGTCTACACTAAACAAGAATATCATGAAGTTAAATCAGTGGCCATTGAATATGTACAATTACATAACTGCCCTGTGCAATGGCGATTCCATTTTGAAGAAATTGCCGCCATTACATAACGGCCCGCCATTTTGACAAAATGTCACATGTTCTACGACATAATTTACGCTTCTCATATATAAATAACATCGTCAGACACTTTTTGCATGACAAGTATTGGAGTGGCACACTTTTGGTAAAATTGTTGAGTCCATTCACATCCATTGCATACTATTATGTACATAAATATATTTGTTTAATCTTCAACTCTATTGGAATTAATCAATAATAATTAAGAGATTTAATATATGGTCGTTTAGTGACGTAAATTAGCATAATTACTTTTTATCCCGAAAAATGGGATAATTTCATGGTATGCGGCAGAAATTAAGTAGAAAATCCTAAGTACCTAGTATTTTTTTTTAGCCCGGGCGAACAGGATTGCCCGAGTCTACTGCTGTTTACTTTATTTAGTACTCTACAATATAAAAAGGTTTTTACTTTACTACTAATACTTTTGTTCTACATAGGTAAATAATTTTTTAGTTTCTTGGGAATGTAAGTACCTAGTATTAAACTATGAATTGTAGTAAAAATATAATTGATCACAGTTTTAATTTATTAATAAATAAAAATCGAGGGCCCTATGCAATGGAAAGCGATGTATGACCCATATTTTTCAATCAACTGGGTGTATTATTTACACTTAATTATTGAAGTGAAACTTCTTTATCGGCGTTGGAAAAAAAAACACGGTGTGCGTCTCGGGACGCCCGACAGAAGTGATAACTTGCGTGAGAGAAACGGAAGCCAGACAGACTGGTGCCGTAACGCGTTACGTAACGAAGCGGTTTACCCTCTCATAAGAAGTTATCACTTCAAAAATTTACCGGCACATTTTTCGGTTACGCGTCACGTCACATTTTTCCACAATCCACTTATCAATAAGATAAGATAATAAAACATCTTCATATTTTTTTAATTATCTGCGGCACCGGTAAATTTAAAAAGTATTATTTTTAGACGTTGTTCAATATTTATTTGATCTATTGGTAGTAGATAATTACACAAACGAAAATGTAAAATAATAAACTTTATATTAAAATATCTTTCGTGGAAGAATTTAGTAAGGAAACATTTCAATTTTTTAATTATCTGCTAAAAACTATTTATAAATAATCAAACATCCAAAAGTGATAAAAAACGTTATGCGACGTAATCCAGTCATGTAAAATTGAGCAGATTTACAAAGTTACGATTTTTACTACACGATTATCATTGATAGTATTACTCTTATTAGGTACTTATAATACAATAAAACTTAAAGTAAAAAACAAAACAATGCATACATTTATCACTATTGCAAGTGTTACATCACTAGCTTGATATGTAAAGTATAAAAAAAACGGAGTTTTTGGCGGGAACTGAAAGGTGATGTTGTGCTGTGCAGTTTTATTTTCTAAAAATGTGTAAAATTACTCTAAAATGAACAATAGTTGTAGGATATTGATAGTTTTTGAGTAGTGATTATGTGTTTTGTGAGAAATGTGAACTGTATAGTCAAATGTGGCCTTTTGAGTTGTCACAAGAACTCCGTTGAATGGCACTAGCTGATTACCTACAGTTCAGCTGTGCTACACATAGGCTTAAGAAAATGAAGAAACTAAATGTATATTATAAACTAAGATCTGGCTTAAAGGCCTAGTTGCCAAGCCATAATATAATAAAATAAATAAAAAAAACCGCCCTCATTATCGTAGGAAGAGTGTCATGCCCATATAGGGATAATGTGACCCGTTTATGTAGGTCACTGCACGAGTATGATGGACTAACCTGTTTATAACGTACTGCAATCAGCAATGTAACATAAGGGTGCGGCTTTACTTAACGTAATTAACAGAAAGTTGTTTATTGCTGTTTGAGCTTTTGATTTTCGTTGCGTTATTCTTTATTAAGGTTAAGGTGAATTGTAAAAATAATTTATTAATGTTTGATTATGAGGTAAATGTTACATGTTCTCTTTGTTTAACAAGTGTAATTTGGAACCTTGCTTCGAAAGTAAATCTTTGCACTGATGCAATCTAAACTATATACCCTAAAATTATTTTATAATTTTTATTTATAGTAATCTAACTATTGTCTCTACAATACTTAAGGTGCCCAGAAGGGTTAGCAGTTACATCGTCGGATCGCCATACTTATAGGTTATCTAAGGCATCTGCCTTCTGGGACCTCACCACCTGAAGAATTAATTAGTCGCTATGAAGGTCTTACTAAACCTTTTACATTCGAATAGAGACGAGAATAAAGTTATAAATTTCACGCACATTAGTGTCCTTTGACTGTTTAATTCACCGTCACGGACCAAATACGCAATAAAATTCAGAAACGTCATTCCAATAACCTCATTGTGTCGTCGGTCAACGGGTAAATGTACGCAAGTTTCCATTTCACGCTGTGTGACTCCAACGGAGAAAGCTATTGTATCTATCGTCACCAAAAAGCCTTTTTCTGGTCTATTTGCTGTACTTTGCAATGAAACTTAGATTCTAGAATAAGCACAAATTTAAATATCATTTGTAGGAAAGCAGCCGTAAACACATTGCATGCAGCCAGCCTTTTGTTACATACTTCATATTAATTTTTCTATAATTTAGGTTATTTTTAAGTATTGAGTTCAATACTTTCTTTCTTTCTTCTTTTCTTTCTGGATAAAAAAAATCTTGTTAGTATTTAATATGGAATACTTAATCAATAAATTTATTAAATTAAAACAAATGTATTAAATGTGGTAAGGTTCATGACTTGTTGGTTGCGTTATTATTATTGACAGGTATTGTTCATAGCGACACTTTAAAGTCCCTTTAAATTTAACATGTAAATACATTTAGCCCACAGAGTATACTTTTTTATAAGCACACGATCTATGTACGTGCCATCACGTAGAATCAATGAATAACTTTATTGCACATACATTTATTTCCATCGTCATAATTATATTATCAAAATGATCTATTACAATATTTATTTATTTACTTGAATAAATTACAGTCTATAATATTACGTTTAATTTTAATTTACGTATATCTTAGTTGTTATTGTTTAATAAATCTGGAATTTAATAAAATGTCATACTTGCAAAATAGTGAAATAAGTAAGTAAGTAATGCATTACATTTTTAACCGACTTCGAAAAAAGGAGGAGGTTCTCAATTCGTCGGGAACTTTTTTTTTTTTGCTTTTTTTTATGTATGTTCGCCGATTACTCCGTCATTTATGATCCGATTTACGTAATTTGTAAAATAACTTATTTCTAAAGCTATTATTATTATTATTATTATCTAAAACATCTTGCAGTCGGTGCAAAATAAAACATAAAAATTACTATATTTTGAAAATTACTAAGCACCGACTTTAAGATGTTTTAGATAATATATATTAATAATAATAGCTTTAGAAATAAGTTATTTTATACATTTTAGTTTTTGAAGTTGGTTTTTTTAAACGAAGTTTTTATTTTTTATTATATCAATTTTTTACCGTTTTTTATTGACATCGCAAAATAATATGCTCTTTTAGTATAATTTTGTGTTCAGATCTATCTATCTGCTGCTTATAAGTAAAATAATAATAACAGCCCATTAATGTCCCATTACTGGGCTCGCGCCATCCATTATACGCGAACGAACAGTTTACCTGCCACGCTTGTCCAAGGTGACTTGGCAGTTTGACACGTCGGTGATCTCGATGTGCAGGTTGCATCTATTTATTATCCTATATTTGATTTGGGATCATTAGCATCCTCATGGTGAAAGAATTTTTGAAATTGGTCCGGTAGTTTTGGAGTTTATTCGTTATAAAAATTCAAAAATACTTTCCCCTTTATAATATTATTATAGACAATACTGCAATTTTAATAAATAGACAGAAATAATACCCATTCCGCTGTATGTCGTGTTTATACTCGATTACAATCAAAAAGGTCAAGTTCTCAGCCTCAGTTGCTTTAAATGGGAAAGTTCAACAATAAAATAGGCTTATAACGTTATTTTATGAATGAGTTCCTTATTGTTTGCAGAATAATTCAGAGCGCACAATAAACACTTGCACATAACAATTACTTGGAAGGCAAATGATCGGTAAATCCGCATAATGGTAACTTCAACCTTCCTCTGATAGTGAAGACACGATTTCGAAGTTAAATATATTCTAATAAAAATAATATATGAATTGTGATTTAAAAAATACATACGATGACTTTATAAACTAATATAATAAAAGAAAACGTAATTATTTTAATATTTTCTTAAGTTTTCGCGACTTGTATACATAATAAAACGACGTTTTAACGGTTTTAAGCACGGTAATTTACTTGATTTTTATTATTGATCACGATCCGTGATCACGGAAGACAAAGATGTCAAGTTTCAATGAGTTAAATCAAACTAAATAATTAAGCATGGACGCCTCAGCGTTTCGAGCTCGAGACGCACGTAGGAGCCGTCGGATCGCTTGGCGACTTGGTAACGGCCATGTTGCACAGCGACGACCGCTGGGAGTCTGCGGTTACTTTCTGTGAGGCAGTAATGTCTCTCAAAGAGGCGGCAGAAAGGGACAGGGAGCGAAGTCCTGCAGCGCGTGCTAATGTCTCTACTCGAGGTCGCCGGCCTTCAGCTGGCACCCGGAGAGGCAGGTACGCGCATTACTTCCCTCCCTGAGTTAGGTTCCGGTACGGGGGGCCCTTGCTACTAGGCAACGCAAGGGATTCATCTGCCCCCGTTTCGAAGTGGGGTGTGTTCTCCCAGGGCACACTCCAGGCACTTTATTGCGCTGGATCGTCTGTTGAGTAACTATGTTCTACATCTCAGACTTTCCAACACAAACAAAGCGCAGGGTCGACAGGGAGGAGGGGGTTTTTAGTGGGTATTGAGGTTGCTCGCCCGTGCGGCATCACTCTGAGTCTTCCACACTCCTCTGTGTCACGCCATCGCGGACGGAGCGCAAACAAAGCATACTATTGTTAGCGTTATCGCCCCCGATGGATGCGTGCCGTTTCCTAGTGACGGCCCAGAGAGTGCGTAAATCGGCCAGCATTTTCCCTCGCCTCAAAAAAAAAACTAAATAATTAAAATGAACAAGTTGGCGCTAGGCAAACGATACATATTGCTTAAAATCGTTAAAACGTAGTTTTATTATGTAGTTATTTTATTCGGAAAATAAACAGTTTACAGCTAAGTGCATACTATTAAAACATCTTGAACCATTTAATTGTTTCCACGGATTGTTATCTATAATGCTTGCTAGTAATTACTTTACTGTCTATTAATTTAATTAAACAGGAGAATTTAAAAAAAGAAAGAATTATTTTAAGAGTGACCTATTAACTGTAAACCGCTAATATTCAGACCAGGCCTTACCAAGGCCGTCTTAAAATTTTGTGGATTAAAAATATAATATAATATTAATATTAGCCCATAAATGTCCCACTTCTGGGTTCGGGCCTCCCATTATAGGGGGAAGGGACAGTATTCCCGCCACGCTTGTCCAAGGCGGCTTGGCAGGATTATAATTAAGTATTCTACCCATAGTCTCTCAAGACTATAAGGTTACTGCCTTCTATTGGTAAGGTGCCCAGAAGCTAGCTTATATAGCTTCCTCGCTTAACAAATCGTAAAATTTTATAAACGGATTTTTAATGCTGGAACACAGCAAACGGTCTGACGGCTCATCTGATGGAAAGTGGTTAAAGTTAGTACCGATGTGGTGCCAGCCTCGAAGGGGAGACTGGAACCTGGCCACTGATCGTCATCAGCCAGTCGCAGCCCACTGCTGGACGTAGGCCTCCCCAAGACGGCGCCAGTCATCCCTGTCCTATCATTTCCTCATCCAGCGCCTACCGGCGACCTTGCACAGGTCGACGGTCCGACACTACGTTTATCGAGACGCGGTCTCCACTCCAGGACTTGTTTGCTCCATCGGTCCTGCGGCAGACGTGACCGGCCCACTGCCACTTCGACTTGCTAATTTTGCGAGGTATGCCGGTTACCTTGGTTCTCTTACAGATATCCTCATTTCTAATTTTATCCATAAGAAAAACATCCAACTTAGCTTGCTCCATACATAGCCCGTTGAACGACTTGGAACTTTTGGACTATCTTGCCGTCAGTGTCCATGTCTCGGCCCCGTAGGTCAGGACGGGGAGGACGCATTGCTCGAAGACTTGTCTTCAAGCATTGTAAAACACCTGGCCACTGATACCGTAACACAATTCAAGGGTGCTGTGGCATAATCTTATTTTATAAACAGATAACTCTACAATAATAAAGTGATCTATTATAAGCTGTTTTAATTATAGATTAAATGTAATATAATAGAAACCAAAATGTCTGCTTATCAGAGATTTTGGTTTAGGGTTTATAGGTAATACTACTAGCGCTTTTTCATGAAGTGATATGAAGATATATATTATAATAATAATAATATAAATAACAATAAACCCGCAGGGGGGCTTTGTGGCGAAGCCTTAGGTGAGTAGTGACACCTCGTACCTGACTCCGGGGGCCAAGACAAGGCCCCCGCCTCCGTGCTTGCCTTAACCAGCCGGCACGGAGTGGAGATCGCTAGAGCTAAGACTCAAGCTCCAGGGGTGGAAGTGATAAATGGCATCACGTCAGAAGTAGCTTCGGTGAACCTGCAGCCCACCTCTCTACACCCCTTAGCCACTCATACCCATGTTGCCCCTGCCTTTTATGGCATTTTTTGGGGCCCATGCAGGGAGTGGCGAGTCACCGTTTGCCCATTTTTCCATGTTCCCCGAACATTGTGACGGGCAGACGCCATAGTCCCCATATTCCCAGACCGCTAGTACCACTAACAGTTCACCCCAATAGCCTGGTACTTTCTCTTCTCACTTCCCACAATAGTCCTACCCTGTTCGGGGCTTGTCCTTGGGTGCATTATTATATGGTGTAGACAGGGATAATCGCCGGTCAGTGTCACGCCACATTTAGATTAAATTTGTCAAGGGGCCTCTACGTGTTGGCCTCCCCATATGGCCCCACGCAAGCCCTCCCAAAATTTCGGGCTATTTTTATGGCCCGTGGTCTTGAAAGACATATAATATAATAATAAATATAATGTGAGTTTTCTTAATTAATGTGTTTCAGTGATTTACTAAATCTAGCATTGTATTATCTAGCAAATGTGATAGTATCGATTAAAGAATAAAGGTGGTACTGAAATAGTATTAGATAATAAGATGTTCAAGTGGGCTAAGCTCTTAGGAATGCAAAGTGGTATTATATTATCAAGTTTACGCAATTACCGTTTGTAACAGATTCTACCACATCTTGAGCTTGATTTATTAGCTTTTGCAATTATTTTAGTCTTAGATGCATAATTTATTCTAATTTTTTATTTCCTTTAAATATTAATTAAATATGGATCTCGTAGCTCACATTAGTTTTATTGCCAAGACATTTTTATATTCATAATGGCTAATTATGAATGTTATGAGTAAGAATGTGGGCACAGACAATTTAGTCTAGTCACTCATAATATGTGCAATGCGTGCATTGCGCACGGGCGCTAAGTAACCGGGAGCGCTGTGAGACGCCTCTGCTTATCAGATATTTTTGGTTTAGGGCTTAGGTAATACTACTGGCGCTTTTTCATATAGTAATATAAAGATAGCTGATAGTTACATAATAAATATTATATAATATGAGTTTCTTTCAATAATTAATGTGTTTTAGTCATTTAAAAAATCAAACAGGTGCTTCATTTATTTCGCACACAGACGCTGACCATGGTCGGTATGGTAATGAGTGTTATGACTAAGAATGTGGGCACATATATATAATCTCACGACTTGAACAACTTATTTCTTTATGAGTCACAATATAAAGGTTATAGAAAGGCCCGTTAATAACGAAGCAGTGTTTAAGAGTCGATCGATCGGTGCATTTCATTTTAATTTGTTTTATCATTTAATCAAAGGTCGCATTGCTCAACTGCAGACGGCGACTTGTAATCGGCACGAGTTTTTAACAATGACTTTGTCTAGAGCTGATTTGAGATGCGATTGCTTCTTACTGACGTCTTTTTTGCGACATTGTCTCGTTGGTTTAATTTAGAGACGACCTTTATTCGTCTTATCCGGCGATTGTTCTAATGTGTTTTTGTGGTATAATTCATGTGACAATGTTAACATTTTAATTATTTAGTTTTAATTTAATAATTATGTTATGATAAACTAAATTATAAATAAATTAATATAAAGAATGTAACAAATCGCTGCCAGAGGGAATCCCAGAAAGCTGGCTGCATTACCACGCTGTATGGTAATGCTGATCGTTGCGCGAAATGTTATATAGTTCATACGCCTCAACACTAAAACAAGTTAAGCGTAGTTTAATATTGTTACGAGCTACAGGTCTCGAATTAAAATAAATGCCGTTGGAATTACTATAGAGTTTAATAATAATAAAAATAAAAAAAGAATAAAAAATCTTGATTAGCCTTTAGTGTTTTACAAGTAACAAAAAAGAAAAATGTGTTAGTTTAGATTACGGCTATAGAAATTAAGACAAGTAAGTAACCTTTGACTCTCAAACTAGAAACAAGGCCTGTGTTTTGAGTCAATCAAAGGTACCCCACACCTATATGGTTAAACAATATAATTATAGCTCTTAAAATAAGTATTTGTATGTGCTGAAGTGCGTGTGATGTGAGTGGTTGTGAGTGTGTGCATGCGTACAGTTATGTGTGTGAAAATGAAGTGATTGAAAGTGTATCAAGAAGAAATTAACGAAAATTGTAAAATATAAAATAGAATATATAGTAACAAACAGTAATAAATATTAGTTTATAAGTGCTTCAGACGCGTCATAATCCAAGAATTTTAGCCAATTTATTACTTTATGCTTGGTTTCACGTCTAGTTAAAGGATATATTTTAAAGTCCTTATTAGCTCTATTATATAGGCGGCTTTTGACTGAGTATGAGTGTTTCCAGGCCAGGGTAGTTCTTGTGCAGACAATATGGCAGACCTTGTCGTATCTCCTTTTCCGAGAAGAAAGGGAAGAATCAAACTTTAGTTCAGTATGTGTTTTGAGAATAAGTTGTAAAATGAAAAGTTTCCTAACAGATAACACTGACATATCTTTATATAACTGTGTAGTAGAATAGCGGAACGGTTTTTTCGCCAAAACTTTCTTACTTACTTTAGTTTATTAGAATTGTACAAACACGTATAAAACAAGTACCTAAAAAATAAAACGATTCAACCAGTTCACTCTGCACGATTCAATGCAATTCAACAGGCGCAAAGTCCGTCACTATGTCGCTAATCGAAAGTACTACACGTCTCAATCGTGTCGTAGTCGTCGAAAGACTGCCCCACCCCTCCGTTCGGTCATTGTTTTATACTAAATACAGCACAAGAAAATCGACCGCGTGCCAGTGCACCGCTCGGCACTCGGAAACATCAGTGTATTTCCGAGAAATAGTCATTTGTACACCTGGCTGATTAGTCCTGAGAACGGCCAACAAATTCGAAAACAATAACAATAGGCTATTGTCTAATTGCAAATTTTAATTACGACCACCATAAAAGAACTCCGAACGCGGGGAGGGGCAATAAACCAGGTTCGCGGCATTTCTTTATCGGTATATAACAATAGGTGTGCAGATGGCCCAACTTGTAGCACTATTATATGTAACTAAACTATTTTTTTGGCTTACAAAACTGGGACATAATAATACTTTTATCAATTTTCAACGGAATACTCATATTCTCACTTTACAATATATTGTTTCTACCCACTAGTCCGCCTTCCCTCAAGGAACGCTTTGAATTTCTGTACGTATATACCTCCCACAATTTACTTCCTTCAACTAAATACAGAATAAACACACCTGTACATACGTGTTGTTTTTACAATAACTCTTACTATCCAGGTTGTGCGTCTTTAAGTAGATTTAAATTTTAACATACGTAACCATTTTTAATTAAAAAAAATGAATAGCCCGGGGACCCACTCAAACACACACAAAAAATTTCATCTAAATCGGTAAAGTCGTCCTCAAGTTATGTTATATTTTCATTCATATAGATTTGATCAACTAACGGAATGTATGTAGTAAATCAAGGTTTTTAATACACGACAAAGTATACAGAACATTTTCGGTAATCATCAAATCAAATCAAATCATTTAAATTTGCTTAAAAATATGGTTAGTAAAAACATTAGATGACAATATGGTTTTTTTTATGTTTCACATCTTTTTACCCTTTCAGGCATGCAAATAGTAATTAGTTGAAAATCAACTAATTAACAAAAACAGTGTAATCCACTCAATCCACAGACATTAATTTTACTTCTTTTCTATAATTATACAGTAATCATAGATAATATGTCAAGTGCAGAGTTATTCCATAAAAAGTACAATTTCAAAAATGTAAAAAATAAAATATTGGAATAACAAAGTATTATATGTCGAAATATGTATTATATTAGTCAAATTTAATTTAGAATTGGTCATCAAGGAAAAATTTATTGTCGTAATAGCATTTTTCGAATAATATCTTTTGTTGTCTCTTTTTAAACAAATCTATATTATCATCCTTTATAGATCTGGGTAGGTACTTTATTAAATACTAGCTGACCCGGCCAACTTCGTACCGCCATATTTTCTGAATTCCTAAAAGACTCTGTTTCATGACACAAAAACAAAATCACCAAAATCGGTCCAGGTGATTAGGAGGATCCCGATCTCAGCGCCACCTACCGGTTCTAATTGCGAATCTAAACCATCCGGGAACCCACTCAAACACAAAAACAAAACCATCAAAACCCGTCCAGGTGATTAGGAGGATTCTAGAACCCGAACTCGGCGCCACCTACCGGTTCCAATTGTGGGTCTAAGCCCTCCGGGAACCCTAGAGTGGGTTCCCGGAGGGCTTAGGCCCACAATTGGAACCACACACACATAAACAAAATCATCAAAATCGGTGAAGTCGTTCTCAAGTTATGCGCGTATAGACATACAAAGGCATCATAATTATAATATTCACATTCTATCTCAGCCTACGTACTAAAAATATGCGTTACATACACAGTTTATAACATACGTATACAACTAATACAATTAAAGCTTTTGTTTCTGTCCGTGCGCACGCGCATTAATGCCGTGACAAAAACAGTTTCATTGTCAATAACGCAATTGTGAAGTCAATTTCGACACTTTTTAATTGTATTTCACGAAACCAACGCTTTTCTTAATGCCTACAATACGCTGTGGGCAATTTTTTACTTTTATTATCGAAACATTTGTGAAAGAATGCGGAAAGAGAATTTTCTCCAAGGCTTCTATTTCGTAAGTTTGTCCAAGATTGGTTGTGTTTTTATTGCTTATTTGACTGCTACTTTTACTACGAAATACTAAGTATCTTTATAAAGCAAGAAACTCATTGATGCAACCCGTTCATATAGAATACGGGACATTTCTCTCTGTTAGTGCGGCTTAGGTGAGGGATCAGTTCATCTCATATTTTTTAACTGTCCGAAAGTTTCCATTCCCCTATTTGACATCCCTCCTCATAACTGCCCCCGCCCCTTCAATGTAAACTTTTTATTAACAGTTCATAGTAATTTTGTGTATGTCCTCTCTAAGCGTTTAACGCTTATTAACATCTATGTTTAATGTAGTTAGTTTAACTTTGTGTTTGTGTTGTCCACAGATTGCAAAAACTCGTACAAATCACCGATCAAAATCTTGTTTACATACATACATACATACATAACTTCACCAAGCCACCAAGGCTCCTGACATCACCTTCTGTTAGTACACGATCAATTTGATCATGGACGGTGTGTCGTGGCCTTCCGCAACTTCTGCATCCATCCACTTTTGCATTGTATATCTGTTTAGTCATTCTTCCATCATTCATTCTTTCCACATGCCCGAACCACTGGAGCATTCTTTTCCTTACCTTCACCCCGACACTCTCTTTCAGACCAACTCTCTTTCTTACTTCGGTATTACGAACGTGGTCCGCGAGCGTCACTCCGCAGATTTTGCGCAGTGCTCGCATCTCGACCGCATTTACTCTACTTTCATGCTCTCTCTTCCATACTCAACTTTCGCTTCCATACGTGAGCGTAGGTACCAGGTAAATAAGCAAACAAGGGTATATTAATGTACTATAATGTATTAGTAATACACGAATGAAAAAATAGTGACATAAGAGAACAGAGGAATATATCAAAGATAATATGGTGTCAAAAAAATCAAATGTAACATTACTTCTGAGGTGCCAGTACCAAGTTACACGACCTCATTTTAAGAACATTGAATAAAGCACCTGTTTTTACTTTCTTTGAAATTGGCAAAATCAATGCCAAAGGCGTTGCAGCCATAGTAAAAAAAAAACCCGTTCATATTTTTCCCGGCAAATCACAACGTGCAACGTGGCAATGCAGCCAGTCTTCAGGAGACGATACACTTTGTTAGCGAATTTTGCAGTGTATAGTCATTTGTTTATAAGATAGTTTAAGAGTTTTTGGCGGGAACTGAAAGGATATGTTGTACTCTACAGTTTTATTTTCCAAAAATGTGTAAAATTACTTTAAAATGAACAATAGTTGTAGGATATTGATAGTTTTTGAGTAGTAATTATGTGTTTTTGTAAGAAATGTGAACTGTATAGCCAAATATTGCCTTTTGAGTTGTCACAAGAACTCCGTTGAATGGCTTCAGTTGATAACCTACAATTCAGCTGAGCTATACATAGGCTTAGGAAAATGAAGAAACTATATTTTAATCTAAGATCTGGCCCAATAGCCTAGCTGCCAAGCCATAAACCTAAATAAATAAATAAGTTACTTTATTTTAAGCATTTAATTACATTCGTAATGTATACATCTTATAAATACAGTTAAATAAAATTGAAGTGTCTGTTTGTAATGTCAAAATTTCAGCTTTTAAGTAAACGCATATGTAAGCATATACTGTACTTATATCAAAAAACCATTTTTTTTTGTCTGTATGTCTATCTGTCCGTATGTTCCGGCTAATCTCTGAAACGGCTGGACCGATTTTGACGGGACTTTCACTGGCAAATAGATGATGTTATAAGGAGTAACTTAAACTATCTTTTTTTTACTTTTTTTAGGGTTCCGCTAAAAAACATTTCACGCAGATGAAGTCGCGGACACAGTGAGTCTAAAATAAAATTATAAACTGAACCCCGTTGTAAATTTAACTCTACGTACAGATTTCTCTTGTTTAGATTCCTTTGCTATTTATCAAATAAATTGATAACAGAAGCGTTGCTGAAAAGGCAACGCAGCCCGTGTTTCGAGAACGTTTTTGAGAACGCTCTGAGGCTTGTTTTTTGTTTAGACAGATTCACAATTTCTATAACAAGAAATCAATAAGTAAAGCGGCCGCCATTTGTCATTGCCATTCAAATGGGGCAACGTGGCCTCTTTTTTGAGAACGTTTCCTTCAGAAAGCAATCTTGGGGCTTGCTTACATTTAATATAAATCATATTAAATGCCGTCTCTTTTATATTTGTTCCCTTGTTTTATGAAAGAAAAAAGAAAAAGATTTTATTTAAAGAAATAAAATAAAAAATATCTTTCATGTGCCCCTATTTTAAATGTTCTTATTTCACACTAGTATGTGCCAGCAAAAGCTCGTCCGCGTCGTTTCCTTGACAATGCGATGATAGGCATTTTGTTAACAGACATCTCCTCAATACAGGTGTCACCGACAACCCCCGGTACGGAGCTTACCTGGAGGCAGAATAACAGCCCATGTCCTGCTTAAATGCGGAGAGGTAGCCTAATACAGGACGAAGTATCTGCACGCCCCAGGAAGCCTCCGTTAAGAAAATGGTGGACTTCCTGGAGAAACAGGGATGGATGGGTAAACCCTCATCCACCCTTGCACACAAAAAAGGCACTAAGAAACCGCCCTCTTTCAGAAGAACGGCAGCGCCAAAAGAACGCGACCACAGCACCTCGCTTTTCGCTATATTCTTCTATTTCACGGAAACGACATCATCTCCTTCTTCTTATATATAAAAATGAATGTTTGTCTGTATGTATGTCCTTTATAGAATCGTAAACTATACATTTGATCATGTTTAGCAAAGTTATTGTGTATGAGCCAGAGAAGGTTTCTGAGTTGGTTCACAATTGGACCCGGTAGGTGGCGCTGCTGTCGGCATATCGATTGAAAATTTTCCGGGCAGGACGACGTCTGCAGGGCCAATTAGTTTATAATAAACATTTGCGAAATAATATAAACAATTCAAAATATGAAATAAAGATTACATAATCAATAAGTGCTATTATCATCAATAAGATTTCTTGTTACGTCTCCTAATCTCTTTGCATAATATATTACACGCTCTTATTTTTGTTATATATTACCATACAGTGAATAATCCAAGTGTACCCTCCATTACGGTAAGATAATTCCATGTATTAACGGCTTCCTTCTTCACTTGCCAACTCTAGTTACGTCACAAAATAGTAAGGTACAGAAGAAACACTTAATACCAAACTGGAACACTGGTATTCATTGACTTACACGCGAACATGTATAACGAATTTGGTCTTTGGGTGCAATTTTTGCAGAATCCCAGGCTTACATGCAAAAAATTGTTTTCTGTGTTTTAATTAGATAACAGTATAGTTTTTTAATTTTTCAAATAAAATAAATATTTAAAAATCTCTACGATAACGTATATTTAAATTTACTTGATAAGGATTTTTTGACATTAGAAATCACTGAGGTGAGGACGGGACAAAAACATTGATGATTATGATTGATTGTATGAACATACAGAAAGAATTCTGTGCGGCCAGGTGATCTGCCGTAAGAGACGACAAAACAACTCACAGCCAGGTGGTAGGGTATTTGCCCGTTCGAATGGCTACCCCTAGTCTAGAGTATGCCACCATAAAAACTTTGTATTATGTTTCGGCATTAGGTACTGGCCATGTTGCAGTCCCCTTTTAGAGAACGGTAGCACATCTGGTGTTTCAAATGTCGTGCAATGCAATAAAAAAAAACCTCATTGTATTTTAAGATATAGTAATACTGTATGCACCCATACTCCTGTTCTACTTTTTTGTCTGCTTAATAAAATGTACTGTGTATTAATATGATATTACATAAAGGGTGGTATCGCTATTTCTTCTAGTTGTAGCATATTAACATTAAGTAACTAATGGATATTTAATACAGCCGAAAACTGTAATTAATAAGATTGTTGACTTTAAACAATAAATGTACATACATATAGGTACAAGTACCTAACTGCCTATATACTTATACAAACAATCTTTAGTTTCCAACCCTGCCACTTATTTTACTCCTCTTGATAGATAGGTTAGCTGGAAGTAAATCTTATTTAATTTTTTTATGGCTGAAGTACAGCAGACAGACTGACAACCTAACTGTCATGGGAAGTGGTCACTGCGTCTATAGGTACTTGCAACACCAAAGGTACTACCAATGTGCTGCCAGTCTCGTAGATGGAAGTGGAACCTGGTCACAAATGCATGCACGGATATTTAGGGTTAAGCTCGCCTTTGTACATCACCAATATTTTATAGTTTTACTAAGCTGTCCCGGCAGACGTCGTCTGCCCGGAAACGCTTCAATCGATATGCCGACAGCAGCGCCACCTACCGGGTCCAATTGTGAACCAACTCAGAAACCTTCTTTGGCTCACGCACAACAACTGTGCTAAAGATCATCACATGATCAAATGTATAGTTTACGATTCTATAAAGGACATACAGACAAACATTCACTTTTATATATCAAGATTTGTACACATCAATATTTTATACTTTCAAGAGTCTTTGAAAACACTTCATCATTTAAGAAACATAATATTAACTAAACTATTTAAAAAAATGTGTATGTGCGCAGTTCACACGCAGTAGAAGTGAAAATTCAGATAATATAGTTTCAATCGATATTTAACAAATAAAAATAGGGGTTGATCGTAGAGGATTGAAAATTTAGGGTTGTATTTATTTTTTAATGCTGTATCATAAAAAAATTAGAAAAAATTATCTAAAATTTTTTAAAAAAAATTAGGTGTGGACTACCCTTAACATTTAGGGGGATGAAAAATAGATGTTGTCCGATTCTCAGACCTACCCAATATGCACACAAAATTTTATGAGAATCGGTCAAACCGTTTCAGAAGAGTATGGTACGTAACATTGTGACACAAGAATTTTATATACGATCTGTAACCGTTTTGTGTATAATATGAAGAATAAAGAAGACTTTCTGTAATTTACTATTTTGTGACTGCGTTGAACAACTTGAAAAAGTTACGCAATAAGCAACAAAAGTGAAACCGTCTTTAATCGCACGCCACGGGGCGTCGCTTCTGTGTTTAAACAGACACCATGTGCGATTATTTGTTGTTATATTACATAATTAAAGTGTTGATAGCGGCATATTACGGCATCTTCTTTATGTCAGTGGTGAATGAAAATAATTAGTAAAAACTAGAACAATCTTGCAACCTTGATCGTCTAAACTTCGAAATCGTCGAGTGAAATATTCAACAGCAAAGTTACTAATTTATTTAAGGAAAATATCAAATTGCATGTACTGTTTCCTATAAGTTATTACTGCATTTGTCATGTTTTGTTCATAAATGTATGTACATAATTGGTATTAGTGCAAGTAATTGTTGGTAAACCAAATAAAAAAAACAATGCATTAATTATCGTTTGAAAAGTAATTAAAATTATTTCTAACAAGCTATTTTAGAACTTAAATGATAAGATGTTATTTTAACACCTGTTAAATACCTTTACCTAATAATAGGTAGATACTTGAATGGATAAGTATAGGTAGATGTAAGTATAGGTAGACGTAAGTATAGGTAGAGTTTTATTTGTAATGTAGTTTAATTTATAGGTTAGTTTTATTTCAGACGATACCTTGTTATAACTTTACATATTGACAAATAAAAGATTTTATGCAAGAATTTATTGATTTAACGGATTTTAACGTAATGCACCTTTTTTTTATTGCATGAGTTCAGCAGACAGGCAGATAGCCCACTTGATGGGGAGCGATTACCATTGCCTATACACATTTGCCAAAGGTGCTACAAATGGGTTGCTGCTCTCTTAAGGGAGACTGGAACTGGTCACTAATGCCGGAACACAAATCAAGGTTGTTATGGCGGCATACTCTAGTCCAGGGGTGGTAGCCATCAGTTAGGCAAACGCCCTACCACCTGGCTGTGGGTTGTTTTGTCGCCTCTTACAAAAGGGCCGCCCGGCCGCAGGAATTAGTATTCTTTCTCCGTCCCGTGTACGAATAAAAACACCTTAAGCTATGGGAGAGGGTTACACGAACAAAATACTAAGCAAATGTGTAAATACATTTGTGTCAAATTCGAAGACCATTATGAACAGAAGAAATAGAAGTAGAGATTCTCGAGATACGTATCACATGCGAGTAACAGCCAATTGATTTTGAATAAAACCAAAATGAAGAGTGACTGCGCAATAGCTTATAATGACAGTCAAAATGAGTCGACTATATTATTTATCGCACATTCATGACATTTATTTCCGTAATTTCGTTTGTTTATTATTTCGTTAGTTACGCGGTTATTTATTGATGATTTCTTTTTAATGTATACTTTTCGAAACTTCGGACGTAATTGTTCATTATCTAACTTAAAAATGATGTTTATAACATAATTAATATACCAGGTTGCTCTATTTACGGACTCTATTATTAGACATATACTTTTATTGCATATTCAAACAAAGGGGCCTGTATTTTAAGGTAGCGGATCAGCGTTGCCATCGAATTGCCATTTTCCATCGTTAAATGACAAATGTGGCTCTGACACAGTGGTAAGTCAAAAAACTAGAATGGTATCTCTTGGTGGCTGGCATCATTAGATTCAACTTCCTGTCATTGCAAGAGTCTAGTTGAAGTAAACAAAGCTACATTGAAGATTGATAGACTAGCAACCGGCGTCGATGCTATAGGCTTTGAAGCCTTGTATTGACAAGCTGGTCGCTACCAATCAACCTTTTGGCTCTTCTCTCAATTGACTCCATCGCTTCAAGCTGGTATTTGGCTGAGCCGTCCCAAAGGTGAGAACAGTACTCCATGCAAGATCTTACTCGAGAAGTTTAAGCAGTTGCTCTGCAATGAAGCACCGTCTCTCCTTTGAAAGTATATTCAGCTTTTTAGCAGCCAGTTGAGCTACACTTTCAATATAGGAGCCGAAATTGAGAGTGGATGTCAAAGAAATACTTCAAAGAGAAACTCGTGCACCTTCGCAAAGTTAGAAGCTAGAGCTATCAGGTATTTCGACCAACTGCATAAGATTAAGTCCTTATAAAAAGGCAACCAAACCCAACATAAGTTGTCTTTGGGTCATTATTTGAATGGTGAGTATAATGGAACAGGCATCATTTCATTAGAACTCGTTACAAAAGCACGTCGAAGAAATTAATGAATTTAATATTAGCATACAAGTCATACAACAAAACAACACCTACATAAACCTACGCGCGCAAAAAGATCATTTCGCAATATCACGGATTCATAAGATATGATATTGTAATCGTCAAGCGTGTTTAACCAGCTTACCTAAGCTAATGGAGATGGTAAATTCGATTAGGCTTCCATAGAGTAAATAATAACCATAAATAAAATTAAAACTAAATAATTAAAATGAACAAGTTGGCGGTAGGCTAAATAACACTTTAACAATACTCGTTGGATAAATGTCATCTTTGTCGTCCACTTGACGTCCACGTGACCACGGCCACTGAAAAGCAGCCGAAACATAGGATTAACCAAAATCAAATAAATTACCGCGCTTAAAACCGTTAAAACGTAGTTTTATTATGTATACAAGTCGCGAAAACTTCAGAAAATATAATGGAGGAAGCTTGAATAATTTTTTTGAAAAATCCAGTACGTAAATGTTTGTAAGCGACGTAAAGAAGGAAATAGAGTTAATTTTTTACTTATTTTTATTGTATACTAGCTGTACCCGGCAGACGTTGTCTTGCCATTAAGGGGACCAATTGTTAATCTAAACCATTCTCGAATCTACTTGAAAAAAACCGTTAAAGAGGTGTTCAGCGGCGCCACCTACCGGGTCCAATCGTGAATCTAAATTCTAAACCATCCCGGGATTATATATAAATATTATATTTTAAATTCTTTCATTTCGAACAACTCCTTTAAATATTTGTAATTTACTAGCTTTTTAACATGTTAAAACGCAACATTTGTCGGGCATAACCTATATATAACAACGTTTATTTTTCTTGATTTTAGTGAATATATCAATCTTATGAATGACCCAAATGATCAATTTTATGAATTCAAATTCGAATTCCTATAATTGTCAAAATTTGGAAATTAACACTGTTCATACATATGTATGTAAGTAAGTTATGTATGTACATAACTTCACGCCAGGTCTCTTGCGGGGTAGGCACGAACAACAGAGCGCCGTTCAAGCTTATTCTTACACACCTCACTTGCTTTTTTGACATTCATAGCTCTTGTCATGCACACTCGTCGGTTGTTAAGGCTCCTGACATCACCTTCTGCTAATACACGATCAATTTGATCATGGAAGGTGTGTCGTGGCCTTCCGCGACGTCTATAGTTGTTCTGATCTGTTCATCTATAGTCAAAAAATCTTTATCTTACCTCCATTCAGTTAAATTTGAATTTGACATTGGCGAGAACCGAAAGATGTTATTTCTATTTTAGTCCGTAGAAAAACACACATTTTAATTATATCAACAAAACCAAACATATTACGACTGTGCTTTGGGGCCAATCTTAGCCGTCCAGACCATAACAGAAAGTTCCTTTATAAAATGTACCATACCAAAAATCAAATCCGCTAAACCGTGGCCTCTGTTTTCCAGTGAACTAGAGAAGCAAAGCAAAAAAACCATACAAATTTACCCACTTGTGATAGATAATAAAATTACGCATAATGTGTAACATGTGAAACTGCGCGGGCGCACCTTAAAGCAAGTTTCTTGCACTTGTCGGAAAGTTGTTAGATGAAATAATACTTCACATTGTAAACGTTACATAATATGGAGTAATGTTATTTTACACATATCGAAATGACATTTTACTTCATTTTAGGATAAGTTATCTTCATTATATTAAATTACAAAATTGTGTTATTTATATTGTTACAACTCAGGTCCCGACAAAAGCAAAATCCACCTGCATATCAGAAACAAAGCACATTTATTACCCGTCGGCATTTGAACTAATGATATTTAAATTCTTTATCTTCTTTTGTTTACTTTGTGTTTAAAATATGTAATTAGAAAACAGCCCATTGTTGTATTGTAATCTTTTATGGCAGTCATTAGCCAGGTGTGTCCGATTAAGTCGACGTAGATACGGGGACATTGCAGTTGCGCAGTATAAAACGATGACCTGATGGAGGGGGGAGGGAGTCGACCGAGAACCACGAGCGAAGCGAGACGTGTGGACGGGAATCTGATAAGTGACGGACTCTGCGTGTGTTATTGAATTACGACCTTCTGCATTACGTTTGGACTTGTTGTGTTCGGTTATATTCACCTGTGTATACGTGTTTGTATAGTTCTAATAAACACTATAGTAATCCTAACGGCATTTTAATTCGAGTCTCGCGGCTCAACAATATTATACTAGGTATATATTATACATGCACAGCCAGTTTCTATATCATACTATCTAAAATAAAAATAAAAAATCAATACATACGTATACCTAACAACATTGTTTTTAAACGAGAGAAATTGGTGAATAAAATTTTCATTTAATATTGTGTTTAAATGTTTACTTTGAACCATTGTCTACATTTATATTATGGAGAGTAGAGGTAAGGAGGAGGAAGTTAAGGAGTTGGTAAGGTAAGGTAAGGAGTTGAAAAAGTGTCCAACTGTAATAAACAGCAAATTATGGTTCGAAAACTCGTCCAAATAGCGCTAGTGTAGCAAAAGGAAATTATATGAATTTAGCAGTTATAAACGAAGTGAAGTGCGCTGGGTTGAAAAATTTAAAAATTATAATTTGGAAAAGTATTGAGACTTTCTCGTATTGAGATGTATGTATATAAATGCAATAGTTACATTTTCTAAAATGCGCGGTGACAAAGAGGAAGTGTTTCTATACTTCTTTAATCTATTTTTAAATACTTTCCACTTGCTATTATGGCGCCGTCTTAATTTGCTGCCCTTCAGTGGACACTTTAATATACTGAGATGGTTTTTCTTACCTCTAGCCTCTATGTATACAATACAAAACCAAACAAATCAAATTGGCTAACACTGACCCGATTAGACCAAATAGAATTGTCTAAGTGACAATTTGTAGTTGTGTCAGTGTCATCACGACAGATCCTATTTACTAGTATCAAAAGTATCAAGCGCGGGGTTACGACACTTATCGAGAATTCGTCGTCAATTTGATTCACACGAGTACGCGAATAGCTTGAATGGGCCTTTACAAGATAGATTTATTATTGTGTCGTAATTTTATTCTTAGGTACAGGTTTAATGTATTGTGTATGCAGGGACGTGGAATGCAGAATTCGGTATTATTGTTATACTTGTGTAATTAGGTTCTTATTAAGGATATAATTTAATAGTTTAAGTGAGTTTTATTGTAGTTCTAAATAAATCTTTTTCTTTCTAATATTTATATACAACTTAAGTTCTTCCCGCGGCTACGCTGCAGGTTAAACCCTAGCTAGTTCTATTTAATTAAATAAAACTTAATTACGTTTATTTTGTACATTAAACATTCAGCGAAAAACTATCCAACTGATGGTAAGAACCGCTTAAAAATTCTTGGCGTTGTTTAGGACGATAGTTTAGACTAGAGATAGTTAGTGCATATACAGACAGATGCGGAAAGCGACTATCTTTTATTACTATGAGAGGTTTATAGGCTCTTTTAATAAAAATGTTGGTTTTGAAGCTATCACATTCCTAATAAATATCATTTTTTGAAGTCTTTCCTAACGAGCCTAGAAATCTCATATAAATATTACCACTAAGGGGTTAAATAAAATAGCCGTTGTTTTATGTTCAACTGATGATGGTTTAATTTTTATACTTGTTATATAGAAGACAGATTAGCTTGGTGGACACAAGTAGGTTAGTACGTACGTACGGTTACGGTAGACCAGAAGACCAATGGATGGTTTGTGAGACAGATGATATTACGAAGGTACGGTAATATATAGGTTACATATTTTTTAATTGCCATAAGCTGACAAACAGGCAGACGGCCTATGGAAAGGGGTCACTGCCGCCTGGATGTTTGCAACACCAAGGCCGTTGCCAACGCGATGCCAACATCCTAATCATAGGTATATGTTATAATTAAAAATGTAAAAAAGATTCAATACTTCAATTAATCACTATCCGTACTTAAAGTTTCCCTTTGATTGTTTTTTCCGCAATTTAGTTACGCAATTTTCCTGTTATTATTGCGTATTATTATATCATAGGTCAGTGGGTTTCCAATCGTTTCCGTCGACCGTGTTTTCATTGGCGTGTCAATCATAAATTATTGATATTTGACCTAAACTTAGTTAGTTTCTAGTAATTTTCTTAAAATTTAACGTAAGACCCCTAAACTAAACTCCTAAATCCTATAAATCAGATCACCCGCGGAATTTTATAATATTGAAACAACAAACAGCTACATTATTAAAATTAAATTACAACTTAAACTATTAAGTAATAATGCAGTCTACAAGTTAACATAGTACAAATATATTATAGAAAGGATTTTGTGACTACGTATAATCGCTAGGTTTAATATTAAATATATATTTAGAGAAGGAAGGAAAAGAAAGTTAGTAATAAAAAGAAGAGCAAGGAGAAAATAGAAATAGAACTATGATCATTACAGAGAAGAGAGTTTTGTGAAGCAGGAATTTGTATTTGGAAGGTGAGTTGGCAAATATGCCTGTGTTCAAACAGTTTATTTTATGTTTATGAATGGACAACAAACTCAGATTTTAAATTTTTGACTAATTCGATGAATTAATGAAAACAATGTATTGTTCACCAAAAATTAAAACCACGTCCTTAAAACTAAGTACAGTAAATGTTGAACAAAGGGCGGCTTTATCGCTTAAAGCGACCCCTCCCAGGCAAACCCCTAAACTAAGGAAAAAAGACAACAGTGGCGGTGAAAACAATAAATAATAAGAAACATTCCAAGAATAAGCAAATAAATGCCATGTGGTAGGGCATTTGCCCGACTGGATGGCTACCACCCCTGCTCTAGAGCATGTCGCCACAACAACCTTGGGTTGTGTTCCGGCATTAGTGGCCAGGTTCCAGTCTCCCTTAAGAGAGCAGCAGCGCATATGTCACCTTTGGTGTTGCAAATGTCCATAGGCGATGGTAACCGCTTTCCATCAAGTGGGCCGTCTGCCTGTCTGCTGAACTCCTACTATTATATATATATATATATATATATATATATATATATATATATATATATATATATATATATATATACTTTATATGCATATTATTATATAAAATATATATTGTATGTCTTTCAAGACCATGGGCTATAAAAATGGCCCGGACTTTTGGAGGGCTTGCGTGGGGCCATGAGGAGACCAACACGTAGAGGCCCCTTGACAAATTTATTATAAATGTGGCGTGACACTGACCGGCGATTATCCCTGTCTACACCATATACTAATGCACCCAAGGACAAGCCCCGGCCAGTGTATGACTATTGTGGGAAATGATGACAAAAAGTACCGGGCTATTTGGGTGAACTGCTAGTGGTACTAGGGGTCTGAGAATATGGGGACTATGGCGTCTGCCCGTCGCAATGTCCGGGGAACATGGAAAAATGGGCAGACGGTGACTCGCCACTCCCTGCATGGGCCCCAAAAAATGCCATAAAAGGCAGGGGCAACATGGGTGTGAGTGGCTAAGGGGTGTAGAGAGGTGGGCTGCAGGTTCACCGAAGCTACTTCCGACGTTAGGCCATTTATCACTTCCACCCCTGGAGCTTGAATCTTAGCTCTAGCGATCTCCACTCCGTGCCGGCTGGTTAAGACAAGCACGGAGGCGGGGGCCTTGGCTTGGCCCCCGGAGTCAGGTACGAGGTGTCGCTACTCACCTAAGGCTTCGCCACAAAGCCCCCCTGCGGGTAAATATATATTATTATTATTATACAAAAATAAGATATATCAACTATATATGGAATCAGCAGCTTTTAGACTTGCGAGGACCAAAGATATTTAGTAACCATCAGTCGATCTAAATATAGTATGCATAGTGTAAATAACTCCTTCGTATATCATTGTCCGTTTACCGTTTTGATGTATTTGCTCCTGAAAATAATTTGTTTATCAGCCTAACGAAATAACTTGCGATGTTAATGTGCCTAAAATTAGTAGCAAATAAAACAAGTCATTGTTATACAATTACATTTCACATAAAAGCGAAACAGATATTAAAATTAGCCTAGTACAAGTTGTAAGATAGCGTTAATTAAACTAGAATAACATAAAATACATTAACGTATCCTACATCCATTAAATATGTATGAAGTAATGAAATAAGCATACAAATTGCGTGTAAAACATTGTTAAAAACATGCCTTGCATAATGTCAGGTTCACACTTGATGATTTTTAGCGATATGACGATTAATATTAAATATATCACCGGCTCACAAAAAGCCTTTACTGATCAGACCCGTCTATTCTTATGTATTTCGATGACCTGAGGTCAGTTTGGTGCATATAGCCTCAATATTTTGATTAAATTTAATTTTGATATTCGTTCTTTAGGGCATGTTTCGTTTACATATGTTTAAAGTACAGCTTCAAGCTGGGCATACTTTCAAAGGTGAGGCGGTATTTCACATCTGAACAGCTGCTAGTGTTGTACGAAACACAAGTACGAGCATGTATGGAGTACTGCTCTCACTCAACTCGAAGCACTAGAGTCGATTGAGCGGAGAGCCAGGAGGCTGGTTGGCAACGACCAGCTTTTCGATGACAAAACGCAAAGTCTCAAACCTCGACGCGGGTTTGCCAGCTTATCGGTTTTCTATCGGATTAACTTTGGAGTGTGTGCAGCTGAGCTCTTCGACCTGATCCCGCCATCTCTCTTCCATCATCGGACAACCAGACGCACCGGCATGCGGCACCGACATATGGTGGATATTTTACTATAAGAACGAAGCGCTTTGCATCTAGCTTCATCATACGCACGGCAAGCTAGCGCTGTGGCGTAGAATGAAAGAGGAGGAGCCTGCCTACCGCTGCCGTATGCGTGAGAGAAAGAGAAACCGGGTTCGATTCCTAGTATAGTAAATTTCGGAAACATATTTTCTCCGTTATCTACCATGGTCTGGGTGTCTGAGATCGGCCCCAGAGTGGTCCGCGTTGTATATAACCCATAAGCGTAACTTGCTTCATTTGGGGATATACAATGTGTGTGTTTGTCTGCCGATTATTAAAAAAAACAGACAGCCTGGCGCTGTAACGCGTTAAGTAACGAAACGCTTTACCCTCCCATAAGAGGTTATCACTTAAATAATCATAGCATAGTTGTATACATTGATGTAGCAATAAAATTGTTACATCAATGGTTGTATAGACTTACATAGATATTGGAGGGATAAAGATAAAAGAGCTACATGTTTTCTATCGTGTACTCACCCAAAATTTCCAAAACAAAGCTCGCCCAGTGTGTACAATACACAATGTAACGTAAAGCATCTTGCATACGAAATGTATGCAAAGTTGAACTTGTTAAGTATTACGTTTGTTTGCGTAATCTGTCTGCGGCTTTCTTTATTATGTCAAGTGTCTTGTTTCTTTGTTTACAATAATTACTGATTTTTAGGTTGTCAACATACTCAGATGAAGAATTCTGTTTAATTTTAAAGAGGTTATTTCAGCCGAATTTCAAGTCAATAGAAACTGGGTACTTGATAATTTAGTTAACTGGAATACTTTTTATCATTATACAAAATGTCCAGAGCCTTTTGTATGTATTTATGTACTGCGTTGTGACATCATAATTGGGTATTTGACACATCTAGGGTTGCCAACTATTACTGAGAAAAATAACGTATTACATTTTTTAAGTAGGAAAAAATATTTGGAAGAAGAAAAGGATTTTTTAAAATTTTATTTATTTATTCTCTTGGAGACATTATTTTTGTGTACTTCAAGCACACACTGACAACTTTTCATTATTCTTAATTTTTTGGAAGCTATCTTTACATTCCCGATTTAAATTTAAATGAACAAACATTTTTTTAATTAAATTTATAGATGTCTTGTTCCTTTCTTCTCGCCGTTTTAGATTCATTACTTCATAAACTTTTTCAGTGAAAGCTGGTGAAGCATCAGAGTAAATATTGGAAATAGAGTATTTTCACATAATTTATTTTTATGCAAAAGTATAGTAAAGTATATTTACCAAAAATAAAGTAGAATACGTTATTATAAAGTATGTTTGGCAACCCTAGATTTCTGGAACGATACGCACAAAAAAGAGTGTATTTAAATACTTTACTATACTAGTCTTACTTTCACAACTTTCACAATTTCATCGTAGAATAAATAATCAGAAAATTGAATCATTCAGTGGCATCGATTACCATCCTGCCCTTTCAGTTCTGTATTTTTTAATCAAATTGATTTATTTGGTCATTCCATCTATATCAGTATTACTATCAATTTAATTTTATGATAATACTAGCTGTACACGGCAGACGTGTTCCTGCCTTAAAAAAATCTAGACCCCGATTACAGCGTCATCTACCGGGACCAAATGTTAATCTAATTTCGAATCAACTTGAACATTCAGAGTAGAAAATTATTAAAGTGCTTACTTTATTACTACTTTATTACTATTAAAAAATAGGGGTTGGTGGTAGAAGGATTAAAATTTACGGTTGTATGTATTTTTAATGCCTAAATCATAATAAAATATAAATAAGAAATTTTATCAAAAAATTAAAAAAAATATTTTTAAGGGTCACCTATCATTTAGGGGTATCAAAAATAGATTTTGGCCAATTCTCAGACCTAACCGATATGCATACAAATCGGTTCCGCCGTTTCGAAGGAGTTTGGTAACAAACACCGCGACACGAGAATTTTATATATTAGATAATAATCAATTTTGATAACTACTGTTTAAGCAATAATACATTTTTGTTTAGAACTTTTTGAATAGGTTTTTTTTATAAAACATACTACGGAAGTAATTTCCGTACCTTTTTAACCGACTTCGAAAAAAGGAGGAGGTTCTCAATTCGTTGGGATCTTTTTTTTTTTGTTTTGCTTTTTTTTATGTATGTTCGCCGATTACTCCGTGATTTATGATCCGATTTACGTTATTTTTTTTTGTTCGACGCGGAATAGCTGCCATGTGGTCCCCTAAAAATTTGACATAGTTTGGCCCAGTAGTTTTCATTTTACGATCATTTTTTTGTTCCCGGTTCTTGGGACCTATATTTTTTAAGAAGCGCGGCACCATTCGTAGGTCCACCCATACATAGCTAGATACTAAAAAGTAACAAATAAAAAATAAAAACTTCGTTTAAAAAAACCGACTTCAAAAACTAAAAAACTAAAATGTATAAAATAATTTATTTCTAAAGCTATTATTATTAATATATATTATCAAAAACATCTTGAAGTCGGTGCAAAATAAAACATAAAAATTACTATATTTTGAAAATTACTAAGCACCGACTTTAAGATGTTTTAGATAATATATATTAATAATAGATAATATAATAGATTTAGAAATAAGTTATTTTATACATTTTAGTTTTTTAGTTTTTGACGTCGGTTTTTTAAACGAAGTTTTTTTTTTACACTTGAACAGTAGAATTTTATATATAAGGATACTAGCTGTACCCGGCAGACTTACCCTTAAAAAATAAAAATCTAGAAACCGATTGCAGCGTCATCAGCCGGGACCAATTGTTAATCTAAACCATTCTCGAATCTACTTGAAAAAACAGAAAAAAATTCATCAAAATCAGTCCCGCCGTTAAAGAGGTATCCAGCGGCGCCGCCTACCGAGTCCAATCGTGAATCTAAACCATCCCGGGATCCACTTGAACACACGCAAAAATAATTCACCTAAATTACACAAATGAAAATGAGTTTAAATGCAGACACCAACCCCGAAATCGAAAGATCATAACAAATGAATGGCTAGACTGATTGTGACTTATATATTTACATGTTTTATTCCTGCCACGGTTTCTCTGGAAGAGATCGCTTCTTAGCGATAAGACCGCCCATTCTGCAAATTAGAATATTTTTAGGCTAAAGTTTTTCTGTGTTTTCTGTAATGATGGTGTATAATAAAGTGTCATGTATCTATCTATACCCAATTTAAATACAGCGAGGATAAGCTTAGTTACTAAGCCATCATGATTTATTAATAAAATTAACTAATCAATGTATCTAGGTAAACAAATGAGTAATGAAATAGGTGTCATTTAAAAATCTATGCTATGTTGCATAATTATCACCTAGAATTCTAGATTCAGATTACAATGGCAAAAAAAACTCGTCTCGCTTTCTAGTCTGAATACAAAGGACAAAAACCACGCGCAACAAATGCAAAATTAACCTATTTGCAATTTTTCTTTAGTACACTAATAAAATCCTTGCGACATAAAAAGACAATCATCTTTGTACAAACAAACAGAAATGTAATGCAAATCTGAATTTAGTCGGTTATTCGCTACGGTTAGCATGGCTTTCATTGAAAATGTGTTTCGATAATTATGTAATTTAAGAAATTTATGGAAAACTGAGGACTGGTATCGGTTCGGTCCTTGGCTAGTATAAGGTAGATAGAATATTGTAATACTTGCAACAACTCAAAAGGGTTTCTGGTAATAAAAGGACAGCAGCCGGTCACTACATTTATAATCAGAGCACCTTACGGTTTTAACATATTTTATACACTGACAATTCACACTCGACCAGCATTTTTAGAACACCTCGCTATCCCTCCAACAATTTTACAGCAGAAGAAACTTAACAAATTGGCACAACCGATAGCGGATTGAAGTCATTGATAAACTATTTTAATTAAAAGTTTTATGAATGACATGAATTTAACAGTTACATTATTGGTTGAAAATTATAGATTTACTCAATTACCACATATTAGATATAAATATTATTACATAAAATTATGTTAAATTATAGAGAACTATTTACTCTATAGAAAACAGGCGCTAATCACCGAATAAATAAAAATATAACATTATTAGTCAATTAAGAAAATGGCCGATTGAATAGTTTAGAAATAAGAGGGTACATAACAAAATTAATTATTAACTTTAAAAAGAAACATAACAAGAACAACTATGCTACTAAATAACTGTAACATTATCGCCCCATTAATTTTACTGTCTATCCTCTTTCTGTCTGAGGCGACGGCCAATGCACAACAGGGTAGGAGCAGCTATTTTGGACACTTCCTGCCGACGTTTTAACGAGACCACAACGCGCCATGCGCTCATCCTTTTTTTGGATAACATTCATTCAGGAACGTAGCTACGGCCGTATCAGCTGTATCAATGATTCGGGACCCGAAGGCTACAGGGGCCTCGAAACTGTGTTAGTAAAAATTCCTAAAACGTCTTCTAAGATCGGCGACGGGGCTGTCGGGCTCGGCCTCCCCGTCGCCGGCGCAGCCCTAGTTTATAATATTTTTAAGTATTTTTCGGGTAAACATATATCTGTGAAGCAGCATTTTCGAAGATGAACTTCATTAAGAATAAATTTCGATCTCGACTTACTGATGAACATCTCCAGAATTAAATGTTAAAGCTTGCACCAATTTCACTCCAAACTTCAGACAGATAATCCGCAACAAAGTGTCATTTTCCTAATTCATATGTAAAAAAATACCTTTGTTATTTCCGTAATTACATTTGTTTGATAAATATTTTTTTCTCTTTCTTTCTCTGTTCTTAAAGGGGACCCCGAGCGAAACTAATGGCCTCTGGCCTATAGCGGCAAGTCCTCCCATTGTACTTTAATATATGTGTAATATAGTTATTCATTATTATTATAACCCCAGATAAGTTTTCTAAATCACTGGATCATTTTTACGCGCCACCAGGAAATTTGACTTAAAAATACGTACAGAGCTATTATACTAATAGAAGTATCAAGTGACTAAGTCTGGCCTGTACTTGAGGCAACGCATCGGTGTCGCCATCCTGCACGGGAATGCAGCCAGCGTTTTGGGCACGTTCCCAATCGACAGTAGTTTGGGACCTATATACTATTTGTTCTTATTGTGTAATTTATTTTATATGTAACTTAAAAACAAAACCATAAAAAGTACCAAATAAAAATAAAATATGACACAAAAAAAACTTGAAACAAACGCTTTTTTCCCATAAGGAGGATAAAAAAATACTGGGAGTTATAGTGCGTGGCTTTTTCAAAGGGCTTTGACTACAATAAAGATCTAACCGATGACCACTGTCAAAGACGTTTTTGAAAAGAAAAATGAAGCTTCATTTCTGACCCTATCGTAAAGTATCAAGCCAACACATACGATGCGAATTTATCGAGTTTATACCTTTTTAAACATTAATCAAGATTCCTTAGCGTTTTTGTGATTTATATCTTATAAACAGGTAGAATAAGTTTTACTTACCTGTAAGGGTCCGTGGTTTAATGTGATAAACAAAACCGTCTTTTGATTTTAATATTATTTTACTACAATTTTGTTACTCAGAGACTGGCTACGTTCTATGAGAAGCTCACAACGACCACGTTCACGACGTAGCAATTTTTCTCGTTACATTTGCTTGCGGGCGTTATAATCACAAACTCTAGTGGAACGGATTATGGAGTGTGTTCATGTCGTTAACGACGAAGTACCTACACGATTTTCAATGTTAATCGATAGAGAGAATTAATGATCTGTGGTCAACACCCACTTCGACCCAGCTCCTGACATGGGTTGTTGTGAGCGCTGTGTGATCGAAATTGATGATTTTATTAGTGACGTTTTCGCCACGACTACAAAGACCGTAGTCGCCATGTGGAACGGCAGACGGAGGATTTAGGATTTTGTGTAAAGGAACGCGTCAAAAGTAGTATAATGCAAAATATGAAGAAAGAAAAATATAAATAAAAAGAATTAATAATGTACGGCTAATAAGGCGGGAAATTCTGAAAAAATCAGATTAGTACAACGTAAGAAGCAGTTTCAAAGACAGTTCCTTATAGTTAAATACTTCGAATAGTGTTTACGTTATGGATCTGTAGGATAAATGACAAAAACAAAGCCAAGCATTTATATGAAACATTTTTGATTTGTAATTTTTTTAAATTGTTATCGATATTTCATAAAAATGAAAAATATTTTCACAATTTTGACAGCATATGGCATATAGATAGACTTACAGTAGTTCTCTAAAGGATTGCGCCAAACATTACCTCGGAACACTAACTAATCCTATTAGTTATTGCCTTTAGTGCCTTTGATGACAATATTTCCTGATAAAATCACCTATGGTAGACGAACTGACAGCGAAGTAAGGATTCTTTTTACTTTCCCAACAGTATACGCCAAAAACCTTGTTTTAAAAAAAGACATGATTCCTAAATATCATGCCTTTTGCCAATACAATGAGCTATCAAAGAGACTTACAAACTCTTCAAGTGATCAGTGTGCTGGAGAAGAACGGAGATCAGGTAAATATGGCAAGCTTTATGTTAAGTTACCGACCTCATTTGTAGGCATGCGGTGTAACATATCGAATTTAACCATAGAAATGTATGTATGTATGTATTCTACATCCTTCTGCTGTCGCTTTCATAGCGAATAAATTCTCTTTCAGTCCAGGGAGCACACACAGCCAGCCATTTGGACACCTCAGTATCCTACAATAGTCTTGAGAATTTATAAGTAGAATCTTAGAGTAGGTAATACTTAGAAAGATAGGTTTTAAATTCTGCACAAAATCAATCGATGTGTGCGTGAGCACCATGTATTTATTTTCGCTGACACACACACACACACACACACACACACACACACACACACACACACACAGGCACAAATAATGTTGCAAGTAAATAGAGTATTTCTAAAAAGTAGAAAATTGGACTATTTGACGTCACACTGAATTTTTCTTGCGGACTGACGAGACCGACGCGTGGACGAGCAACTGAGACTTTTAGGACCTACTTAAAAGTGTTTCATTTATTGGCACCTACTCAGGTTATAAGCGTATTAATTCTATAAGTAGACTACAATATAAATATGTTATGTTTTTAAATAAAACGTTGAATTAAAAAAACCCTTAGATGCGTTAGAAAGTATACCTACTATTTTAAAATAATGCATTATTTAAACTGCGAAATTGAATAAATGTGCAATTATGTACCGATTATATTATTTTTATGAGAAAGTTTGCGACTAAAGAACTATCTCTAATGAGAAAGTCTAGTTTCAAACATGACACACACGTGACACCTGGTTGAGAGCGATTTGTGTATATGTTAATCATTAATTTCAGTTACTTAATTTTTTTATATGGTTTTTACTTGTGATTAAAGTTATTAAAATTTAAAGAAACTTGGAACTATCGACAATATTATTGAACTAGTATTTGCCTGCCACTTTGTTTAAGTGATAAGTGGCAAATATTAGTTATTTTGCAAATATTTAAAATCCAAGGTTTATCCAATGAAATCGTATCGGAATTAGCTAATTTTTATGGAAAGTGACTAATTTATACAATTCCTGGGAATATTCACTCGGTGTTTTGGAGATACGAGTATCAAAAATATTATCACAGAAAATTTGCTATTCATAAGTACATCGGAATCAGAAAATTTTCTTCATTCTGGCCAATTTAAACAGCTCAGACAGATATAAAATACCTCAGATTTTAAGTTCGGAAATTTGCTATCGATTAGCGAAAACCACATCGATCTCGGTGTAATAGTTTTTAAATGAATCCCAAATAAAAAGACAAAACAAAAAGCTAAAACACAAAATACTACACTTATAATTTTATAGATTTTACTTGTACTTTATGAATGAGTTACCCCAGTAATTAATAGATTTACCTTTAGTTTATCTTAGTTATCTGTCTACTAGTTTTCTAAGTATTTAGCAATTTTGTATTTTTACTCTTTTCTCTCGTATAATGTAAAACTATAACTTTAATAGCAGTCCCACCTTATCATTTATAGGAATATTAAGAAGATATAAATTTAGAATTCATTTAAAATTTAGATTTACTGATTCTTGTCTAATACATAAAATTACGAAAAACAAAAATAATATATTATATATAATAATAATAAGCAAATGCTCATTTAAAGTAAGAATAGACTTTATGGAAAAAAGTTTTATTATAAACCATAGCTTCGGTTGTAAAAGCACATTATGGCGTAATGTACCTTGCGATATTTATTCAATTATATCTCGTTAAAGCAATAGCTATAAACGTATAAAACTAATAAATAATTATCAACATACCTCATATCCATTGTCACGCACAAGAAAAAACTAAAACGACTTAAAAATAATTATATCCGATAAGTTGCAACACTGAAATTGCACGTCAAAAAGCACGCTAAATAAAACTGCAATATGGCCGACGGAGTCGCGACTGGCCGATCGCGTGCTTTCTCCGCGCTTTATAACTTGCCAGCCCACCGCGCCAAGCCGGGGAGTCGAAGAAATGCAACCGTTTAGCAATGGGCGTCTTTGCAGCACACGACTATCCGATACGATCCTTTTGTTGAATTTCTGTTCTTGAAGCATGTGAAGGTATAACACGATTCAATTAATTATATAGGGCATGGAAAAAGAACAACTTCTTGTCACTTCTCTTCCCGCTAGCTCATCTTCCTTATCCTCTCCCCTCTATTACATTCGCTTTCTGGCATCAACTCTATCCCGTACTAAAGGCTAGAACTGGTATTCCCTCTGCTGGTCCCTAGTGATGCTGTAGAAATTCAGAGTTGGCAATTGTCGAATGTGTGAATTATAAATAATGAGCACTATGAAATGTATAAAGGCATTTAATAGGGTTTTTATTTTTTTTAATTTTCATAGCTGCAATGCAAACGGCACTGATTTTGCTAATCGCGGAGTATAAAGAGGCAGGTATTTAATAGGTTTTAGTGGTACAATGTCGTGTATTATTTGTTCCGAGACGACAGACGTCTCGGAACAAATAATACACGGGAAAAACGTGGTGTCAAAAATATTTCAATATAACTTGACATTGAGGTGGCAGTGCCAAGTTACAGACCTCATTTTAACAGATACAAACCTGTATAGGCGACAGTAACCACTGAAACTGAAAAAGAATACTAATTCCTGCGGCAGGGTGGCCTGTCGTAAGAGGCGACAAAACAACCCACAACCAGGTGGTAGGACATATGGCCGACTGGATGGCTACCACCCCTGGTCTAGAGTATGTCGCCATAACAACTTTGAGTTGTGTTCCGGCATCAGTGGCCTGGTTCCAGTTTCCCCTTCGAGGCCGGCAGCACATTGGCAGCGACTCAGGTATTGCCAATGTCCATAGGCGACGGTAATTACTTTCCATCACAGTTGGGCCGTCAGCCTGTCTGCTGTATTTCAACAATAAATAAAAAATAGTAGGTCGTCTGCCTGTTTGCCAGATTCACAATAAAAATACCCTTTTTCCTGATGTCACTTCTCTATTCGATTACAATAAATCAAAAATGAGCTGCATGTCGAATCGAATACGATTCGATTAAATGAATAAATGTGCGTCGAATCGGATAGTGTAAAATAGCCGAATACAGAGGGAATCGAACGTAATAATGCATTGTAAAAATGTTGATTTATTTTTACCCACTAAGACACTTTTGTTATAGATAATTAGTTTCGGAAGTAAAGATGAGATCGATAATAATCGATTGACTTGTTAAAAATTGAAAGTTGTTTTCATTTTTACGCGTAATGATTGATGAAGTTTGTGCAAATGAATAATGGTAAACATAGCATGTATTATTATGTTTAATAACATACTTTGCATTATAAGAAGTAGTGTTTTATATCACTTTCGTGCTCTAATTATAATTGATAGTTAGGGGCCTTAACGAGCTTCCTTAATGGTTCGCTGTCCCCCTCACACATCATCACGTTTCAGCGAGGAAACGTAGAAGACGGTGACCTAGGCTCAGTATTCTACTTACAGTCTTGTGGGACTATTGGTAGAATACAATATAACTAAGTACTAAGTTTTCTTTCATTGTATTAGTTAGTCGTTGTACTAAGTTAGATAATAAAAATAATCATTTACAATTTCCACTTACAATTCCGTATTATACAAATCTTAACAAAAAATTATGAGTGTTTTACAAGAATAATCAATTATACATTTTTTTTTCATAAATATTAATTTTTCTGACATAGAAATAGTACAGAAAATTAAAATGATATTTTTGTAAAATATTCGTAATGTTTTGTTAAGATTTGTCTAATACGGAATACGGATTGGTCGTAAACAGTAAGTTTATGTAGGCCCTTTTAAACCTTATTACATTACAGCAATTTGGGTATTTGAAACAGAATATTTTCTTAAGTTTTCGCGACTCGTATACACAATAAAACTACGTTTTAACGGTTTTAAGCGCGGTATTTTTTTTATATAATATTAAAATGGGTGGAAGGAAAAATAAAAGAAATTATCAGTCGAGTTGGTTTGTGTTTCGTTGCTTAAATTTTTTTTTGAACTAGGCATGTTTGCTGAAGATTTTCTTGCGCCGCTCTTCTCTTCAAGCCACAACATGTTGTGAAGCGGTGGTAAATTAGATTAGGCTCCCATAGAGTAAATAATATCCATAAACAAAATTAAAACTAAATAATTAAAATGAACAAGTTGACGGTAGGTTAAATAAAACTTTGACAATACACGTTAGACAAATGTCATCTTTGTCGTCTGTGACCACGACCACTACTGAAAAGCGGCCAAAACGTCGGATAAACCAAAATCAAATAAATTTCCGCGCTTAAAACCGTTAAAACGTAATTTTATTATATTTGAAACAGATTACAATGAATTCTAAAATAGTTTCATATAAACGAGCAAGCGTCAAAATACTCGTATTGTTGCGAACCGATACTAATCCTTTACAGTTGTTTTATTACCCTTTCGAATTGAAGTGATCTATTATTCGCGTTAATCGCTTTGTCAGCCTCCCGGTAATACATCGGAAATCCTTCCTTTCTGATGTTTGCACTTCATGCACATTTTTAGAAGCCATAAAGCTATAAGTTGAAAATTTCAAGGAATAGTTGGCATTTTCCTATGGGGCCATGTCTATTTTACAAATATGTAAGGTCGGTCAGCCAAGACGGAGTAAGCTTAGTTTCAACTGCTATCGGGGCGTTACCTAGTGCACTTTCGGAACGAATATACAATAACGACGGATTTTGCGCAATTTTTATTTTATTGCTTTAGTTCAGCAGAAGGCAGATGGCCCACCTGATGGAAAGCAGTTACCAACACCTATGTACATTTGTAACACCAAAGGTGCTACCAATGCTGCCGCTCTTAAAAGGGAGACTATAACCTGGCCACTAATGCCGGAACACAACTCAAGATAGTTATGGTGGCATACTCTACCGGGGATGGTAACCATTTAGATGAGCAAATAGCCTACCACCTGGCTGTGGGATGTTTTGTCGCCCCTTACGATAGGTCGCCCAGACACAGGAATTTGTAATCTTTTTTGTAAACTATCAATTACGTGTGTGTACTTCTAATAAACTTTGTGATAATTCTAACGGCATTGTAAATTCACATCCCACAAATTCGTAACAATATCATGTTACGGTCAACAGTCATTTTAGAAATAATTTTAATTCTAGTTTAAACAATAATTAATAAGCTATTTGACTCGTGAAATTGTAAAGTCATAAGCCAGTATTCTTATAACAAATTAAGGAGGCTGTGACATTCTTTACAGTTGTAAAAAGACAGTCGATTTGACTGTCAAATACCTATCCAATTTGGGAACTCGGCATTGAGGATGGTCGTGGAGCAGGTTATAAATGTTTTTTAGATTTTTGTAGAAAAATTATTATTTACAGCTATTTTGAGTGAAACAGGAAATTTTAATCTTGATAATGTAAACAATGTTGGATAAGATGCGATACAGATGATACGACGAAATTCAGTGCGCCTCGTGAACAAACGCAATGACTTGTGAAAGCAGGTTTAATAAAGCAAACAGTAACGTTCTCTTATATCCGGTCATTATGTCATGACAAATACGAAAAATATTCAATTAAAGTTGTTCACTTTCCTGCGTAAGAGACTATTTTGTGTAACAACTCGCCAAACGAAAGGACAGAACCTGATGATGTGTAATATCAAGTTGATGATGCAGAGTAACCTTTCCTACGATCCTTGATATCAGTGGGTTCCTACAACTTACTGTCCAATTATTATTACTGGTTATATAATTTGTCAATAGTGACCGAAGAACAAGGCCACAATTCTGCTATTAGGTACTCTCTCGACAAAATCATCGGACACTATGGTCTCATTCGTCGCTTTGCTTTATTTATCATTATATTAACGTGAAGCAAAAACTTTGTACACCTTTTTACGAAAATTGAGTATGTATGGAACATGGACTTCTTTATACGTCCATGGTATGGAATATGACATTTCGCACACTCATCATTTATAGAGAAGAAGTGCAGAATGTTAATTTTTTTAAATTATGCATAAAAGATACATTAAATCAATAAAAATAACCATTACACTCACTACCATGTATTTGACACAAACACATATTTTTATTCTTTTGTTATAATAAATTGCTATAGTTAAAGTCAGATTAACAGTGTAGCCTTGGCGAAATCTGTGTTTATAGAAGTATAGTCCTTGAGTCCTTAGTAAGTATAGTCCTTAAATTATTCATGGTCGAATTTCGATCACTAGTTTATTGTTAATATGCGAAACGCCCGAAAAAAATAGCCAAGAAAAAAAAAGAAAGAGAAAGAAAAAAGCTCGTGGCACCAATTTTTTTCTTACTATCTGAAATAAGATGAGTGGTGCGTCTATTTGGTTACAACATTGTACAGGTCACGCACCACTGGCAAGAGCCCATGAGGGAAATCGGAAATCATTTATAATAAAATTGTAGAGGTCAAATTTCTGTACAATGAAAAAAATGCTAAAATCCAAGTCAGGAGCATGTAAGAAGTCAAATAGAACTAATTTAGATTTTTTCAAATTTTTGTTAAAATATTCTTTCTATATATATATATATATATATATATATATATATATATATATAAAGCTGATAAGTTTGTTTCTTTGTTTGTTTGCTTGAACGCGCTAATCTCAGGAACTACTGGTCTGATTTGAATTTTTTTTCAGTGTTAGGTAGCCCATTTATCGAGGAAGGTTATAGGCTAAGAGCAATAGGAGCCGAGCACCAAAGAAAAATATTTCAAAATCGCGGGGTTTTTATAACTTACTTTTTTTAAACTATTCCGCGTGAACGAAGTCGCGGGCAGAAGCTAGTAAAAAATAAGACGAGTTGTTGTACTCTTGCAGTATATTAATTTCTTAATTGTTCTTAATTTAACTTAGACTGCAGAAACCTTATCGTTTATCAAATACTATTATATATTTACACATTTATGACATTGGACATTTTTAATGATTTAGACAAATGCCCAATCTTATCGGCAGCTCTAACAGCAAGATCATCTATCTGTATTTATAAATACAGATGCTATATATAGCATCACGTTCATGAATTAAGCATAGTCTTTGATTGTTAAATTATACATCAATAAATTAGTGGATGAGACGTGACGCCACACTTTTATTTTCCCGCGACACTATCGATAATATATTGTGAATTTTGTTGAATATGAGTTTTTGACATTCACGATGGCACCGTACTTTGAAAATCTTCATTACGCCAGGATATTGAAATAGCAGAATTTGGCTCCAGGTGGGTAAGTTTGCATAAGCCTGATCTTACACCTGAAAGTTTGGATGAGGTAAGTTTCTAAAGTAAGCGTGTACTACGTTTGTCAATACTGGAGTCAGTGGTGTAGCTTGCCTTAGACGGGCCCTGTATCAAAATGTGTTAGGGGGTCTAAAGGAAGGATAAAGTTTTTAAGCTATTGTATAGCTTTTATCGCGGGCTTTGAGCGCGGTGACCGAATGAAGAAATTCCGTAATGAAAATAAACCTAACACCTCCCACTCTGCCTACCATGCGCGGTGACGGGGGCCTGAGGCGGGCGGTGGCCACAGTGAGCCGCGAGCTCTCGTAGCGGTTCGAGGTATGTCAGGTATTGCAAATTATGGATGACGAGCTGCTCCGAAATCGGACGAATACGTAAGCAGCTGTTTGTGAGAAAGTATATAGGTGGTTAGGTATCTATCATATCTTTATAATGCCACACTCACCGCATGTGTGCCCCGTAAGTATACATGTAGGTATATATGTATACATAGGTGATTTGTTTTCTTATCGGTCACCATGCTCAAAAAGTGTAACGTGAATTAATATCAAAGAAAATAAAATACAGCATAAATAAAAAATAAATAAATAATTATAATTGCATAAGTTGATAAGAAATGCTATGCAATAGCTTTACCGCGGCAGTCCCCGAGTGTCACAAGGAGTTATTTATAAAAGAAAAAAAAATGCTTGAATACAATTAAAATAATTATATATTGATTAAATTATTACTTAGGTATACTTAATGCTAGCTAAGTTAGACAAACAATTCAAATAAACGATACACTTTTCTCGCCTTTTCTTCGGCAAGTTTATTTATCAAATCATCCATAGCTAAAGACGATTTCAGTTTTTCTGGATTTTCTGCCTCTATAGACAAAATATGACAAGTCTGATAGCCGTTTCTTTTGGCCCAGCAGTTATTTTCAAAAATGTTATTAATCTAGAACAGATTATAGATAATACTTTAGGAATTTTTGCTTACACGCTTTCGGGGCCCCTGTAGCTTGGGAGCCCCGTATCATTGATACGGCTAATACGGCTGTAGGTAGCCCCTGACCGGAGTCATCCTTTTAAATTTACATCTAAGGTCGGAATTAAAAATCGCAACGCCTTAGAGGCTTAACTGAGCAAAACTTCCAGGTATAAGGTCGGACTAAAGCATTTCTAGCTCACGTAAAAAGATGAATGTTAAAGAAGTTTATGGCTCTCCTTTCCAAAGACAAATATGGCACATCCTCCAGATCCTTTAGGAGTCTTAAAGGAGACGGTGATTTTTAGGACAAAAAATGTAATAAGTTGAGACATGGCGTTATATTTTAATCTACATCATGGAAAAGGTCAGCCCTAAATTCTATACGGAAAATGAGAAATTTTAAAAATATCACTATTAAAACAAGTTATCGATTACCATTATCGATTTATGTGAATGAATTTCAACAAATAATATAATATAAAAACACACCACACTAATAATCCATTCCAAATAATTAAACCGTCTATTATTATAAACAAATATCAACATAATAAAAGTCATCTTAAAATCACTTTTTATAATTTGGATCCAAGAATGTATGAACGCGTAGACCCTTTAGACATAACAGTCCAGAAACGGATTTCGTAAATTTATAAACATCCAGTACATATTATATAGGTACGCAATACACATATAAGCCTAAAACTTTTTAAACAAAATACCCAAACGTAAACTTATTACGATGATGGCAAATAGGCTCATATTGGAGTTCACATAGCTTTCATTTAATTAGAAAAAAGTTATTTGTTGTAAAGATTCTCAGAGCGACATTGTATTGGAGGTCGATGCCCTCTTTTACCAATGTCGTTTATTTTGCTAAGGTCTTATGTTTTTTTTTATGTCATGAAGGGCAACATAACGTGGGAGTAATGGACTTGACGATCACAGGTAGGTACATCGTCGACCATAGAACGTGCGAGAATCAAAAGGGTCAAAAGGGTTGGGATTCCAACACCGACCATAACTAGTAACCTAGCAGTAGTTTAAGCCACAAACAATAGCAGCAGGGAATTATGGTCCATACAGCCAATTCTGATGTATAAATAAGTCTATCGTATTGCTCAGCTAAATTGTAGAACTTCAGCTGACGGACGCCATTCAACGGACTTCTTGTGAAAACTCGATAGGCCACATTTAAGTATACAGGTCACATTTCTCCCAAAAACACATAATTGCTACTCAAAAACTATCAATATTATGCAACTATTATTAATTTTAAAGTAATATTACAAATTTAAAAAAATGCAAAGAACCTCACCATTTTCAGTTTCCGCAAAAAATTCCCCGCCCATTAATAAATATACAACTCCTCAAGAGAATATAGTGAGGATAACATTGAACTATTATAAACGTATTCGATTTTTATGGCCATTATTCTTTATTACATGCGGCTTCGAATGATATTTGTATTTAACTAGAGTCAGTACTGACCTATTGAAAATTAATAATGTGATTGTTCAATTTGACTTAATGCCAGGCAAAGGAACTAAAGAATACAGCCTACTTAAAGGTACGTTACTGCGTCGTTTGGGATATTGTTATAGTAATAGGCCATTTCACGCAGACGTAGCGATGGGTTTAACTCGTTATTTGCGATGCAATATTAATAATAACGTTAAATATTGACAGAAAACACTAATAAATGTAGCTATTCGTCAGCATTATTAGGCACAGATATTCAGCTGATTCTGCTGCTGCTGATACATGCACGTTTATTTGATATGCTTTTTACCTGACCTCGTTTAAACACTTCTGTTATTTGATCATGGTGTGTACGTCGTGGTCTACCGGTACCAACTCTACCATTCACAACACTGTCATACACTTGTTTTGTGATTCTATTTTCATCCATCCTCTCTACATGCCCAAACCACGTAGTAGTTATGTGTTTTGTGAGAAATGTGAACTGTATAGTCAAATGTGGCCTTTTAAGTTGTCACAAGAACTCCGTTGACTGGCACTAGCTGATTACCTACAGTTCAGCTATGCTACACATAAGCTTAAGAAAATGAAGAAACTATATTGTAAACTAAGATCTGACTTAAAGGCCTAGCTGCCAAGCCATAAATCTAAATAAATAACTATTATTCCACCGACCTCTCAAGATTCGTGCCGGAAGGTATCTGATATTCGACGTAATAATTTTAATTTGGTTGAAAGGCACAACATTAAAAGGATAATGACAATAATCAATGACATTGAATGATTCAATTTTATATGGATGGAAAGACAGAAATAAATATCGGCTTATGTAGCTCGACAAATTATACAGATCAGGGGTTAAATTAAATCCCATATCCCATGCTTCATTTCTGTCTTTTAATTTAGATAATTCAACTAAACCAAAATAATGCATATTAACTTGAATAATTAAATGTTGAATAGCATCGCGTCGTTTCAATTATATGCCTTTTAACACACTGATTCAATTTGGTTGATCCGTCTAAAATCAGCATTATTGTTTCACTAGCTACTCCCCGCGGTTTCACCCGTGTGGTCATGGGGAAATCGTTATATTTTGCAAAATCCAAATTATAGACTATGTGTTATTCTGATGTGTAAGCTATATTATTGTAGTTTCATCAAAATCCATTAAGTAGTTTTTGCGTGAAAGAGCAACATACGGATGTATGTATGTTACTCTTTCATGCAACACATACATTATTATACATTTTTACAATGATATTATATAAAAAAAAAATTACAAACTTTCGCGTTTATAAATATTACTAGGATAAATTTTCTCATTGCCGCGAATTAGGTGCTGTACAAATTAAGTTGCAATCGGTTTAGTTTTGCGTAAAAAGCAATTGCCGTCTGAGCTGTGCATCTCATAAAGTAGGTAAAGTGACCAAAATAAACAAGTTTACTTTAGCTACATCGTTTTATGGCTTGCAGCGTTTACGGTAATATTGATTGAATTATTTAAGTGAATGAGGTGAAGGTGTAAGTCAGATGACATGGCTATGAGCCGGTTATAGGAATTTACTATTTATTCACTTTATGGAGGGTAAAGGTAAAGATAATCATTTCATATAGGAAAATAGTTGAAGAAGTGTCCAGTTGTAAGCTGTAAATAACAGTTCAAAACCCGTCCAAAATGGCGCTGATGTATACAAAGGGTATGGTATGAATGTAGCTGTTGTAGAAGAATCGAAGTATGCCGAGTAAAAAGAAAATATCTTTGGTGACTAGAGTAGTTGGTGACAGTACACTGTTATAAAACGTCAACTATTTACGTAGTACAAAGTAATTTAATCAATATAACCTGAAAGAATTGTTATGTGAACGTGAATAGTGATTTTATTTCGTGAATTTTGAATAATACGCTTAGTGATTTTGTAATATGTAATTTTATAAAACTAAAACACTATAATACTACTCTGACAACTTTTGGCGCTTTCTTTAAAATTCACCCCGATGCCAAAGTGGCGCCACTCTAATTTATTTCGTTGGACACGAATTGAATGAATTGATGGAATTGATTGAATTGAATTTTGACATAGCTTGATGGAGCTTATGTCAAAATTTAACTGATAAGTAGAGCAAATGAATGATCGGTAAGATATAGGAATCAGGCCTATGAAAACTTCCAACTACTAATTTTAGGTCACATAAGCAATAGAATAGAATATATTATTATAATATTATGCATATAAACATTAAGTTGTGCTACAGTACCTTATATCCTCTGACGTGGGTTCGAATCATACCTTGGACTAATCTAATCCGGTCTTTTTGTAGCAATGGGAGAATGACTCTACGCATCGCCGCGGGACACTGGGAGGCTTTAAGCCAAGGGGTGTGTGGGGCAAACGCTGCTATTGATGTAACTTAGAAATAAATAAAATAAAAAACCTATACTATAATCAGAGCTTTTAAAAATAAATAGGCAGTATATATTTTTATATATATTTCGGCAGTTATACGGCAGTTTGGTTAAAATTAATGGTTACTGTATTTATACTACCAATCACCCAGACGGAACTGCTCATGGCGGAACAGCAGTTATCATTAAGAGCTCTGTAAAGCACCATGAACTTCCAAAGTATTCTACTGAACATATCCAAGGCACCAGCGTGTCAGTCTCGGACAGAAATGGCAACTTCAACATTTCAGCCGTTTACTGTCCCCCCAAACATAAAATTACTGAAGAGCAATTTACTGACTTTTTTACAAGTCTGGGAGGTCGTTTCATTGCGGGAGGTGACTGGAACGCTAAACACCAGCACTGGGGCTCGAGATTAATAACCACACGTGGGAGGGAGCTGAAAAAAAGCGTTGACAGACAGCTCTTGACTACAGTCTCAACACCAGAACCAACACACTGGCCCACTGATCCAGAAAGACTACCAGACATTTTAGACTTTTTCATTACAGCAGGTCTGTCACGACTATACTTTCGTGTTGAGTCATGCCTCGATAGCTCATCCAACCATATACCAGTGATATTAACAGTCAGTACCACTATTCTAACTAAAGAGAGACAACCATCTTTATACAGCAGGCGTACTGACTGGGATTCATTTCGGGAAATAGTTACTAAGGAGCTTTCTCTTCAGGTAGCACTTAAAACCGAAGACGATATTGAAGAAGCTACAAAGCATTTTACTACAGTAGTTCAGTCTGCATGCTGGAACTCCACTGCCCAGTACTCTTGTTCTAAACATCGTCATAATAAAATATCTCCAGAGATTAAACAACTTGTTCTTCACAAGAGGAAATTACGTAGAATCTGGCACACGAGCAGACTTTCTGCCGACAAGACAGCTCTCAATAAGGCAATTAAAGACCTTAAAAATGCTATTAAAAACGCACGGGATGTCACTATGCAATGCTACTTAGAATCGTTAACTGCCACAAGCGCTACTGGCTATTCTCTTTGGCGTGCTTGTAAAAAATTCAACAGACCTATAGAACCCAAACCACCACTCAGGTTACAGGATAATAATAAATGGCCAAGAACTAATCAAGAAAAAGCTGATGCTTTTGGTACTCATCTGGCTAAGGTTTTTACACCCAATGACAAGATTCCTGGAACAGAAGATTCCGATATAGACTATGTTCTAAATCAGGACCTTCAACTTGATCTGCCAATAAGACCAACGTCTCCAAAAGAAGTAATGAGAACTATTCTTAAATTAGACAACAAAAAGGCACCAGGTTTCGACTTAATTGACAAAACAGTCTTGAAGAATCTTCCAAGGAAGGGTGTAGTATTCCTCACAATCTTGTTCAATAGCATAATTCGATGTGGGAGCTTCCCATTACTCTGGAAGGTTTCGCAGGTCGTGATGATACCTAAACCAGGGAAACCAGTGAATGAGATCACTTCTTACCGGCCGATAAGCTTGCTGACAGTGACGTCTAAGATATTTGAATCGATCTTGTTGAAAAGACTACTAGAAGAGATCCGTAGTAGATCCATAATCCCGGACCACCAATTTGGTTTCCGACAACAACATGGAACTGTGGAACAGGTTCATAGGATCTGTAAAATAGTCAGAGGTGCATTAGAAAGAAAAGAATACTGCTCTGCTGCCTTCCTCGATGTGCAACAAGCATTCGACAAGGTCTGGCACAAGGGCTCTTGTACAAAATTAAAACTCTCCTGCCAAGTACATTCTTCCCAATAATAGAGTCCTACCTAAAAGATCGAATCTTCCAAATTAGAGAGGAGGATTGCACATCACCATTTCACCCCATCCTGGCTGGTGTACCGCAAGGCTCAGTTTTGGGTCCTGTCTTGTATACCATCTATACATGCGACCTTCCACAGAGTGAGAACGTTACAGTGGCGACTTTCGCTGATGACACAGCAATTCTCGCGTGCAGTAAATGTCCGACCCAAGCCTCCGAGTTCCTACAAATAGGATTAAATGACATTGAAGCTTGGTTGACTAAATGCTATGTTAAAATCTGTGCACATAACGTTTGCACTACGCAGGGGTGATTGTCCACCAGTCATCCTGAATAACAACCAACTTCCACAGCAAGATTGTGTAAAATACCTGGGTATGCATCTAGATAGAAGGCTTGTCTGGAAACAACACATCAAGAAAAAGCGAGACGAAATCAATATGAAGTACAGAGGACTCTACTGGCTCCTAGGCAGAAACTCCAAGCTGTCAGTGGATAACAAGCTACTCATCTATGAAATGCTCCTTAAACCTATATGGACGTATGGTATACAACTGTGGGGTTCAGCGTGCGACTCCAGCATAAGTATAATTCAGAGGGCTCAAAATTACATCCTGAAGCAAATTGCCAACTGTCCCTGGTTTATAAAAACCTCGGAGGTCCACGAACACCTGAACGTCAGAACAGTTAGGGAAGAAATAAAGACTTGGTGCTCTAAATACAGGACAAGACTTTGTAACCATCCCAACCAGCTAGCGGTACAGCTCACAATCCCGGAGTCCTTAAGATGACTCAAGAGGCGGCCAATCTAAGTCGTCGCCGCTGAATCGTGGAAAGGTCCTGATGGGGATATTGCACCAAATGCAAAACAGCACACAACAAATCTGCTCATAGTCTGGCCGACTGATTGCAAGATGCCGGCCCCCCAAAAAAAAAAATATATATATATTTCATAAACTATGTTATCTATGCTTTATATATCAAAAAAAGGAAGTTATCTGCGGCATCTCCCCCAATATTTCTAAATTTCCCCTTTTCCAGCTATTCTTCTTCTTTTAGAAGCGAAACTTTTATATAAACGCGGGGTCTTAGGATATTTCTGTCACAAGAAAGAGCTACGGCCACGTGGAGGAGCGACATAAATTTAGACTAGACGTGGTGAGGGGCGGCATAGTTTAGGCTATACTAGTACTATGGATGCGTTTTTTGGTTCCGGATTGAATTCAGTTTGTTTTGTTTGATAAAATAAAATATGTTTAAATAAAAAATGCATTACTTAAAATACCTAACCTAACCAAATCATAATTTTCAGTAAACCTGCACTAATTGAAATGAATGCTAGGGCACATAGTCGAAGTGAAACTTCAACGGACAAGTGGAAAAACGAATGGTAACGAACAAATGGCAAAACGAATCGCAACAAAATTTTAACTTTGAAGTTTTACTTTAACAATCTGTCCGTAAAATTTTGTTGCGATTTGTTTTGCCACTTGTCCTTCGCCATTCGTTTTTCCACTTGTACGTTAAAGTTTCACTTCTACTATGTGTCCCCGCACACATTTCGATTTTTTTCAAATCTGTTTAAGCAAATATCATCCCATCTCTTTCTTGGTCCTCATCTCTTTCCGTAAATGGAAGAAACTTTTTATTCTTGACGATGCAAAAGTTCCGACGGGATAGGCAGCACAAATTCACACGATCAGCCATTACCGCGCAAGAGAAATCCACTGGTAATTAGTAATTAAAGATTAGGATGTATTGGAAGCATGAATACGTTATGTTCCGTTGTTTTCTCCATTCAATGTTACAGGGTAATTAAGTGTTTCATTACTTCCCTCTATTATATAGCCAAAAAGCTGGCAAGCCGTGGCAGTGAGGCAGTTACTTTATCAAAAGCGTATTGCTTTAAACAAGAATATTGCAGTACGTGAGCAGTTGGCGCAGAGTAGGGGATCACTGCATTTTGAATAATCAATATGATTCGATTAATTGATATACTTGTTGTTCAGTTATATTGTGGTTTAGCCTCTTTTCCTGAAAAGGACAAAACAACGATGCAATAAATAATTTAGAACTATATACGCCTATTTTAATAGCAAGATAGCCACTTTTGGTATCATTTTCATTGCTAACGTAACGCTAACTGAAGGAGAATATGACAATATTTTAATGTTAACCATCGCCATCTAAGCACCTGTTAATGCATCGATAAAAATTAATTTATAATCATTTTGAGAGCGGTGTAGAACCTTTAAGTCTCAGAAGAGACGTAGGCGCTCTAAGCCCGTTCTACCGTCTGTACAATGGGAAGTGTTCTGAGGAGCTGTTTGGTTTGGTACCTACATCGCCATTTTACCACCGCACTGCTCGCCGGCGACTGGGAGTTCATCCACACTTCCTCGACACCTAGAAGTTATCCACTGTTCGTGTCACTCGCTCTTTTATGCCATATGTGAGCAAGCTGTGGAATGAGCTCCCTCCCGCGGTTTTCCCAGAGCGCTACAATATGGGGCTCTTCAAAAAGGGCGTAAACAGATTTTTAAAGTCTCAACGAGGTAGGCAACGCATCGACTCCCTCAGTGTTGCAGATGTCCATGGGCGACGGTAGCCACTTGCCATCAAGTGGACCCGTCTGCCAGTTTGCCTATAGGTACGCAATAATAAAAAAACAACATTACAGAATTCATTATAAAATACAAAATTATAAGAGTTTTTAGAGGGAACTGAAAGGTGATGTTGTGCTGTGCAGTTTTATTTTGTAAAAATATGTAAAATTACTCTATAATCAACAATAGTAATTATGTGTATTATGAAAAATGTGAACTGTACAGTCAAATTTGGCCTTTTGAGTTGTCACTAGAACTCTTTTGAATGACACTAGCTACAGTTCAGCTGTGCTACACATAGGCTTAAGAAAATGAAGAAACTATATTGTGAACTAATAGCTGGATTAGAGGCCTAGCTGCCAAGCCATAAACCTAAATAAATAATACAAGATTATATTAGCAAATTAAAAATAGACATGACAAATTTTAATTCAAAGAAAAACGACGTATAATGTAATAGTTGCAATCACAATCAAATCAATTACAGTTGTCGGAATAGGCAGACGCATCTTCTTTCATTTTCTCTATTTTATACAAACAGGTACAACAAGGACAAAAGTAGAGTCGCAAAAATTTCGCCACTCTAGATTTTCTATTCGACGTAGAAAACGCTTCACTATGCTCTAAATTGGCCTCTTCTTTATTGGAGTTACTGCATACAGCTTCATATACTTGAAAATCTTTATTAAATCCTACACATTCGTCTGATATTTTATCTTCTGCCTTAGGGTGTTTCTCCTCTTGTTCCCATGAAGTTAATGGCAGCAAATATTCCTCTAAATTCAAACTATGTTTCGAAGCCGGCTGTGATTGCCTCATAAGGGTAGCCAAATTGATCATAGATGAACTGTCTGGCTGGTGCAAACCATCTCCTGGTATGTCTGTATCTTTATCTTTTAAATCGTTGCACTCTAAGCTTATTTGCATTCTAAGTACTGTAATGTCCGAATCACTTGGCCAAGATATTACGTCAGGCATAGGACTTTTGTTACGTGACAACCTTAATTTCTGTTTTTTTCTCGAAGTTTTAGAGTTGTTAGATAATCCAGATTCTAAGCTCCTTGCCACATTACTGGATCTTGATACAATGCTTTCATTGTCGGCCGGTAAATTAAATGCTACCTGCCGCACGCTGAAATTTCCATTCGCTTTTTGTATATCTATAATATCCTCAATTTTTCTAATGTTACTATTGTCGGTATGAACATTGATATCCATGTTTAATTTTAAATATTTTTATCCATTTAGTTTTCAGGTACCTAAGTAATTTAAGAATTTTTATATCATTTTATACCAATCGCGATCAGGATGGTTTAAAGTATTTATTAAGGGTTTGATTTTAAGACTTTGGCAACTTCAAAATTAACCTAAAATCATAATTATATTCATCGAGCTCTTATTACGGAAATACTAATAAAATAAAAGTTTATTATAAATGTTTACCTACGTTCTGCGTAAAATGAATTGAAGAAACGTTCAGAAACCTATATCTTTCTCCATGAACTAAAGACTATTAATTATAACGAGAGCGTAGACAGAGAATCCTATAGACACCGTATAGCGTGCCGCAGAAAGGGACAAAAAAGATGACGTCACTATATTTAGGGATACCTTGTGAGGAAAAATAATTGTGTTAATTAGAAATTTGTATGTAAGGAAGATTTTCATCGATAGGTTGCTATGCATGCTATGCCAAGGAGAAGACATGCTGCGTAACTCAAATTAATTGCAATGAGGGCAGGAGACTAGGGATAGATGATCATGATGTAGTCCTAAATAACTGCCGTTTCTTATGTGATCGTAGGTTCTGGTTTTGTGAATAAATAATAGAACATGTTTATTTTTAATTTTTTCAAAAAGTCTTTATTGGTAGAGTCAACAGATTCAAATAAATCCCCATCTTCCTCACTTATTAATGACTTTGTTTTCAGTTCTGCAATAACATTTTCTTGTTTAGCTACCTTTTTCGTTAAACGTCTACTTTTTTCTCGAAGAGCTCTTAATTTTTTCAGTTGTTCGGATGATTGTATTTTCAAGCTTTGCCATTTTTTTCGCAACGTTCGAGGCGTGTACTCTGGCGTCTTGACCTAAAATCAAAAAAACCCGTTTATGGTTACTAAAACCATAACTTCATTGGAAACAATATTTTTTGGTATTTTTGTTTGTATTACTTCCTAGTGATGGTTGTGGAGAATATGCGAATTAATATTACGAAAGTAATTTATCTTAATATTGTACGTAGCAAAAACTGTATTGATTGCGAGAAAATCATTGTACGTCGTGTGTCATCACTATCATCTTCATCATCTTTATTGTACACAAAAAGTTACATACACAATTATAAAAAAGTGGTGATGTACAAAGGCGAGCTTAACCCTAAAAGAGTTTTCTTCCAGCAAACCTATGAGTCTAGCGAGAAGGCGAGAAGCAAAAGGCAGGGTATCATATTATTTTTATTAAATATAGTGCACTTACAGGAATGTTTAATATATTATTAACTGAATATTTACCAGAATAGGTACAGCATTAGGGAATAGCAGTGTAACTTTCTTCTTTTTGATTAACAATTTTTTCTCAAAATGCAAATTTTTGTCCTGCAGCTAATATCCAATTACGACGAAAATTATCAGGTTCAGGAAAACTACAACAAGCTATTAAATTTTTCAGATATTTCATTAATACACGATGCAGAATAAATTCCTAATTGTATTTCCTATAATAGTGTGAAATAATTAAAAAAAAAGGTGGCCACACTAAATTTTAGGTTAAAATTTGTAATTGTTATTTTTGTGCTATTTTAATGATTAATTTACGTCTAGAGTACATTATACACAATAAATGAACATAATAAAATGCTAATGAATGCCTAGTAACTGAAAAACAGTGGTATACTTACCAGTGAAAAGACAATCCTGGGTTTTCGTTCCGCTATCACTTTTACACCTTTTAACGCTACACCGCACCATGTTCTTAACAAAATATAATATGAATTACTGCTTATAAAGCACGTGAAAACTGTATTTTATAGGATAGCTGCTGCGCTTCAGCTGTCGAACTTTGTTTCGCACATCGGTGCTCCAAACCGCGGCACGCTCAGTGAAACAAAAAATAGTATCGTTCTGTCTCATTCTTTTATACGACATCGGCATAAGTTGCTCTTTTTCTTGTGTGAATGCGACAAAAGCTATCAATTTGTCTATATGTTTCACTGTCTACGAACGAGAGTAAATTAAAATCAAATATGTTAAATACGATGTTAACAGATTTATTAAAAAATTTAAACATATTATAATATAACTTTGTTTTATAGTCCATTGAAATTTTACATGAGCTTTGCATTTCTTAGAGGACGCAATTTTATTTTTGGTACATGTGTGGGAAACGCGCCTACGGACTCTAAGTCTACCTTATAGGTGGCGGGGAAAACAGGGAACCTTTTCTACCTGCTTAACATTCGATAAGTTAAATTTGGTAAGTTTTATGGTAAAAAAAGAGTTAGGAATGAATAAAAAATTTCTCACTTTTTTGCTTATAACTTCTTTAATTTTTAATTTAGGGCAAAAAGTTATATAAACATATTTGTAGGCAATACAATTTGCTACAAATTATGACTACAAATTTGTAAGACGTATACTTTCAGAGATATCTCGAAAAAAGTGTTTCACCACTTTTTCCAAGATGGCGGCCGGTGGACAAGGGTGGAGATTAAGCTTCTATTGACCCCCCAAAAATACAAAAAAAATACACATGTCCCAAAAATAAAATTGCGTCCTCTAATAAATGCAATATTCGGTCCTTAAATTGTAATATTTCAATGGATTATTATTACTTTGAATTTATGTAATAAAAGTATATTTTATTTATAGCTTATTGTGTTCGTTGAATGTTGTTTTGAAAAATTGTTTTGTTTCCGAACGTACCGCAACAGTATTTGCGAAATGTCATCGCATCGGTCAGGGAAAAAATGGTGTAATGTTTTTGCGTGATTAATATTAAGCGTTTTACAATGGAGTTAAATAATACAGACGCTGAAGTTGGTGATAAATGTAATTTGAACGGCGACTGTTCACCTCTGGACAAAAAGGACCCATTGGACCGGAGTCATGCTAAGAATATTGACGACATTTCTACGCCTTCCGAGCTGAAATTTGATGAAGGTATTGTAAACAAATTCATTTTTAATTTAATTATTTCTTTCTGTCATCAATTGTACTACGTTCGAATTCAAATGACTAAATAATTTGGTACCAGTTACTAGAAATTAATGGATAGAATTCAAAGTGAAAGTGCTATGTTCATTTTTGTAATGTCACGTACTCTTGCGCATAGAATTTGACTACGAGGACCCTGAAGTTACGGAAAAAAAACGGGAGATCGAAAAGTGCCTATCTGACCCTAATTCTGTCAGTTTGGAACAATGGCAGGACTTCGCAAGAAGTAGGGCTGGACTCATATCTGGTAAGTTAAATTATGTTTGTTTACAATTTGAAAACAGGAAATTCCCATGCTCACTTTAGTACAAAGTTGTTTCCATTTGCCATTTTCCAGGAGGCACTCTGAGAAGAGAGACCTGATCTGGGATAAACATTGAAAATTACCTCATCTCAGATTCAAGGCTATATTATTATAGTTTCCATTTAAGTTGTATGATTTTCATATATAATAGACTCATTGTGAGCCTTATGTCATACATATGTGATAACTTTAATAAATAATTTGATTAATAATGTCATTGTTATAAAAATAGATTAGTGACTCATAATTTAAGTATTGCATTATATTATACTAGGATATGCCTGTGACTTTGTCTATGCTCGATTTGAAATTCCCATGGGATTTCCAGGACACAAAATACTGCAGTATTTCAAAAACAATGTAAGCTATTGTTTTTCATTTGATTTAGGTTTATCCGACGTTTCAAGAACAAGTTGGCGGTAGGCTGAATAAAAACTTTGACAATACACGTTTGACAAATGTCATCTTTGTCTTCCGTGACCACGGCCACTGAAAAGCGGCCGAAACGTCGGATAAACCTAAATCAAATAAATTACCGCGCTTAAAACCGTTAAAACGTAGTTTTATTATGTGTACAAGTCGCGAAAACTTAAGAAAATATTATGTGTTGGACTAATTTTTATGCACCTGAACATCTACAAACTGCTCCCACAGTTCTCAGGATAAAAAGTAGTGCAGAGATTAGTCTTAGAATTAGCTGTTGATTAGGAAAAACTACAGCGAAATCTGCCCTTTAGTTTTTATGTGAATCCTGAACAAACAGTCAAGAAATAGAAAAAAATACATGTATTATTCTCTATCGTTTATATAGTTTATTCCAGTTTTTAAACAGCCTCTATGTACAGACACAGCTGCTAACAATTTTGTGATAATATTACAGATTATACATATTTTGTGCTAATGAAAGAAAGAAAAACTTTATTGGCAGAACTAGCGCCATAAATACATTCCTTATACATTTTTATACATAGAGCATTTTTTGAGAATTTGTATGCCACATTTTCACGAAACTAGGTTTGCATTCAGCATATTGTTGTGCCGGAATTATATATATATATTTTTTTTGTCGCTGGAGTACGGCAGACAGGCAGACGGCCCACCTGATGGAAAGCGGTTACCGTCGCTGTATCTGACACAACACTGATTTTCACTACACAAAATAATGTAAATTTATGGTTTACTCATTGGTAAATATTATTCAAAAAGGTTGTGTGTGACTTATATTGTGTGTAAGAGTAATGCTCCTGGACTTAAAAATTATACTTGAGCTAATATGGCTTAACTATTTTATTTTAGATGAATATAGAAGAAAGATATGGCCGTTATTGGTTAGTGTAACAGAAGAGGAGATGTTGGAGCCACCTTCACTGGATGAGTTGTCCACACACAATGAATATAACCAGGTCATTTAAAAAAATCTCTTTTGCATTCTACAAACTCATCAAGGTCTTAAAGCAAGTTTTTTTGTTGAAACTTGAATACAATACTCTTTGAATTACAATTTTAATTGAATTCAATCAAATTTTCTTTCTTTAAGTTGTGATAGCATAATAGCTAGTGCATGCATCCTAAACTCAAAGGCCGCAGATTCAATCCTGGCCGGAACGCATGCCCCACTCAGTCAGTTTTCTGATCTAATGTGCATATTGTTACAATTACCATGAGCTAACAACGGTGAAGGAAAACATCATGATGCAACCTGCATGTCGAGAAACCAAATGTGTCGAACCTGCCAAAACGCCTTGGACAAGCGTGGTGTGTATACTGTCCATTCCTCTATAGTGGGAGGCCCAAGCCCAGCAGTGGGACATTTATGGACTGATATATTATTTTTAAAAGGAATTGGTTCATGAAATCCTAAGTCATGTAAGATGGTTTTTTTTACTACAATATTTCACTTTCCAATAAATATATCTGGAGTAATTGATAGTCAAAATAAAATTTCCATACATGTTATTGTGTGTGCTCTGCTAATTGTAACTTAGAGTGATTGGAGAGACACTAATGGCTTAATCAATATCTGCCAGTTTTTTTTTTTTTAATTGGCCAAACACACTTTGTGCATCTCCAAATCTAATCATGTTTGTGTCACGTGTAATGTACAATCAGCAACTCTAGGATTGATGAAATCACTTAGATTGTAGTAAATGAAAAGTTTCCGAAATCATAGCTTTGTGTTTTTTTATTATATGTTGTTCAGCAGACAGGTAGACGGCCCACCTGATGGAAACTGGCTACTTATATTAGGATATTTGTGTTTCTGTAAGCTAGGTGGACAAAGGCTTAGAGTCTTTGACCTTTCAAATGTCGAGGATGTCAACAACAGAGGCATTTGTCTGTCCATGGGAAATGGAGTATGTTTAAAACAGTCAGTCAGTCCAGTAATATTAACAAACAAATGGAAATTACTATTTCCTTGCCCTAATAATACACATGCATACTGTATTCTAAAGAAGGCTATGAACCACGCAAAGGGGATTTCCTCAATGCTATAATGTTACTTTATCATTTCACTGAGAAAGAATCTCATTTATTAGGACATTGTGATGTCATGAATAGACAATAATACTCTTCTTTACTTCACAGGTAGTTTTAGATGTCAACCGTTCATTGAAGCGGTTTCCCCCAGGCATTCCTTATGAACAGAGAGTGGCATTACAAGACCAGCTCACTGTTCTCATTCTGCGGGTGATCATTGAGTATCCACATTTGAAATATTATCAAGTAATTATAATCTTACATTAGTATAATAAACATCCTCTTGTAAGTGCATTTTACTGTTCTCAATTGGAAAAGAAAATTCTTAATGTATATTAAAGTACTTTTTTTTACTAATTATTATGAATCTAGTTGAAATTTTGAGTGTGGATGTGTCACGCGTAACAGCTAGTCTAAAATAATACTATGATTAATTTTAAGAATGAAATTAATTGATATTTTAGTTACAACCTTGGCTTTATTCAAAATATCTCAAAAAGCAGGTATATAAGAACATAGTTTAAATATCCATTTTATAATTTTTATAACACGTTACTCATAATAATTATTACAATGCATTTACAAGCAAATAAACAAATACCTAGTAAACGGCACACATGTTTCTAGTAGGTAATGACAATGCATTGTTTGATAACACACTACTGTTATCTTAATTGTGGTTCTCATTGCTTCATTTCTGTTATTATTAAAACACTAGATTTTTATGTTTATTGGAAACTGGCAAGTAATGCGACATAGATACATTAGGTCCTTTGTGTCCATTTCATGATTAAAATAGACCCGAAAATTAAAAAAAAAATTTTTATGCCTAATTTAAAATAATAAGCTTTTTAAAAAGGTTTTTAAATACAAGATTTTGAGATACTGGATATCATATAGCAGCAGAGTGCTAGCCTAGACAAGTAAAACAAGCTCAAACACGACGGTTCTATCTTGTTTAGTACAGGAGTTCCTATGGCCATCTTCCGACTCCATCATCAGATCAGCTCCATGGTACCATACTATTGCATTGTCACGCGATATACATATCGGAAACCGGAAGTTGGTCAAATTTAACTTGCAAGATTCCACCCGACCTTACATACATACATCCATTGCAAGTTAATGTAAAAACTGGCATTTGCCCTCGACTTTCTCCATGCTGAACAGGTACCTAAATAGAGCACTAATTACATACATGTGGTTAAGCTGTATGGATTTTGTTCATTTTCCTGTCATTATGGTTTTACTGAAAACAATGCCAGGTGCCAGACATGTTTTATATATATAAAATAAAAGGTTATTTTCAGCAGGATAATGGATTTTTAGTATGAAAATACATGAATCAATAAATGTTACTAAAGGCATAGGCAGCTAGCTATTGTTTTCTAAAGAATTTATTAATCAGTGAAGTTTTTGCATTGGAATAAAAAAAAATCACGTTTAAGCCTCTCCCAAAAAAAATATTACCATAGGATTCTCTGGATATATAGTATTGTCGATTTTAAATCCGGGAATTTACTATCGATTAGCGAAAACCGTATTGAAATCGGCCCAGTAGTTTTTACGCGAATCACGAACAAACAAACAAACACAAAAAAAGTAAGAAACAAAACACTACACTTTTATGATATTGTTATAGATGTTGTAGTTAAATGTAATTGAGGTAAAGCATCTTGTATTACATCAATTGTAATTTAGTTGCTTTGTATGGTTCCCTAATCGTTTAGGCATAACAACAACAGACAAACAAACAACCCTTATGAAAAAATAGTAATGTCTGTCTTTGTATTTTGCAGCCATTTTATCATAAACTACTGGGCTTACCATAGATAAAATTTTGTTTGAATATGTCATGTATATGCTGTTATATGAGGTGGTGAAATCGGAAAAGAATTAAGTGTGGTTTCCACTCATATGAACTGAAGCTTGAATATTATTTTTTCAATGCATATAGTGGTGAAGAATTCCTTCAATCATGTCTTGGAAACTTAATGATGTTTCTTAATTACTTTTTTTATTACTACTACTGTATATACTTTTATCACTTTGTAAATTTCACTACAAACTATAGCTACTCTTACAAACATGTGTCTGTGGAATAGACGCTGGTTAAACTTTAGATTAGTGGTCACTGAATTTTAAGTAGTGAGGGGATGGAGGAGTATTTCTCCCTTTTGCAACCCCCATGTCTAGGAGACATGACAAATCACACTTTTTTCAACAAAAGTGGCATAGCCTTGTTAATCGAACTTTCCCATTATTCATTCAAAACTTGTTGGTGGACTCTAAAAATGTGTTTTCTAGCCCAAATAACAGGTCTAGTGTCTATACATATATAAGGCGTATGTGTACCCCTAAACTCAATTTCCCTTAATCTCATGCCACTGTGTAAAAGCGCAGCCTAGATGCTTACTGTTTTACACAACTAATAATTCTTTCCGATGTATCTGACCAATTGTAGTAGCAAGCTACAATGTACGAATAGCGTAAGCAGAACAGAGCTAAGAATGTATAGCAAGCAAGACTGCCATTTCCATTAGTGAATAAAGTTCAATATAGATTATTTATATGATTTTTGTTATTCCGACGTTTCGGCCACTTTCAACGGCCGTGATCATGGAAGACACAGATGTCCAGTGTCAACGAGTATTGTTAAAGTTTTATTTAGCCTACCGCCAACTTGTTCAATTTAATTAGTTTTAATTTTGTTTATGGTTAATATTTACTCTATGGAAGCCTAAATTAATTCACCACCGCTTCTCAACATGTTATTGCTTGAAGAGAAGAAGCGGCGCAAAAAAGCTTTAATAATTTTATATAATAATAAAATGGATGGAAGGAAAAATAAAAGAAAATATCAGTCAATTTGGTTTGAGTTCCGGTGCACGCAGACAGAGCTCAACGTGTCTTGAAGTCTGGCAGTTGGTTTTTGCTGGGTTTGGGTCTTAATAGTTTTGAAACACTGAAAAAAAGTGGCCGAAACTTCAGAATAACAAAAATCAAATTAATTACCGCGCTTAAAACGGTTAAAACATAGTTTTATTATGGTCTGAGATGGTCTGCACAAATGTAAACTGCCGATCGGAATTATAATTTGTGTAAAATTGTACTTTTAGATAATTAGCTAACACATAGTCTTGATTAGCTAACTTCAGGCAGCAAAGTTTGGCATCAATTACAGTATTTGTGTTTCCAATGGGGGATGTTGTTACTTTTACAGGGTTATCACGATGTCGCAATCACACTATTGCTGGTTTGCGGCGATCGTGCGTCGTTCCCTCTCCTCTGTCGGCTGTCTTACGGACCCAAAGCCCCCTTAGCGCCGTTCATGCAAACCACCATGCAGCCAACACAACACCTCCTCAACTACATGCTGCCGGTGATCAGCAGAGCGGAGAGGAAGGTCGCTGAATGTTTGGAGAAGTAAGTATCTGGGATATTTTGCATCTGCCTCAGGTGATAAAGACTGAGAAGTGGTTTGCCAATAGCATTTTAAATTTTTTAAACTGGACTTAGAGGGCACTAAAGACGAAGAAAGAGTGGCGCTGGGAGCAGCGTCTATACACAACTTATAATTCCGCTCGGCAATTTTCTTTTGCGCAGAAAAGTGCAGGATGGTTTCCGACATCGAATAATCTATACTGAACTTTATTAACAAGCTCAAATGGCAGTGTTCCTTCCTTATGCTTTCTCAGTTCTGTTCCGCTTACACGATTCATACACTGTCGGACACAATCAAATCAATCAATCATAGCGCAAGATTTTTTGCGCTTAGTGTTGGCAACACCAAGATAAAATTTTATTACTTGCAACATTGTAATTGCATTTGTTTTTTCTCTTCCGTTCGGATTGTAGCCGAAGGCAGACGCCTTCGTATATAAGTTTTTTTAATTACAAGTTTTCACCATATAACAGTGTTTTATCTTCCACCACTACATCGACCTGGGTATCCTAGGACCACCACATCAGCGTGCATCCAATATTTATTATATATGTGCGAGGAGCTGCGCACATGTTGGTCCTTCGAGCCGGATATGAACCAGCGACCTGCGCACACTTAGTACTCTTTTTTGCTATTGGTAGATCGAAGCTTCCCGCGCTACTAAAATTGATCTACTGCGCACGTAACATCGGGAATAATGATTAATTGTGGAAAACTGTGAATCGTTATTATTATTAGATTGATTTAATTTATTTTTTAATGGCTACTACGTTGTGATTATTATAATTACCAGTTCAAAGTACATTCAATATTCTATATAAAAAAACAACTTAGTTATGTACTTCTCTTAAATTCACTTCTTGTCATTCCAAAGACTTCTTGAGAAAAATAATGATATGTTTATGGTGTTTAGTAAATAATATTGTATTGAGTATTGGCTGATTCCTCATAGGAATCAGTCAATACTCAATACAATATATTATTCAGACAAAAGATCAGATTCACTCAATTATAAAAAAACAAAGTTACTAATGTGTTATTCATTTGAAGTATCTATTTAATATTTAAAACTATTAATGTAACCCACACCCACACACTGGCGCACGCACACACGTATACACATTTTTAGTAGTACCTATTAGTAGTAGTGTAGGTTAGGTCAGGTAGTATATTTTTATTATTCAATATGTGGCAAATAATGTTGGTGTTGTATTCATCGAAACTAGTTATGTATAAGACTCATGATACTAAATTCTGTACAATACTGACTTTTTTGTCCAAATAAAAAAAAAACACCGATCATTCATCGGCCTTACTATTGGTTAAAATTTGACATAAGCTCCGTAGAAGTAATGTCAAAATTCAACCAATGGCAGTAGGGCAAGTGAATGGACAGTTTGTCATATGCCTGTCAGGGCCCAAGTGGGGACCATGTTCGCGCTGCCGTGGTACCTGACCTGGTTCGGGCACAGCCTGAACCGGTACTCGGACGTGGTGCGCCTGTACGACTACTTCCTGTGCGCGCCCCCCCTCTTCCCGGTGTACGTGACGGCCGCCATCGTGCTGCACCGCGCGCCCGAGGTCTACGCCTGCGAGTGCGACATGGCCATGCTGCACTGCCTCCTCTCCAGGGTGAGGGTCGCACACGAGTCTTTGTTTCGGCAAACGGCAAACGCACATATTCTATATCCCCCAAATTAAGCATGTTACGTTTGTGTTATGAGTAATATACAAAGGAGTACTCTAGGGCCGATCCCAGACATCTACACTATAATATTTTATATTCCCAAATTAAGCATGTTATGCTTGTGTTATGGGTAATATACAACAAACTACTCTAGGACTGATCTCAGAAACCCAAACCATAGTATTGTATATCCCCAAATTAAGCATGTTATGCTTGTGTTACGGGTAATGTACAATGAACTATTCTGGGACCAATCCCAGATACCCAGATCATAGTATTGTATATCCCCAAATTAAGCAATTTACGCTTGTGTTACGAGTAATATACAATGAACTACTCTAGGACCGATCTCAGATACCCAGACCATAGTATTGTATATCCCCAAATTAAGCAATTTACGCTTGTGTTACGAGTAATATACAATGAACTACTCTAGGACCGATCTCAGATACCCAGACCATAGTTTTTATTGTATATCCCCAAATTAAGCAAGTTACGCTTGTGTTACGAGTAATATACAATGAACTACTCTAGGACCGATCTCAGATACCCAGACCATAGTATTGTATATCCCCAAATTAAGCAAGTTACGCTTGTGTTACGAGTAATATACAATGAACTACTCTAGGACCGATCTCAGAAACCCAGACCATAGTATTGTATATCCCTAAATTAAGCAAGTTACGCTTGTGTTACGAGTAATATACAATGAACTACTCTGGAACCGATACCAGATACTCAGACCATAGTATTAAAAAAGTAAATAACGGAGAAAATTCGTTTCCCGGAACCTACTTATCTAAATGACGGCCTTTATGGTTGAGTGGGCTAAGCCTTCCAGAATTTTCTCTGTTATTTACTTTAGTCTGGGTGTCTGAGATCGGCCCCAGACCAGAGTAGTTCATTGTATAATATCCGTAACACAATAGTAATATGTATGGTTGTCTATCGATTATTATTATATCTTGTTAATTGACCTCATAGATTGACTTGTTTCCTCAGTTACCAGATGACCTGCCATTCGAGGACATACTGTTGAAAGCGAAGAAGTTATACGAGGAGAACGACCCCGTGGACCTCGAGCCAGAGGTTAAGGCGCTCGAGAGGAGAGAGTTAGTATTCTACTTATTAAATCTGAAATATTTAAATATCCTAGGCCAGTGTCAAGTAAACATAAATGTTCAGATACCTTATAGAATAATTCCTAAGAAAAATAATCGGTTTTTGACTATGGTACACTAACGAGTTGTTGTGACACCTCAGTATAGTATATTTTACTAAATTGTATTTTGTTCATTGATATAACAAAAAAACAAAATTGCAAATCCCAAAAAAACCTGTCCTACTTTCTGGGACAACATTCACATTAACCTATCCCATTATCCGGGATAAAAAATATCCCTTGTCCACCCTCGATATTAAAATTACATATAAATAAATAAAGGGTATAGATATAAATATAGGTTTCTAAGTAAATACTGCCCACGCGGCGTTTTCTACTTTTTACTATGGGGATCATTTTGTTATCAAATAAAAATAATTCATCCAAATATCTAATAAAATGTGTGATATTTTTTATCGGAATTTTTTTGGGAATCATTTAAAATGTCCAGATTAAAAAAATCGGAAATAGAGCGTTTTCACATATATTATTTAACTTGCAATGGATGTATGTATGTATGTAAGTTCGGGTGGTATCTTGCAAATTAAATTTGACCAACTTCCCGGTTTCCGATTGTGCTGATATTTTGCACGCGTATGTGTATCGCGTGACAATGCAGTAATATGGTACCATGGAGCTGATCTGATGATGGAGTCGGAAGGTGGCCATAGGAACTCCTGTACTAAACAAGATAGACCCGTCGTGTTTGGGCTTGTTTTACTTGTCTTGGCTAGCACTCTACTGCTACTACATGATATCCAGGATTTCAAAAGCTTGTATTCAAAAACCTTTTTAATAAACATTTTTTAATGCATAAGTATAAAGTATATTAACCAAAAATAAAGTAGGATACGTTAATATAAAGTTTGGTTGGGAACCCTTGGAGGTAATCTATGGCTGCGGTACTGTATGTCCCACGGCAATTTCAAGTCAAGCGTGGACCAAGTCGCAGCCATATATATTTTTCTTTAATGGAAGTATAGGTTTGCGTTTGACCACTGTCTCACCTGATGTTGACGCTTACCTAGAAGATACCTATTCACTCGTGACTTGAACACTTCAAGATTGTATTTGTCAGGAAAAACAGACTCCGGCAAATTATTCCACTCTTCGGCAGTGCACACCAGAAAAGATGAAGCGAAACGCTTGGTTCTGACTGGTGGTGTTTCCACCATGTAACGGTGGCGCAAACCGGTCCGTCTGGTTGTACGATGGTAAACAGGGGATGGTGGAATCCGCTCGTGCAATTCTAAGGTACACTCCCCGGAAATGTATCCGATAGAAGACAGTCAGCCCCGCGACCTTGCGTCTATCCTCAAGACTCTGAAGTCGAGCATCAAAAAGACGATCATCGCCGACCATGCTAGTAATTTATGAAGTTATACTTCTTTAGGCGCGTTAGGGAAAAATGATGAGAGTAAATTTTTACGATGCGCGCGCACACCGTCACACGAAAAACCTACACCAGGAAGTTAGCTATAGTCAACCGACACCCTGAAGTTAGCTATAGTCAACATTTCAGTTTTGAAGTTATACTTTTACGATGCGCGCGCACAGTGTCACGAAAACCGACACCCTGAAGTTAGCTATAGTCAACCGACACCTTGAAGTTAGCTATAGTCAACATTTTAGTTTTTCTATTGTTAGTGTCGTTTTTTCTACAAACGTAGAATAAGGCAAAAGATAAAATTTTTGAAGAGATTTTTATCTTGATACGCTAAAGAAGTGTAACTTCTAACGCGTGTACACACACACACAATTTTTTTTTATCATATCGTCCACTCCATTTCAGGGAAGAACAACGACGTTTGGACGAGGAGCGTCTGAAGCAACGCCAGCTGGCGGCCAGAAACGCGCGCGCGCCCGCGACCCTGTCGGCGCGGCTGCAGAGGCGCCTGCGCACGTACGTGCCGGTCGCGCTGCGCCGCTTGCCGGTGACGAGGCGTGCGCTCCTCGCGACGGCCACCGTGCTACTGGGCGTCTACGTGTACTACAGGCCGGACATCCTGTTCGCAAGGTAGCGCCACCTGTATCAGTTTGTCTTTTTCAGGGTCTAGTTGTTTAAGCGTTTTAGATGTGCAACTGTTTTAGATATCGAAGTTCTGACGTCATTAATATCGTTTTGAAGGATAGAGTTCTCTATCTCGCTCGCACATTACCACATTTATGAAAACATAGATGCGAAATTTACCGACATCGAGATTGTCGATGTGTGATACCCACTAATCCACTTTACACAATAAGTACAGTTACACCACTCAACTTCCTAAAATGAACAGTCCCAAAACCTGCAGTGTGACGTTAATGGGCTGCATTATTATTCTATACAGAAGATGCCATTTTATAAAACAAACCGTTTTGAAGATATAAATTGACGAATTTTACTTACGACTAATATCTAAACAATAATACAACGAATGTTGCGCAAAAAAAATAATTGAATGAGACTAAGCCGTCACGCTCGGCTGTGTAACGCTCGTTCGGGAAAAGTCGGCTCGAGTCGCCCTAGGAAGCGAGAGAGATATAGTCAACGTATCATTTACTCGTCTTGACGAATATTCATTTTATTTTTATATTAGATTTAACTAGATATAAAATAGACGAGAGCTAATACTGTATTTATTCGAAGTGAAGTACATGTGGAAGAAAGACAGGAAGTGGGAAATTTGACTCATGTCACTTGACTTTGACATCTGATGGCGTCCACAAATTATTCATATTTCAACAATGAAGCCGGATCACCAAAAATATAATAGACTAGAATGAAATTTTCACTTCCGTCGTGTGGTCTTAAGCACACATTTTCTTTTTTTATTCAAAAAATGTTATAATATTTTCTTAAGTTTTCGCGACTTGTATACATAATAAAACTACGTTTTAACGGTTTTAAGCGCGGTAGTTTATTTGATTTTGGTTTATCCGACGTTTCGGCCGCTTTTCAGTGGCCGAAACGTCGACAAAGATGACTTTTGTCTAACGTGTATTGTCAAAGTTTTATCTAGCCTACCGCCAACTTGTTCATTTTAATTATTTAGTTTTAATTTTGTTTATGGATACTATTTAAATAGTATATATTTGTAAAAGCGGCCGAAACGTCGGATAAACCAAAATCAAATAAATTACCGCGCATAAAAACCGTTAAAACGTAGTTTTATTATCAAAAAATGTTTAATTCATATTTTATTTTTCACGAGAATTCATTTTTATGTATATGAATCAAAATCAAATTTCTATCAAACAATCAGAATATAATTGTTGATATTCGTAAAATACAGATTTTGTCGTAAGTAAATTTGGATAATTTATATCTTCAAAAATGTTTGTTTTATAAAATGGCATCTCCTCTATATAATAATTATGCAGCCCATTAACGTCACGCTGCAGGTTTTGGGACTGTCCATTTCAGGAAATTGAGTAGTGTACCTGTCCTTGTTCAAAGTGGATTAGTGGGTATCACACATCGACAATCTCGATGTGCAAATTTCGATGTTTTCCTTCATCGATAGTATGTACTATACAAGTACAGTTGAGTCAGAAAAATGCTTATTATAATTTCGGCCACAATTCTTATCTGACATTTCAATTCCTTGTTTTAGTCAATGTAATGTTACAAACATACAGCCAAACGTGTTTTGAAATTATATTTTTCTTGAAAGGCAATTGAATTTGCTTTAAAAGTGGTTTTTAAGAATGAATAAGACAATTTCTAAGACAGTTGTATGTTTAAACTGCTGTGGTTGCTATTGAAATATCCTTTAGTTGGATAACATAAAAAATGTAACAATCGACGTAATGGTAAAATTTGTCTAATGGCTAGTTTACACGTGTTAAGTATGTAAGTAGATAAGTAAAATGGTACCAAATTTTGAATGCAACTTTTACTAAAAAGCGAATTCGCTATCTCACTCGCGCATTACCACAAGTTCTTAAGAAATAAGTTAACAGAATTTACTTACGAAAAATCTAAATACTACGAATTATAACAGAAAATGTGAATTCACATTTTTTTCACAAAATTTAACTTGGTTTTATATACATTGTTGTAATTTTTTTGGTTTTGTATGAAACCTTAAAGTAAGAAACTTAAAGTTTCATACAAAAAAAAAATATTTTTGTGAAATATTCGAATACAGATTTGCCGTTAGTAAATTTTATTCATTTATACTTTTACGAAAATGTAGTAATGCACGAGCAATATAGGGAGTCCATTTAGTTAGCATTTAAATTGTGTAAAACAGCCGTTAGAAGTCGCGCGCAGAAAGTTTGCCGATGACTACTTACTATCATTGTATTGTATTACTTACTATTATTGTATATACTCATGTAAAGTATATACAATAATAAATTTATTGCAACAACTATTTATGTAAACTTTTTTTGTCAACCCTACTGACCGTCGACGCGTGACGTCATGAGGCTATCGGCAAACCTTCTGCGCACGGCTAGTAATTACAATGTCTTCAAGCCAACTACTGGTAATAATTCAATTGACAACTACAAAAACTGCACTACCCAAAAAATCATGGCTTAGACATTAGAGACTGTAGCAATCTCTCTAACTCATAAGGGTTTTAACAAAGTACATTAAATAATTGAATAAAAAGGCTTTGTGCTATAGTTGAGTAAAAAAAAAGTATAGGGCGAAATTCACTTGGGGCAGGTTCCTGTATATTGCCGACCGTTCATTTGCCTATCGGTTAAAATTTGACATAATAAAGCTGAGTTCAAGTAATATCGATAATTAACCGACGTTAGGGCAAGTGAATGAGTAGTGAGATACAGGAAGAGGCCCTTGATCTGCTTCAAAAGTGGTAGTGAGGTTCGTCGTGATAAATAATTCAATTTGTTAAGAGTCAACTTAATGGAGTTTACAATCGTAAAAAAATTTTTTTGAAGATATAAACTAGAAGGTATTTTACGATAGATCAATATTACACTAATCTTAGCAATCTTACGAATGTATCATTAAAAAATATATTTTTTAAACTTTATTTAGGAAAAAATTATTTGTACATTCTACTTAACTAAGCAACTGATATATGTGTGGGGGTAGTGTTTCCTCATATCACCACTGTGGAATAATGTGGAGGGTTCCAATATAAGTATTTACCACTGCGGTATTCAGTAATCAGAAGGTGTTCTTGAGGTGTGAGAGAAATTAAAGCAGGTTTTAGCAGGTTTTGTATTTTTACATTTTAACTATTTACGCGGTATATATTCAACACATAAATGTACACACACACATTATATATATATATTACTGCACTGTGACGTCATAATTCTAAGTCAAGTGATTTACTCTTTGCGCTGCTTGTTAGATGAGTCAAAAACCCAATTTGTGCGATAGGGATTTGTCGTTTAATTCTATCAGTTTATTATCTTCGAAAATGTAGTGATACGCAAATAAGGTAGCGGAATCCATTTAGGGAGTTAAGTCATGGTGCTTTTGGGTCGGTGTAGGTTTAACCCGAATAGGACAAACTGATGCTTTAACGGCATACACTATGGACTTCTGTATTTGAGCGATGTAGTTATAATAGGTATGCGATGGTGCGGGTATTTATATATATTTACTGTTAAAGTTGTTCCTATGTTGGAATGTTTGGCTTTTTGTATGTTACTCCTTCTCTAACGAAAGAAAGAAATGGCGAAGTGTTTACATAAAAGTAGCAAGTTTCGGGAATATTCTTCGGTGTTGTTTTCAAAAGTAACGGAGCAATAAACATAACTGCTATAAGGATGATGAATTATATAACTATATTTAAATAAGATTGGCTACAGATGGCAGCACAATAAGTAGATGTTTTTGATAGAAAACAAAATACTGAAAAGCCTAAAAATGCTTATTTGAAGAGATTCGTCAATATTGTAGTTGGTGTCGATAATAATTGTATGGGGTAGTCTGGAGGACATCGCATTTGGCGACAAGCAGTGGCGTAGCGCAGTGCGGGCGGCAAAATTTCACAACAAATAATGTAAATATTTCAACCATTTCATATTTTTAACGCAACTACAAATTTGGACCGATTGAAAAGAGCACAGAATTTTTCATTACTTATTCATGGAATCCCCTTTCTTTGAATGATATTTTGTAGCGACTGCTCGCAACACAAAAGAAAAAGAATTTTCAAAATCGGTTCAGTAGATCCAGAGATTAACCCCTACAACGTGACAAACACACAAACATTACCTCTTTATAATATAAGTATGATTAAATTGAAATACCTAAATAAAAGGTCGGCCGTCACCCACGCTACGCCGCTGGCGACAAGACCGCTCATTGTACTTTAATGTATGTATGTGCAATAAAGTTATTCATTCATTCATAAACGTAACTGCTATAAGGATCATGAATAACAGAACAATATTTAAATAAGATGGGCTACAGGTGGCAGCACAATACGTAGATGTTTTTGATAGAAAACAAAATAATACAAAGCCTAGTAATGTAGCTTATTTGATGAGATTCATAGTACAAGTAATGCTGAACATAAACATGTATTATTTTTTACTAATTTATATTTCGTACCTTACACACTTTTTGTGTTTCTGTTCTGTTCTTCTCTGCTTAGCACATTTTCTTTTTTATTTGCACGTTTATTTTTTACAACATCGTATTTGTTTCTTTTCAGCGAAGCCATGTAACTAACTGCATACAGCCGAAAATTCCAAACGTAGTGCGGTTTAGTCGTTAAGCTAAGATTAATATATGCCTTAAATGTGAATATGTGTGGAATATTTGCTACTATAAGGCCCGACTCACACTATCAAGTTAATTCTTGAAATATCTCTTACCAAACACAAATTTTAGGACAAAATTTAAGTTTATAAAGTCATAATATTATATATCTCTCTCTCTTTCTTCTCTCTTTTCTTTCTCCATATCCCAATTATTTGGCATCGGCACGATATGTCTCCCTTCCACACTCCTATATTCTGTCACACCACAAATCATCATATCGCTTCATAACATATAGGCTATACGCAAAATGCTATTTTTTTGTTTACTAAAAACAATGCATGTTACAATTTAGAGAGTCCTATCAATATGCAAGTGTACCTAAAAAGAAGTGTATTCCAAGTTTCAGCCTTATGCAATCAACTAGTTTTTTTAAATTCACAATTTTGTCCCTTGTGTAAAACTGCACTTTTGACTGTACGCCCATTTATTATGAAGCCTTCGATATCATCCTTCACGCAATCCATCCATCTCTTTTTTGCTCTACCTTTACATTTGTACCCATCCATCTTGTATTTTAAGATTCTTTTCGTCAGGTGACTTCCTCCCGCCTCGTCATATGCCCATACCACCTTAATTTTCTTCCTTTCGATTTTTCACTTCACCTTATCCATTCTTGTAACACCACACATCCATCTCAGCTGAGTGGAGATGTTTGTGGTATATCACTTTACTTTATTTATACATTTTAGTATGATATATACAGTACTCTCCTGTGTCAATATAACAATATAAACGCCTATATATGCATGTACTGGAAAATATAAAGAAGAAAGAAGAAAGAAAAAATATTTATTTAGGACAAGATACAAAAAGTGTTGCATGATGATATATCTAACAATTAATTGTGGTGTCCTAAAAAGGCTCTTGTTCAGCATAATGCTAGTTTCACAACCAGCGCTGATCTTTCGCAAGTACTTCTAAGTGATGTATTGTACTTGGTTTTGGATTATGTACTAAGCCTATATTAAGTACAGGTACAAAAAGGCCACATTTACTCGCGGAACGTTAAATGAATCAATTTAAAAACTGGCGAACCTTTTCATACCGCGACTGTACTTAGCAGTATATTGTATAGTACAGTATGTTTGCCTATTCTCAAAGGTTACCTAGGTTATATATATAAATCCTGTAGGTTCGTTACAAATAATAACTTCCATCGGTTAAAACGGTAGTGGCTTTTAACGACCTATTAATTACATTTTCTAATATTTAATAGTCGCGATAACTTAAGAAAATATTATGTTAAGGTGTGTGTTGCGCGGTTATGGGATTGTTTAAAATGTTGCACTGATTAAAAACATACTAATACTGTGGCAAACGACTAAGCCAGCGGGAGCGTGAAGGCGACGTCGGTGAAGTGAGCCGCGGGTCAGAAGCTTGCGTGTGCAAATCACGTCAGGGTTGCCACTGTAGTATCACTCGTGTAACTACTGTAACTCAAAGGCTGGTTTTCGATTTAAACAATAATATATTTACACATCACGAATTATATAAAAGTACTCTAGGACGTTACACTTTTTAAGTAGGTAAAGAATAAAGTGTTCAAAATTTTATTTATTTCTTCTCTTGGAGACACTAATTTTGTGTACTTCTAGCACACACTGACAACTTTTCATTGTCCTTACATTTTTGGAAGCTATCTTTACATTCCCAATTTAAATTTAAATAAACAAAAAAAAAACATTTTTTATTAAATTTATGGCTGTCCTGTTCCTTTCTTCTCGCCATTTTAGATTCATTGCTGAATAAACTCTTTCAGTGAAAGCTGGATCGGTAATAGTTCAGTAAATATCCATATAAGTATTTCATTTGACGCATCAGAGTAAATATTGGAAATAGATTATTTATATAGCCTTATAGCCTTCCTTAATAAATGGGCTATCAAATACTGAAAGAATTTTACAAATCAGACCAGTACTTCCTGAGATCAGCGCGTTCAATCAAACAAACAAACTCTTCAGCTTTAAATCACTCTGTAACATACTTCTGTATAAAAGTTATAAAAAAAAACTTGAGATATAAATAGAATAAAAAATATAAAGAAAAACAATTTTAGCTAGACGTGTTGTTGGGAAGTTTCTTGCCGCTTCTTCTCCTTAACAGCAATCACACGTTGCGAAGCGCTGTACATCTTAATATATATAAATTACGTGTCTCGTTGTTTGTCCGCGATGTACTCCTAAACTACTTAACCGATTTTAATCAAATTTGCACACCGTGTGCAGTTTGATCCAACTTGAAAGATAGGATACTTTTTATACCGTTGAATCCTCCTAACCACCGGGAGCGATTTTGGTGTTTTTTTTTGTCATGAAACAAAGTCTTTTAGGAATTCAGAAAATATGGCGATACGAAGTTCGCCGGGTCAGCTCGTATTATATGTATGACCTAATTTAAAAAAGACTTGTTCTCCAGTGGAACTAATTTTGACTAAAAACTTGAATTTGAATTTTAAATATATATTAATATAAGATGGTTGGCAACCCTAGTAGGCAGGCACACGTCCCGCGCTCACTTCACCGACGTCGCCGTCACTGCGCGCTCCCGCTGGCTTAGTGGTCTACCACAATACAATGACAATTGTGAACTATCGAATAGAATGCAGATTATTTTGTAAATAGAAAATCTTTACGGAAGTCGGCTTCGAGTGTCATCCGGATTAAACCAACATCGATTTACGGGTATGTAGTAAACGTTATACAATGTAATTCGTTTCCTCTCTATTATATTATGCCGTATACCGGAA